>JAJJWW010016341.1:0-507440 GCA_023531295.1 Papaver armeniacum | reverse complement strand
GAGCCAAAACCAAAAATAACAATACAGGCCACCATGACCAATGGGAATAGTTCAAAATGTCTTATAATATCCTCAAATGATTGTCTGTAGAAGGACATTGCAAAAGAACACACAGAAGCGCGAGAAATAGCCAGCCCCAAAATCCCCTTTCTTACGTTTTCCACTCCGTGAGCCAAAACCAAAAATAACAATACAGGCCACCATGACCAATGGGAATGGTTCAAAATGTCTTATAATATCCTAAAATGATTGTCTGTAGAAGGATTTTTCAAAAGAACACACAGAAGCGCAAGAAATAGCTAGCCCCAAAATCCCCTTTCTTAGGTTTTCCACTACGTGAGCCAAAACCAAAATTAACAATACAGGCCATCATGACCAATGGGAATGGTTCAAAATGTCTTATAATATCCTAAAATGATTGTCTGTAGAAGGATATTGCAAAAGAACACACAGAAAAACAAGAAATAGCCAGCCCCAAAATCCCCTTTCTTACGCTTTCACCTCGTGAGCCAAAACCAAAATAACAATACAGGCCACCATGACCAATGGAATGGTTCAAAATGTCTTATAATATCCTAAAATGATTGTCCTTGAAGGATATTGCAAATGAACACACTAAGACGCAAGAAATAGCCACCCAAAATCCCCTTTCTTCGTTTTCCGCTCACGGAGGCAAAACCAAAATAACAATACAGGCCACCATGACCAATGGGAATGGTTCAAAATGTCTTATAATATCCTAAAATGATTGTCTCAGAGAAGGACATTGCAAAAGAACACACGAAGCCGCAAGAAATAGCCCCAAAATCTCCTTTCTAACGTTTTCCTCGTGAGCCAAAACCAAAAATAACAATACAGGCCACCATGACCAATGGGAATGGTTCAAAATGTCTTATAATATCCTAAAATGATTGTCTTAGAAGGACATTGCAAAAGAACACACAGATGAAATAGCCCGCCCCAAATCCCACTTTCTTACGTTTTCCCTTCGTGAGCCAAAACCAAAAATAACAATAAAGGCCGCCATGACCAATGGGAATGGTTCAAAATGTCTTATAATATTCTAAAATGATTGTCTGTAGAAGGATTTTTCAAAAGAACACATGAAGCGCAAGAAATAAAGCTAGCCCCAAAATCCTTTTTCTTACGTTTTCCACTCCGTGAGCCAAAACCAAAAATAACAATACAGGCCACCATGACCAATGGGAATGGTTCAAAATGTCTTATAATATCCTAATTTGATTGTCTGTAGAAGACTATTGCAAAAGAACACACAGAAGCGCACAAGAAATAGCCCCGCCCCAAAAATCCTCTTTCTTACGTTTTCCACTCACGTGAGCCAAAACCAAAAATAACAATACATGCCACCATGACCAATGGGAATGGGTTCAAAATGTCTTATAATATTCTAAAATGATTGTCTGTAGAAGGATATTGCAAAAAGAACACACAGAAGCGCAAGAAATAGCCCTGACCCAAAAATCCCCTTTCTTTTCATTTTCCACTAATGAGCCAAAACCAAAATAACAATACAGGCCACCATGACCAATGGAATGGTTCAAAATGTCTTACAATATCCTAAAATGATTGTGTCTAAAAGGATATTGCCAAAGAACACACAGAGCAAGAAATAGCCTCCGCCCAAAATCCCCTTTCTTACATTTTCCCTTCGTGAGCCAAAACCAAAAAATAACAATACATGCCACCGTGACCAATGGGAATGGTTCAAAATGTCTTATAATATCCTAAAATGATTGTCTCAGTAGAAAGATATTGCAAAAGAAACACGAAGCGCAAGAAATAGTTCCCCCAAAATCCCTTTCTTTCATTTTCCCTACGTGAGCCAAAACCAAAAATAACAATACAGGCAAAAATCATGACCAATTGAATGGTTCAAAATGTCTTATAATATCCTAAAATGATTGTCTGTAGAAGGATATTGCAAAATAACACACAAAAGCGCAAGAAATAGCCTGCCCCAAAATCCCCTTTCTTACATTTTCCACTACGTGAGCCAAAACCAAAAATAACAATACAGGCCACCATGACTAATGGCAATTGTTCAAAATGTCTTATAATATCCTAAAATGATTGTCTGTAGAAGGACATTGCAAAAGAACACACAGAAGCGCAAGAAATAGCCCGGCCCCAAAATCCCCTTTCTTACGTTTTCCCTCGTGAGCCAAAACAAAAATAACAATACAGGCCACCATGACCAATGGGAATGGTTCAAAATGTCTTATAATATCCTAAAATGATTGTCTGAGAGGATATTGCAAAAGAACACAATAAGCGCAAGAAATAGCTCCGCCCAAAATCCCCTTTCTTCACGTTTTCACCCGTGAGCCAAACCAAAATAACAATACAGGCCACCATGACCAATGGGAATGGTTCAAAATGTCTTATAATATCCTAAAATGATTGTCTGAGAAGGATATTGCAAAGAACACACGAAGCGCAAGAAATAGCCTGCCCCAAAATCCCCTTTCTTATGTTTTCCACTAATTGAGCCAAAACCAAAAATAACAATACAGGCCACCATGACCAATGGGAATGGTTCAAAATGTCTTATAATATCCTAAAATGATTGTCTGTAGAAGGACATTGCAAAAGATCCTCACATAAAGCGCAAGAAATAGCCTCCCCCAAAATTCCTTTTCTACGTTTTCCACTCCGTGAGCCAAAACCAAAAATAACAATACAGGCCACCATGACCAATGGGAATGGTTCAAAATGTCTTATAATATCCTAAAATGATTGTCTGTAGAAGGACATTGCAAAACAACACACTGAAGCGCAAAAATAGCCAGCCCCAAAATCCCCTTTCTTACGCATTTCCACCACGTGAGCCAAAACCAAAATAACAATACAGGCCACCATGACCAATGGGAATGTTCAAAATGTCTTATAATATCCTAAAATGATTTTCTCGAGAGAAGATTTTGCAAAAGAACACACAAGCGCAAGAAATAGCGGACCCCAAAATCCCCTTTCTTACGTTTTCCACTACGTGAGCCAAAACCAAAAATAACAATACAGGCCACCATGACCAATGGGAATGGTTCAAAATGTCTTATAATATCCTAAAATGATTTTTTGTAGAAGGATTTTGCAAAAGAACACACAGAAGCGCAAGAAATAACCAGCCCCAAAATCCCCTTTCTTACGTTTTCCACTACGTGAGCCAAAACCAAAATTAACAATACAGGCCACCATGACCAATGGGAATGGTTCAAAATGTCTTATAATATCCTAAAATGATTGTCTTTAGAAGGATATTGCAAAAGAACACACAGAAGCGCAAGAAATAGCCAGCCCCAAAATCCCCTTTCTTATGTTTTCCGCTAATTGAGCCAAAACCAAAAATAACAATACAGGCCACCATGACCAATTGGAATGGTTCAAAATGTCTTATAATATCCTAAAATGATTGTCTGTAGAAGGATATTGCAAAAGAACACACGTAAGCGCAAGAAATAGCCTGCCCCAAAATCCCCTTTCTTATGTTTTCCACTAATTGAGCCAAAATCAAAAATAACAATACAGGCCACCATGACCAATGGGAATGGTTCAAAATGTCTTATAATATCCTAAAATGATTGTCTGTAGAAGGATTTTCAAAATAACACGGTTAAAGAAATAGCCAGCCCCAAAATCCCCTTTCTTACGTTTTCCACTACGTGAGCCAAAACCAAAAATAACAATACAGGCCACCATGACCAATGGGAATGGTTCAAAATGTCTTATAATATCCTAAAATGATTGTCTGTAGAAGGATATTGCAAATGAACACACAGAAGCGCAAGAAATAGCCAGCCCAAAAATCCCCTTTCTTACGTTTTCCACTACGTGAGGCAAAACCAAAAATAACAATACAGGCCACCATGACCAATGGGAATGGTTCAAAATGTCTTATAATATCCTAAAATGATTGTCTGTAGAAGTACATTGCAAAAGAACACACAGAAGCGCAAGAAACAGCTACCCCAAAATCCCCTTTCTTCGTTTTCCACTCGTGAGCCAAACCAAAAATAACAATACAGGCCACCATGACCAATGGGAAAGGTTCAAAATGTCTTATAATATCCTAAAATGATTGTCTGTGAGAAGGACATTGCAAAAGAACACATGAAGCAAGAAATAGCCTCGCCCTAAAATCCCCTTTCTTACGTTTCCACTCCGTGAGCCAAAACCAAAAATAACAATAAAGGCCACCATGACCAATGGGAATGGTTCAAAATGTCTTATAATATCCTAAAATGATTATCTCCAGAGAAGGATTTTTTCAAAAGAACACACAGAAGCGCAAGAAATAGCTAGCCCCAAAATCCCTTTCTTACGTTTTCCACTCCGTGAGCCAAAACCAAAAATAACAATACAGGCCACCATGACCAATGGGAATGGTTCAAAATGTCTTATAATATCCTAATTTGATTGTCTGTAGAAGACTATTGCAGAAGAACACCACGAAGCGCAGAAATAGCCTCCCTTTAAAAATCCCCTTTCTTACGTTTTCCACTACGTGAGCCAAAACAAAAAATAACAATACATGCCACCATGACCAATGGGAATGGTTCAAAACGTCTTATAATATTCTAAAATGATTGTCTGTAGAAGGATATTGCAAAAGAACACACAGAAGCGCAAGAAATAGCCTGCCCCAAAAATCCCCTTTCTTTCATTTTCCACTACGTGAGCCAAAACCAAAAATAACAATACAAACCACCATGACCAATGGGAATGGTTCAAAATGTCTTATAATATCCTAAAATGATTGTCTCTAGAAGGATATTGCCAAAGAACACACAGACAAGAAATAGCCTGCCCCAAAATCCCCTTTCTTACATTTTCCACTACGTGAGCCAAAACCAAAAATAACAATACATGCCACCATGACCAATGGGAATGGTTCAAAATGTCTTATAATATCCTAAAATGATTGTCTGTAGAAAGATATTGCAAAAGAACACACAGAAGCGCAAGAAATAGTCTGCCCCAAAAATCCCCTTTCTTTCATTTTCCACTACGTGAGCCAAAACCAAAAATAACAATACAGGCAACCATGACCAATGGGAATGATTCAAAATGTCTTATAATATCCTAAACTGATTGTCTGTAGAAGGATATTGCAAAATAACACACAAAAGCGCAAGAAATAGCCTCCCCCAAAATCCCCTTTCTTACATTTTCCACTACGTGAGCCAAAACCAAAAATAACAATACAGGCCACCATGACCAATGGCAATGGTTCAAAATGTCTTATAATATCCTAAAATGATTGTCTATAGAAGGATATTGCAAAAAGAACATACGAAGCGCAAGAAATAGCCTCCCCAAAATCCCCTTTCTTACATTTTCCTCATTGAGCCAAAACCAAAAATAACAATACAGGCCACCATGACCAATGGGAATGGTTCAAAATGTCTTATAATATCATAAATGATTGTCTTTAGAAGGATATTGCAAAGAACACACTGAAGCGCAAGAAATAGCTACCCCAAAATCCCCTTTCTTACATTTTTCACTACGTGAGGCAAAACCAAAAATAACAATACAGGCCACCATGACCAATGGGAATGGTTCAAAATGTCTTATAATATCCTAGAATGATTGTCCTCAGTAGAAGGATATTGCAAAGAACACACAGAAGCGCAAGAAATAGCCACCCAAAATCCCCTTTCTTACATTTTCACTACGTGAGCCGAAACCAAAATAACAATACATGCCACCATGACCAATGGGAATGGTTCAAAATGTCTTATAATATCCTAAAATGATTGTCTCAGGCAAGGATATTGCAAAAGAACACACGTAAGCGCAAGAAATAGCCCTCCGCCCTAAAATCCCCTTTCTTTCATTTTCTACTACGTGAGCCAAAACCAAAATAACAATATAGGCCACCATGACCAATGGGAATGGTTCAAAATGTCTTATAATATCCTAAAATGATTGTCTCAGAGAAGGATATTGCCAAAGAACACACAAAAGCGCAAGAAATAGCCTCCCTAAAAATCCCCTTTCTTTCATTTTCCCTTTCGTGAGCCAAAACCAAAATAACAATACAGTCCACCATGACCAATGGGAATGGTTCAAAATGTCTTATAATATCCTAAAATGATTGTCTCTAGAAGGATATTGCCAAAGAACACTCGGAAGCGCAAGAAATAGCACCCCAAAATCCCTTTCTTACATTTCCCTACGTGAGCCAAAACCAAAAATAACAATACATGCCACCATGACCAATGGGAATGGTTCAAAATGTCTTATAATATCCTAAAATGATTGTATGTAGAAAGATATTGCAAAAGAACACACAGAAGCGCAAGAAATATCCAAAATCCCCTTTCTTTCATTTTCACTATGAGCCAAAAAACCAAAAATAACAATACAGGCAACCATGACCAATGGCAATGGTTCAAAATGTCTTATAATATCCTAAAATGATTATCCTGTGAGAAGGATATTGCAAAATAACACACAAAAGCGCAAGAAATAGCCCCGCCCAAAATCCCTTTTCTTACATTTTCTACTACGTGAGCCAAAACCAAAAATAACAATACAAAGCCACCATGACCAATAGGAATGGTTCAAAATGTCTTATAATATCCTAAAATGATTTTCTCGTAGAAGGATATTGCAAAATAACACACATTTGGCGCACGAAATAGCCCCTCCGCCCAAAATCCCCTTTCTTACATTTTCACTACGTGAGCCAAAACCAAAAATAACAATACACTACCACCATGAACAAAGGGAATGGTTCAAAATATCTTATAATATCCTAAAATGATTTTCTGTAGAAGGATATTGCAAAATAACACAAAAAGAAGAAATAGCCTTTGCCCCCAAAATCCAGTTTCTTACATTTTCCACTATGTGAGCCAAAACCAAAAATAACAATACAGCCACCGTGACCAATAGGAATGGTTCAAAATGTCTTATAATATCCTAAAATGATTGTCTCAGGAGAAGGATATTGCAAAAGAACACACGTAAGCGCAAGAAATAGCTCCGCCCCAAAAATCTCCTTTCTTACATTTTCCACTACGTGAGCCAAAACCAAAAATAACAATACAGGCCACCGTGACTGATAGGTGTAGAATACACCGTATTTACTATCTAGTAGTTATGCTTTCTTTGCTATTTTTCTTGTGAATTATGTACTTTACGTGTGTTTTTGAGTTATTAGATACTCTGGAGTCGCGCGGAGGAAAAGATGGTGAAATCACCTAATTGGAGTAAAAAGGGCAAAATTGTCATTTCATGGAAATCACTACTGGGAGCGGAACCGAGCCAAGCCGAAGATAGGGGACAAACACTGCAGCTTAGTCTAGAGAAGCAAGGGCAGACATCTTTGGTGGCCTGCATCTAAGGAGTGGATGCCTAAAGACATTATTGGTTACCCCTTATCTGCCTTACCTGGGTGGTTGTATCCCCTCTCATTTCTTACACCAAACCTAAAACATTAGAGAGACTTCATTTCTTCTCATCTGGTTTGAGGCCATTTTTATCTGAAATCGAGAAATCCAGAGAGGTGATAGTGATGAAGAGATATGGAATTGAACAGAAAGATACAGTGGAGGTGTTGCTACCAAGATAAATCTGAGGTCATGAAGGAGATGGGTTCAGGTCGAAAATCAGTAAAGATATTCAAGGGTTTGGAGGTATTGTAGATGGTGCTGCAAGTTTGAAGTTAGGGTTTGTTCAAGAGGAGATGGAGAGTGTTCGAGGGTAAGTAAAGGACTAAACATTGAAGTCAAGAAGAACAAGAAGCCTGAATCAGAATTTGAGAGGAAGACATTGAGATTAAGAAGAGCTGATGGGTTTGCTGTTATGGGTCTGTGGATTGATGGATTAATAAGGAGAATGGACAAAGAAGAGGAATTAGCTGAGATGTTGGTCGAATTTGTGAACCAGAGAAGAAACATGAATTAGGGTTTCTGTGGAGTAAACAATCACACAAGTCCAGTTTCTTTCACTGAACCATGAAGAATAAGAAGCTGCTGCCAAAATCTCAACACCGGCAAGCCATGGTCGAGAGAGAATTTGAGATGGGAAAGCGATCAATGGGCTCTGGACAGCAAGAACTGAGGGAAACCAGGGACAAAGAAGGTGCTGATGCCGTAATAAGAGCAGTAAGAAGAATGGGTTTGTTGTGTATGAATTCACAAATGCAGGGAAGGAGAGTTTGAGCTTAAAATCAACAGCAAATTCACATCTCCATCAATAGCTCAAAACTGCACATATGGTGTTTGGGAGAAGTCCTGAATGACTGGCCAGTATGATGTAGCTCTTGTTGCCATTGGTTAGCCATAGTTTTGAGTCTGTGCAGAAGAGTTAGTCTGCCATATCTTCTTGCAAGCACAAGGGATTTGTTGTCATTGTTAACAAGGGTTCCTGTGGTCGTGTTTGATAGAATTGAGTTTGTAATGGCAGCTGCGAAGGGGACTGAAATCAAGCTGCATCCAATGGATAGAAGGAATGACTTCAGGTTATGACCATAGATTACAAGGCTCAAAGAGTATGTGTTGTTGCTGCAGAGAAGAGCATTGGAATGATGGGTTTGTGTTATGGTTTGAATGGCTTGAGGCAGAGCTATAAACTGATATTGGATTTGTGATGTTGCCAAGGATTGTTGCAGTTACAGGATCAAGGAACTGGAATGGGTTGAGTACGAATCAGTGAAATTGGTGGCTGTAGGCGGAATGGCTCGAGGTGAATGGTGTGTAGATTTATGGTGATTGCAGGTGGCACCGGAGATGGAGTTGAAACTGAGGGCTAGTTCACCGGTGATGATCTTTGGTGATGTTTATTCTTTGGAGGAATTGGCTGGAAATCTGTGAATGGATTTCGGAGCAACCAAGAATGGGGGTTTGCAAGAGGATATAATTACAAAAGAAGCTACAGACACTGGAGTTGAGCCTTGAGACTGAGATGCAGTGCTGCTACTAAGAACAAGAAGATGCTAGTATAGGTGATAAGTCTGTGACGTGCAGGATGCAAGTGAGCTGAAATGCTGTGTGTGTTGGAATGCATGAAATACAGGGAAGAATGCAGCAGGTGGAATGTTGAGCTGAGCATGGAATTGCAGAACATGGGTCTGTAAGTCAGACTTGCTTGAGCTGTTGGTAGTACGAGTACAAGTTGCAGGAGAAGCTGCAATGGTGATTCAAGGAGGTGGTCCGTGTGCGGTCAAATGTGGTGCAATGGATGGTCCGAACTTAAAGTTGTGGTTGCAAGAGTCAAGACTTTGTTGTAAGCTCAGTACTGGTAGTGTGCAATGAGGAAAAGAGGATGCCGCAAGGATGGGTACGAGTACTATTGGTACTTAAACTGGATGGGCAGGATGTAGTGGATTGCTGGGATTGATATGGAGGTTGCAGTGGTAAAGGCATGGAGCTGCAGCTGGTGGTGTAGGAGGTGAACTAGCATATGGTGGTAGTGGTGATGGATTCAGGTTATAGAATAGTGGTGATGCTGTCATGATGAGTGCGCTGTAAATGGAAGTGTGTGAGCTGAAGGCTGAGTGCCGACTGTGACTTTGGAGTGAACTGAAATTGGTTTTCCAGTGTGTGTGTGTATGAATGAATGAATGAATATTAATCGATAGATGTATGCCTAGGTTGCGAGGGAATGAAATTGTGAGTTTGTTGAGCTGAGCTGCAGGGAGTGTGGAAGAAGTATGGCTGGAATTGCTTGGAGCACCATCATGGTGCATGACTGATGCACAGCCTGTGCAATGGCCTGAGCCAAGGCTAGTCAGCTCACTCAGCCAAGGCGTGATGACTCAATCGACTTCGGTCCCGACTAGAACCAGCTTAACTTTCGGTTTGACTCGTTGACCCGAGATGACTCCTGCCCCCACCCGTTGACCCGGGTCGGTTTGACTTGCCCGGCCACCAGCTAGTTTTCCGGCGACTTTTCCTGCCAAATTCCGCCACAATCCCAGTTTTCCGGCGCGTTTTGGGACATATTTTCTACACTGTGTTTCTCTCCATGGTGGGCCTAGGTGAATTTCCAACTAATGGACTTTGAAGACAAAACCTAGTTTTGGAAGGAGAAAAAGACTACAAAAGGGAAGACTTCTACAATTTTTTGGAGACGACGTTTTATTATCTCTTCTCTACTTTGTTCTAGGGTTTTACAACATGATAGAGTTTCTTTTTCTTCTTGTTATGAACTCCTTGAATATGAGTACCTAAGTTTATTATTGGTTATGGAATAGTTGGATTTCACAAAGCATGATTCTTTGATTCAATATATTAGTTTTGTCTCATATTTATCGTTTGCAATTCTCTGAAAATATTGTTTATGATTGATTGATTGTTTTGTCAAGTTGCAAATTGGTAGAACTTCTAATCACATATATTGCTAGTTTAGGGTTTATTATACGCAAAAGTGATATTCCTTGGATACAAGTAGCATAATATGATTATAGTTTGTAGTGATATATTCTTATGATCATATGTGAATCGTAACCTTTGTTAAATTGAATTAGTGCGCTTTCCACGTTCAATTGCTTTGATTGGCCTGATTTCATAGAACTTAACGCATCTAGGGAATTAAACTTGATTAGTGCTTTTACACGTTAGGTTGTTCCTTTAGGTAGAATTCATATTCGCATCTTTTAATGTGTTTGTTGATGACATGAGGAGATTTGTGGGATATACTTGCGATAAAGGTATTCTAGGATCTTTGATAAAAGTTGAGATTAAAATATCAATTCTAGTTATTGTGGTGAAACCATGTTTGTGAATGAAAACGAAATCCGTAACCAATACTTTCTTATCCTTGATTTGATTTGTTTGCTTTGCTTTATTTGCTTTTATTTAGTTCATTATAATCACAAAACTACCGGTGTTATTTATAGGGAACCAAAACAATTTGACAACCTAGACCTCTCTGTGGGATCGATCCTTTCTTGCCCTTGCTATATTTATATTTTGAGTAGTAAGAAAGTGTAATTATATTTGTGTCGGCTGACAACCGGTCAGTGACCAATGGCAATGGTTCAAAATGTCTTATAATATCCTGAATTGATTGTCTGTAGAAGGATATTGCAAAAGAACACACAGAAGCGCAAGAAATAGCCTCCCCCAAAATCCCCTTTCTTACATTTCCACTACGTGAGCCAAAACCAAAAATAACAATACAGGCCACCATGACCAATGGCAATGGTTCAAAATGTCTTATAATATCCTAAAATGATTGTCTGTAGAAGGATATTGCAAAAGAACACACAGAAGCGCAAGAAATAGCCTCCCCCAAAATCCCCTTTCTTACATTTTCCACTACGTGAGCCAAAACCAAAAATAACAATACAGGCCACCATGACCAATGGGAATGGTTCAAAATGTCTTATAATATCATAAAATGATTATCTCGTAGAAGGATATTGCAAAAGAACACACGAAGCGCAAGAAATAGCCTACCCCAAAATCCCCTTTCTTACATTTTCCACTACGTGAGCCAAAACCAAAAATAACAATACAGACCACCATGACCAATGGGAATGGTTCAAAATGTCTTATAATATTCTAAAATGATTGTCTATAGAAGGATATTGCAAAAGAAGACACAGAAGCGCAAGAAATAGCCTGTCCAAAATCTCCTTTCTTACATTTTCCACTACGTGAGCCAAAACCAAAAATAACAATACAGGCCACCATGACCAATGGGAATGGTTCAAAATGTCTTATAGTATCCTAAAATGATTGTTTGTAGATGGATATTGCAAAAGAACACACAAAAGCGCAAAAATAGCCTGCCCCAAAATCCCCTTTCTTACATTTTCCACTACGTGAGCCAAAATCAAAAATAACAATACAGGCCACCGTGACCAATGGGAATGGTTCAAAATGTCTTATAATATCCTAAAATGATTGTCTGTAGAAGGATATTGCAAAAGAACACACCGAAACGCAAGAAATAGCCTCCCCCAAATCCCCTTTCTTACATTTTCCACCACGTGAGCCAAAACCAAAATAACAATACAGGCCACCATGACCAATGGGAATGGTTCAAAATGTCTTATAATATACTAAAATGATTGTCTGTAGAAGGATATTGCAAAAGAACACACCGAAACGCAAGAAATAGCCTACCCCAAAATCCCCTTTCTTACATTTCCCACTACGTGAGCCAAAACCAAAATAACAATACAGCCACCATGACCAATGGGAATGGTTCAAAATGTCTTATAATATTCTAAAATGATTGTCTGTAGAAGGATATTGCAAAAGAACACACAGAAGCGCAAGAAATAGCCTGTCCAAAATCTCCGTTCTTACATTTTCCACTACGTGAGCCAAAACCAAAAATAACAATACAGGCCACCATGACAAATGGGAATGGTTCAAAATGTCTTATAATATCCTAAAATGATTGTTTGTAGATGGATATTGCAAAAGAACACACAAAAGCGCAAAACATAGCCTGCCCCAAAATCCCCTTTCTTACATTTTCCACTACGTGAGCCAAAATCAAAAATAACAATACAGGCCACCGTGACCAATGGGAATGGTTCAAAATGTCTTATAATATCCTAAAATGATTGTCTGTAGAAGGATATTGCAAAACAACACACCGAAACGCAAGAAATAGCCTCACCCAAAATCCCCTTTCTTACACTTTCCACCCTCGTGAGCCAAAACCAAAATAACAATACAGGCCACCATGACCAATGGGAATGGTTAAAAATGTATTATAATATACTAAAATGATTGTCTGTAGAAGGACATTGCAAAAAGAACACACGGAAGCGCCAAGAAATAGCCAGCCCAAAAATCCCCTTTCTTACGTTTTCCACTACGTGAGCCAAAACCAAAAATAACAATACAGGCCACCATGACCAATGGGAATGGTTCAAAATGTCTTATAATATCCTAAAATGATTGTCTGTAGAAGGATTTTGCAAAAGAACACACAAAAGCGCAAGAAATAGCCAGCCCCAAAATCCCCTTTAAATGCGTTTTCCCTCGTGAGCCAAAACCATAAATAACAATACAGGCCACCATGACCAATGGGAATGGTTAAAAATGTCTTATAATATCCTAAAATGATTGTCTGTAGAAGGATATTGCAAAAGAACACACGGAAGCGCAAGAAATAGCCAGCCCCAAAATCCCCTTTCTTACGTTTTCCACTACGTGAGCCAAAACCAAAAATAACAATACAGGCCACCATGACCAATGGGAATGGTTCAAAATGTCTTATAATATCCTAAAATGATTGTCTGTATAAGGACATTGCAAAAGAACACACAGAAGCGCAAGAAATAGCCAGCCCCAAAATCCCCTTTCTTACGTTTTCCACTCCGTGAGCCAAAACCAAAAATAACAATACAGGCCACCATGACCAATGGGAATGGTTCAAAATGTCTTATAATATCCTAAAATGATTGTCTGTAGAAGGATATTGCAAAAGAACACACAGAAGCGCAAGAAATAGCCAGCCCCAAAATCCCCTTTCTTACGTTTTCCACTCCGTGAGCCAAAACCAAAAATAACAATACAGGCCACCATGACCAATGGGAATGGTTCAAAATGTCTTATAATATCCTAAAATGATTGTCTGTAGAAGGATATTGCAAAAGAACACACAGAAGCGCAAGAAATAGCCAGCCCAAAAATCCCCTTTCTTACGTTTTCCCGCTACGTGAGCCAAAACCAAAAATAACAATACAAGCCACCATGACCAATGGGAATGGTTCAAAATGTCTTATAATATCCTAAAATGATTGTCTGTAGAAGTATTTTGCAAAAGAACACAGAAGCGCAAGAAATAGCCTGCCCCAAAATCCCCTTTCTTACGTTTTCCACTACGTGAGCCAAAACCCAAAATAACAATACAAGCCACCATGACCAATGGGAATTGTTCAAAATGTATTATAATATCCTAAAATGATTGTCTGTAGAAGGATATTGCAAAAGAACACACAGAAGCGCAAGAAATAGCCAGCCCCAAAATCCCCTTTCTTACGTTTTCCACTACGTGAGCCAAAACAAAAAATAACAATACAGGCCACCATGACCAATGGGAATGGTTCAAAATGTCTTATAATATCCTAAAATGATTGTTTGTATAAGGATTTTGCAAAAGAACACACAGAAGCGCAAGAAATAGCCAGCCCCAAAATCCCCTTTCTTACGTTTTCCACTCCGTGAGGCAAAACCAAAAATAACAATACAGGCCACCATGACCAATGGGAATAGTTCAAAATGTCTTTTTATATTCTAAAATGATTGTCTGTAGAAGGATATTGCAAAAGAACACACAGAAGCGCAAGAAATAGCCTGCCCCAAAATCCCCTTTCTTACGTTTTCCACTCCGTGAGCCAAAACCAAAAATAACAATACAGGCCACCATGACCAATGGGAATGGTTCAAAATGTCTTATAATATCCTAAAATGATTGTCTGTAGAAGGATATTGCAAAAGAACACACATAAGCGCAAGAAATAGCCTGCCCCAAAATTCCCTTTCTTACGTTTTCCACTCCGTGAGCCAAAACCAAAAATAACAATACAGGCCACCATGACCAATGGGAATGGTTCAAAATGTCTTATAATATCCTAAAATGATTGTCTGTAGAAGGACATTGCAAAAGAACACACAGAAGCGCAAGAAATAGCCTGCCCCAAAATCCCCTTTCTTACGTTTTCCACTACGTGAGCCAAAACCAAAAATAACAATACAGGCCACCATGACCAATGGGAATGGTTCAAAATGTCTTATAATATCCTAAAATGATTGTCTGTAGAAGGATTTTGCAAAAGAACACACAGAAGTGCAAGAAATAGCAAGCCCCAAAATCCCTTTCTTACGTTTTCACTTACGTGAGCCAAAACCAAAAATAACAATACAGGCCACCATGACCAATGGGAATGGTTCAAAATGTCTTATAATATCCTAAAATGATTGTCTGTAGAAGGATATTGCAAAAGAACACACAGAAGCGCAAGAAATAGCCAGCCCCAAAATCCCCTTTCTTACGTTTTCCACTACGTGAGCCAAAACTAAAAATAACAATACAGGCCACCATGACCAATGGGAAATAATTCATTGCAATTCTTTAAGAATGATGAGGATCCTATAATACGAGAGATTGTGGAAGGTTTGTCTAATCCTTTGCATATTTCTCGAATCTTTTGATCCACATCACTTGGGATTGAGTATTTGTGCTTCTAAAATTCTGAAGGATTATTTTACTTCTAAGTATATACCACTTGATGTGTTTGATTCTAGTATTGTGCAGGTTCATCGAGAGGAACCTATAGAAGTTCCCTTATTTTATGTTCTCTATCCACTTTCGAGTGTAGAAAGGACTAAGTGTGGGGGAAGATTTCAAGCTATAACAATTTCATTATTCATATGTTATGCTAATAATTGTGTGAAGTTGTTATTAGAATTGCAGATTGTTTTTCAAGCGGACTACCATTTTCGATTGTTGGTATATGGATCGATAACAAGAAAGTCGGGTGACGACTTTAAACCAAGCGCTTAATGGGAGGCAACCCATCGGTTTTGTATCTCTATCTTTTGTATTTTATTTTTCTTAGCTTTTCATATCATATTTGCATCCCCATGTTCAAGTTCATTGAGTCCGTAATCTATTTTAGAAGAAAAATTCAGACTGCGCGTAGTTCAGTCCAGAGACCATAACTGTCAGACCGTTTATCGAAACACTGTGCCCTTTTGACACTGTGTATAAAACACGTAGATGAACAACTTTTGTGAAATGGAGTTTTTCCAAATTCCTTACCAATTTGCACAGTTTTTGCGTTTTATCTGCTGTTACGTCAGAATTCAGAACTTTCGGTTTTACACATTGAGGACAATGTGAAGTTTAAGTGTGGGGGAGCATTTATATGTTTGTATAGTTTGTTTTAGTTTGTTTTATGCCTTCAAAAAAAAAAAATCAGAAAAATAGAAGAAAAAACCAAGAAAAATTGTGCTTTTTGAACTCCGAAATCTAGAAACTTGTGCCTTTAGGATGACACCATTAGTGGATTGAACCATTTTGAATGCAGGAGTTGAGGAACCAATTAACTAAAAGGGACGAACACATAGCTCAGAAATCACAAATAACATGATAGTTGTTACCATATCTCGGAATATCACCATATCACATTCTATTTTTATTTTTTCCATATTTATCTATTGTTCTCTAAGTGCTTTGGTGGGTCACTAAACATCGACGTGTTATTACTGCTAGGATGAAATAGAGTGATTGAGTTACTAGAAAAAAAAAAAAAAAAAAAAAAAAAAAAAAAAAAAAAAAAAAAAAAAAGACCGACCAATTAGACCAAACGGAATAAGAAAGACACTTGGGAATAGCAGTATGTGTGAAACGTAGTCCCTGTCTCCGTCGCCTAAACAAGCGTGGAATGCAGGATCCAAGGCAACTATCACATACGTGTTGACAAGGAAGCATGCGCTTGGATCCAAAAGATCTAATCATGCCGTCTAAAAAAAAAAAAAAAAAAGAGAAATTGGATCCAGTTTGATCCAATCATATAAAAAAAAAAAAAAGAAGAAATTATTATTGTGTTGAATAAAGTCACTCTTGGTTCCCTTGTATATGCCAATTGATTTGATGTAGCAATCAAAGACCAAGTAGCTCAATCCAATAGGATTAGGTTCATCTTAGCAAAGTGACCTTCGACGGATATGGGAAACATCGATCACTTGTGAATATTCGCCAACATCTACATCTATATCCATCTTCTTGATCTTTTCATTGTGATTGTGGTTTGTTAGTTTCCGAGTATTGTGGCTTGTTCGACTATCTAATTAGAGCTTTATTTATTTGAATATGAACTGAATTTGCGCAAGGTACCTCCTCCTGTAGTCATTTTGGATTCGTTCATGAATTTGTCACAAATAGACGGAGTTGAAAATATAGGTTTTGTAGGTAGACCTCTTGTAAACCTTCACGAGACTATAACTCGTCCACTAGGGACACCTAGGGGTTTAAAGGCCTGTTATTCATGCTAAGAGTAACCGTATCCTCGCCGACATGGAGTTGTTGTATTTTAGATAGTTTGCTCGAGGACGAGCAAAAGGCAAGTGTGGGGGATTTGATAAGTGCATATTTCACATATATTTAATGTCAATTCCATGCTAGTATTTGTTGGTTTTCTTGCAGATTATTGTATATTACGCTTGTTTTCTCTTATTTGTGTTTTACTAGATGAATCATCCAAAAGAAGTGAATATGCACTTAATTTTGCAAGGAAATAAGCTAGCTACAAGTGGAGAAGGGCCAAAGACCAATTGGAACTCGTTCAAATACAAGATTTCTACTTTTCATTGTGTAGAGGACGAGAAGATGAAGAAAATGGCGAAAGAACGGAGTCATTCCGAGTTCGTATGAAGAAGTTATGAGCAAAACAAGAACTAGAAGCATAAAGGGCAGAATGGTCATTTTATCGGGAAAGTGCTATTGACACCCCACTGTACGTTAAGGGGCAGTCATTCTGATAAGGGGTGAACTGTTATAAAGGGGCTGCTAAAGGGAGTCTGGTCTTTTGCTTAGGGGGAAGCCAGAATTCAAATGGTGATAACAACACCCGTTGTTTCACTAAGGGCACCATTGTCTTCTCCAGCATCAGGTTGAGTTCGAGCAGGGACTAGGAATTAGGTGCTGGTTCTAATGGCTCGAGTTTGTGGTTGCTGCTGTCATGTGCTGATGAAGTAAGTCGAGCTCCAGCAAAACAGGTCGCTGCTGCCATTGATGATGGTATACTCTTCGGTGATTGATGGAAAGGAAGTCAGGTTGCTATTAATGATGGGAGGTAGATAAGAGCTCGAGGAACCACATGGACCGAGCAGAAGAGCTTGAAGATGCTTCTGGAGTTTATCCATGAAGTTTTCAGTCGATGGCGAATAATGGTTATGGCTTGCTGCCATTGTTGATGCTCGATGACAAGAGATGATGGTGAGCAACGGTTCCTGCTGTGATCTAGAAGAAAGTCTGAGTTCGAGTTGGCTATGCCATTGATGGCAGTTGAATGATGGTGACTGGATGAGAGCTTACGGTGTTGATGGAGCTCGAGAAGAATGGAGCTGTGATGCTCGGTGATGATGGCAGAGAAGGTGATGATCATGTGATGATCGGAAATGGAGTTGAACTCGAGTATGTGGTGGTAGTGAAGGCTTATATGAGTTGCGTTGCTTTTGATTGGTGGAGTCGAGATGATGATCGAAGTTGAGGAACAAAGAGTTGGTTCTGCTGTATAAAAGAGATGAAACGAGAGCTCGAGTTACAAAACAGAGAAGATGGTCGAGCTTGGCAGAGGCATGCATATAGACCGAGTTGAGTCTGGGTTCTGCCATTGATGGCACAGGCAGTGATGAAAAGGCTGGTTCATGAAGAGAAGATGGCTTAATGGACGATATGGAGTTGTGGTTCTTTCACGGCTGGAAAGGGTTTGCTGCCGGCTAGCCATGGTCAGGTGGATGTAGCTTGAGTCCACACGGGATATTGGTATGATACGTGATTTAGGTTTTGTTATGTGAGCGAGAATCCAGCTTTCCGCCGGTGGAAGAATTTGAGAAACGCATTGAACAGGGAGAGAGATATCTCATGCATGGAGGATTTTTCTCACGCGTAAAATATGAAAATGGGAATCCATTACAGCCTTGCATATCGAGTTCGATGCATAGATAGTACCAAAAGATGACACATGGGTCCTGCTATTGTTACAGCCAATCAGGAATCCTTCTCAGTGAGCTGTTGCTACTCCGCGTCACACCGTATCAAAGTCACTTAATTTACAAAACATAAAATTCTGTTTCACCGACTATGCATCCTTATCGCGTGAGTATTTGTCGCACTTTGAAGCCTATATAAGGCCGGATTTCTGAGCTACAGAGACAATTTTGGTAGAGAGAAAAATACAGAGAGAGGAGAGGAAAGGTTCATAATCCATATCTTTGGGTTTACCCCTTTAGGGGGAAACCAAGTTATTTTCTTCTTCTTTCTTCTTATATTTTTGTGGGTTTTAGTAAATCCATGAGTAACTAATTTTCTCCATTGATTAAGGATGAATTCAATGTGCTAGCGTGAAACTTTATTAGATGTATAAATCTATTCGGAGTTTTTATCATCATCGTTTGTCTTTACAGTATCTAGGGTTTATGAGTGATTCCTAGACTGATTTGGGATGCATACTAGATTAGTATATTGATTGTTCTATTGCTAGTATTGAGTTAGGAGATAAGTAATCGTCGAATAATTCATACACAAGTAGAAATCGCAAGACCTTGCAGAGGGATTCTGTGGAGCAATTGCGAGCGAAGACAACACCAGCAAGTGGACCTTGAGCTAAGAGTTTAACTATTGGGATCAACCTAATTCACAAAGCCTAAGCGTTCGGTCGGATTACACCTTGAGTGAGCTACTACTTGGTGGTTCGGTTGGATAGAATCTGATATTGGAGAGCTTCCGTATCCGTGGTAAAAGGAGTTTTGAGGATAGCACTGAGCTAGCTGCTTTCCTACGGTTGGTGATGAATGGTTCTAATGAAGATAGATAAGTATACTAATCCAGTTATCGTTTGGTAACGGCGAAGGATTCCTTGATCATCTCTTTCTTTTATTTGTTATTCTTTTCACTTTAAAACAATCCCCCTTGTCTTTTATTATTTTGCTGAACCAAATACATATCAATTACACAGCTCTCTGTGGGAACGATCCTTACTACCGCTATATTATTTATTTAATTAGTGGGAAATATCTTGATTAATTTGTTGTGGTTACGACACGCATCAAATTTTGGCGCCGCTGCCGGGGAGCGGTTGTCAATTGATTTGTTATTTGTTTAGCTTGTTTTTGTTTTTTAATTTTTTCTTGTGTTCTTGTGAGTCGTCATGTTTCCTTATGGACATAACATGTACGGAGCACAAGATCAATCAACATATAATAGTGGTAATCAATATGGATTTCAATCTCATTCATATAACAACTACCAACCATACCCTACAGAGCTTTATGGATACTCTCATACATATCAACAACCTTATGACGGGTATGTAAGTGAGCAATCAAAGGGATGGGAGGATATTTATGCTTCTGATCAATTGTTTTCTAGTAATGTGCAGATGACAGAGAGTTTGGAAAGACCTACTCCTCTTTATCATGTTCTTTCGTCATTTATGTCAAAAGAAGAGATACGGTCTGAACTTTCTATCGTGAATAACGGCGGAAAACGTATTAATATCAGAAAACTTTATAAACAATATGATCAGTTAGAAGAAGCTGGAGCATCAGAAAAGACTCTCGAAGAAATCAACAAGGTAATACGAACAGAACTTCAACGTCGTTGGGATATTGAAGACTATGAGGTTGACGAAGACTCTGATGAAGATGAGCAACCTTTGGAAAATCCTTGCAATAATGGTAATGTTATTTCAACTCCGGATCATAATAACGATCACTCGCCTATTCAAAAGGAGGAGAATGAATATGACATAACCGTTGTTATAAATGGTGTAACGTACTCAAACAATGATTTTAAGATTTGCACCAATGAACTAGAATTTCTAGGAGATGATTCTGATTCTGATGACGAGTTTGTTGAAGAGATAGTGATTGAGAATGAAACCAATTTTATTGAAGTTGTGGAAGACCCAATTGAGCTAGCCAAGGATTATAATGATGCTGAGATTTCGGTTGAAGCAGAAACTGACGAAGAATGGCTAAATAGTTTGATAGAGGACCACGATACAAATGAGGTAAATAATTCATTGCAATTCTTTAAGAATGATGAGGATCCTATAATACGAGAGATTGTGGAAGGTTTGTCTAATCCTTTGCATATTTCTGAATCTTTTGATCCACATCACTTGGGATTGAGTATTTGTGCTTCTAAAATTCTGAAGGATTATTTTACTTCTAAGTATATACCACTTGATGTGTTTGATTCTAGTATTGTGCGGAGTTCATCGAGAGGAACCTATAGAAGTTCCCTTATTTTATGTTCTCTATCCACTTTCGAGTGTAGAAAGGACTAAGTGTGGGGGAAGATTTCAAGCTATAACAATTTCATTATTCATATGTTATGCTAATAATTGTGTGAAGTTGTTATTAGAATTGCGATTGTTTTCTCGGCGGACTACCGCATTTTCGATTGTTGGTATATGGACGATAACAAGAAAGTCGGGCTGACGACTTTAAACCAAGCGCTTAATGGGAGGCAACCCATCGGTTTTGTATCTCTATCTTTTGTATTTTATTTTTCTTAGCTTTTCATATCATATTTGCATCCCCATGTTCAAGTTCATTGAGTCCGTAATCTATTTTAGAAGAAAAATTCAGACTGCGCGTAGTTCAGTCCAGAGACCATAACTGTCAGACCGTTTATCGAAACACTGTGCCCTTTTGACACTGTGTATAAAACACGTAGATGAACAACTTTTGTGAAATGGAGTTTTTCCAAATTCCTTACCAATTTGCACAGTTTTTGCGTTTTATCTGCTGTTACGTCAGAATTCAGAACTTTCGGTTTTACACATTGAGGACAATGTGAAGTTTAAGTGTGGGGGAGCATTTATATGTTTGTATAGTTTGTTTTAGTTTGTTTTATGCCTTCAAAAAAAAAATCAGAAAAATAGAAGAAAAAACCAAGAAAAATTGTGCTTTTTGAACTCCGAAATCTAGAAACTTGTGCCTTTAGGATGACACCATTAGTGGATTGAACCATTTTGAATGCAGGAGTTGAGGAACCAATTAACTAAAAGGGACGAACACATAGCTCGAAATCACAAATAACATGATAGTTGTTACCATATCTCGGAATATCACCATATCACATTCTATTTTTATTTTTTCCATATTTATCTATTGTTCTCTAAGTGCTTTGGTGGGTCACTAAACATCGACGTGTTATTACTGCTAGGATGAAATAGAGTGATTGAGTTACTAGAAAAAAAAAAAAAAAAAAAAAAAAAAAAAAAAAAAAAAAAAAAAAAAAAAAAACCGACCAATTAGACCAAACGGAATAAGAAAGACACTTGGGAATAGCAGATGTGTGAAACGTAGTCCCTGTCTCCGTCGCCTAAACAAGCGTGGAATGCAGGATCCAAGGCAACTATCACATACGTGTTGACAAGGAAGCATGCGCTTGGATCCAAAAGATCTAATCATGCCGTCTAAAAAAAAAAAAAAAGAGAAATTGGATCCAGTTTGATCCAATCATATAAAAAAAAAAAAAAGAGAAGAAATTATTATTGTGTTGAATAAAGTCACTCTTGGTTCCCTTGTATATGCCAATTGATTTGATGTAGCATTCAAAGACCAAGTAGCTCAATCCAATAGGATTAGGTTCATCTTAGCAATGACCTTCGACAAATATGGGAAACATCGATCACTTGTGAATATTCGCCAACATCTACATCTATATCCATCTTCTTGATCTTTTCATTGTGATTGTGGTTTGTTAGTTTCCGAGTATTGTGGCTTGTTCGACTATCTAATTAGAGCTTTATTTATTTGAATATGAACTGAATTTGCGCAAGGTACCTCCTCCTGTAGTCATTTTGGATTCGTTCATGAATTTGTCACAAATAGACGGAGTTGAAAATATAGGTTTTGTAGGTAGACCTCTTGTAAACCTTCACGAGACTATAACTCGTCCACTAGGGACACCTAGGGGTTTAAAGGCCTGTTATTCATGCTAAGAGTAACCGTATCCTCGCCGACATGGAGTTGTTGTATTTTAGATAGTTTGCTCGAGGACGAGCAAAAGGCAAGTGTGGGGGAATTTGATAAGTGCATATTTCACATATATTTAATGTCAATTCCATGCTAGTATTTGTTGGTTTTCTTGCAGATTATTGTATATTACGCTTGTTTTCTCTTATTTGTGTTTTACTAGATGAATCATCCAAAAGAAGTGAATATGCACTTAATTTTGCAAGGAAATAAGCTAGCTACAAGTGGAGAAGGGCCAAAGACCAATTGGAACTCGTTCAAATACAAGATTTCTACTTTTCATTGTGTAGAGGACGAGAAGATGAAGAAAATGGCGAAAGAACGGAGTCATTCCGAGTTCGTATGAAGAAGTTATGAGCAAAACAAGAACTAGAAGCATAAAGGGCAGAATGGTCATTTTATCGGGAAAGTGCTATTGACACCCCACTGTACGTTAAGGGGCAGTCATTCTGATAAGGGGTGAACTGTTATAAAGGGGCTGCTAAAGGGAGTCTGGTCTTTTGCTTAGGGGGAAGCCAGAATTCAAATGGTGATAACAACACCCGTTGTTTCACTAAGGGCACCATTGTCTTCTCCAGCATCAGGTCGAGTTCGAGCAGGGACTAGGAATTAGGTGCTGGTTCTAATGGCTCGAGTTTGTGGTTGCTGCTGTCATGTGCTGATGAAGTAAGTCGAGCTCCAGCAAAACAGGTCGCTGCTGCCATTGATGATGGTATACTCTTCGGTGATTGATGGAAAGGAAGCTGGGGTTGCTATTAATGATGGGAGGTAGATAAGAGCTCGAGGAACCACATGGACCGAGCAGAAGAGCTTGAAGATGCTTCTGGAGTTTATCCATGAAGTTTTCAGTCGATGGCGAATAATGGTTATGGCTTGCTGCCATTGTTGATGCTCGATGACAAGAGATGATGGTGAGCAACGGTTCCTGCTGTGATCTAGAAGAAAGTCTGAGTTCGAGTTGGCTATGCCATTGATGGCAGTTGAATGATGGTGACTGGATGAGAGCTTACGGTGTTGATGGAGCTCGAGAAGAATGGAGCTGTGATGCTCGGTGATGATGGCAGAGAAGGTGATGATCATGTGATGATCGGAAATGGAGTTGAACTCGAGTATGTGGTGGTAGTGAAGGCTTATATGAGTTGCGTTGCTGTTGATTGGTGGAGTCGAGATGATGATCGAAGTTGAGGAACAAAGAGTTGGTTCTGCTATATAAAAGAGATGAAACGAGAGCTCGAGTTACAAAACAGAGAAGATGGTCGAGCTTGGCAGAGGCATGCATATAGACCGAGTTGAGTCTGGGTTCTGCCATTGATGGCACAGGAAGTGATGAAAAGGCTGGTTCATGAAGAGAAGATGGCTTAATGGACGATATGGAGTTGTGGTTCTTTCACGGCTGGAAAGGGTTTGCTGCCGGCTAGCCATGGTCAGGTGGATGTAGCTTGAGTCCACACGGGATATTGGTATGATACGTGATTTAGGTTTTGTTATGTGAGCGAGAATCCAGCTTGCCGCCGGTGGAAGAATTTGAGAAACGCATTGAACAGGGAGAGAGATATCTCATGCATGGAGGATTTTTCTCACGCGTAAAATATGAAAATGGGAATCCATTACAGCCTTGCATATCGAGTTCGATGCATAGATAGTACCAAAAGATGACACATGGGTCCTGCTATTGTTATTCTGACCAATCAGAATCCTTCTCAAGTGAGCTGTTGCTACTCCGCGTCACACCGTATCAAAGTCACTTAATTTACAAAACATAAAATTCTGTTTCACCGACTATGCATCCTTATCGCGTGAGTATTTGTCGCACTTTGAAGCCTATATAAGGCCGGATTTCTGAGCTACAGAGACAATTTTTGGTAGAGAGAAAATACGAGAGAGGAGAGGAAAGGTTCATAATCCATATCTTTGGGTTTACCCCTTTAGGGGGAAACCAAGTTATTTTCTTCTTCTTTCTTCTTATATTTTTGTGGGTTTTAGTAAATCCATGAGTAACTAATTTTCTCCATTGATTAAGGATGAATTCAATGTGCTAGCGTGAAACTTTATTAGATGTATAAATCTATTCGGAGTTTTTATCATCATCGTTTGTCTTTACAGTATCTAGGGTTTATGAGTGATTCCTAGACTGATTTGGGATGCATACTAGATTAGTATATTGATTGTTCTATTGCTAGTATTGAGTTAGGAGATAAGTAATCGTCGAATAATTCATACACAAGTAGAAATCGCAAGACCTTGCAGAGGGATTCTGTGGAGCAATTGCGAGCGAAGACAACACCAGCAAGTGGACCTTGAGCTAAGAGTTTAACTATTGGGATCAACCTAATTCACAAAGCCTAAGCGTTCGGTCGGATTACACCTTGAGTGAGCTACTACTTGGTGGTTCGGTTGGATAGAATCTGATATTGGAGAGCTTCCGTATCCGTGGTAAAAGGAGTTTTGAGGATAGCACTGAGCTAGCTGCTTTCCTACGGTTGGTGATGAATGGTTCTAATGAAGATAGATAAGTATACTAATCCAGTTATCGTTTGGTAACGGCGAAGGATTCCTTGATCATCTCTTTCTTTTATTTGTTATTCTTTTCACTTTAAAACAATCCCCCTTGTCTTTTATTATTTTGCTGAACCAAATACATATCAATTACACAGCTCTCTGTGGGAACGATCCTTACTACCGCTATATTATTTATTTAATTAGTGGGAAATATCTTGATTAATTTGTTGTGGTTACGACACGCATCAAGTGAAGCTCAGTACCTTGATCTTCATTTGGTTAAGTGTAGTTGAAACAAAAATAAGCTTCCTAATTATGTGACTTATATTAGGATTTTGTTGGCCTGAATTTTTTTCTGCCATTCCTAGATTTCCAAATGGTCCAAAAAATGCAGCTTCTCGTTCGCAGTTACCACCTGAGGACTTCTGCCTTTCTCCTATCTTGAGTGTTAATGATGCTCTACTCCTTCCTTGCATGTCTAAGATATACTCTTACAACAAATTATATGACCTTAGTTTCAATTTTTAGGCTAAATTTTAATTTTCAATTTATGCTATTGAGGAGAATTGAGTAAGATGGAGGCATGATGATCCTTTCACCATATTATTGAATATGATTACAATATGATTTTGCTTTAATTTCTTTCTAAACTAAAGAGATTTTCCAGGCCTCCACAAATATTATCATTTTTCACTAAGTACACCTTGATAGTGTGAATCAAATATTTCATTTCGGTTGTTAATACTTGTGCGATCTAGATTATAGTTTCACTTAATTATGCACAACATACTTTTTTCTAAAGTTAAGGATGTGATTTGGATTGTAGTAAGATCATAAGAATGAAACACCATCGGAAGGTGACCCAAGGTCGTTGTTGTTTTTGTAATTCGCTATTAGAGTAAATTGTACGGTAAATTTGCATTATTATATTTTTCTTAAGCATTTGAATCTGTTGTTGAGGTTGTTATTCTTTCAATACAACTCCAGTTAGCGCAACCCAAAATCAGGAAGTTTCAAGCGACAAGGATTTTGAAGAAAAAGGTTACAAATTGTCAAGGAATTAATAAATTCGAGAATTTATCATTAATAGTTGAAGCCGAAGACGAAGACCAAGAAGATAAAGACGAGGATAGGAAGACGTTTCTATTGGATACCGTGAGAGTGGTGTTATCATAATTGGCGATCGGATGTGAAGGTGAGTAAGTAATCTCATCCTCGATAATTGGTTGATTTCCTTTCTTAGAGATCGTTAGAAAAATGGTTTTTCAAAATGTTAAAAGATGTGGTTTTTATAATATTTCGGAAGTTGTCCTTCCCACCATTCAACGTGTTGCAGGATTTCTCTCTTCATTCCTACCTGCACACATGTGAGACCCATAAAATAGCCGTCTTTTTGAGTGCAATTATCATATAATCCTTTTTGGTGAGGCAGAAGTCGAGGCGAAATTCTTATTGATCGTTTCTCAAACACGCGTTCTCTCATTATGGTGTGGTTATTTCTCACTCAACATTTAAGAATGAGAATATGTTCTTTATTATTTCTAACTTCTTATTACTAGCATGCAGAAACTCTATGTCCTCATAGCTCTTTGGATGCTTGGGACGCTGGAACGCTTTGAAGTTGTAAGTTTTGGTTTGATTTGCTCGAGGACTAGCAAAGTCTAAGTGTGGGGGAATTTGATAGGTGTAGAATACACCGTATTTATTATCTAGAGTTTATGCTTTCTTTGCTGTTTTTCTTGTAAATTATGTATTTTACATGTGTTTTGAGTTTTATAGCTACTCTGGAGTCGCACGGATGAAAAGAAGAAGAAATCATCCAATTTGAGCAAAAAGGGCAAAATGTTCACAAGCAAGTACTAGTAGCAGTCCAGCTGAGGTTAAGGGGCTGTAAATTGGTTAGCCCTTATCAAGAGTGAACGGGTGTCTATACCCTATCCCCCTCGTGGATAAATCCAACCCAATCTATAACCCTATACCGAGAGAGTTTTCTCTCATTCGTTATACTGTGAAGTGAGAAAAAAAGCGATCATGGCTGTTGCTTATGATTGAGATCGAAAATCAAGAGAACAAATCGAGAAATGAGATAGAGAGGTTGAGAGAATTAATGAGTTTTGCTGACTGAATCGAGAGACAAGGAAGGAGATGGTGGTGGTCTCTGATGTTGGTTGAACACGAAATACATATGGGGTTTGAATTGATTCTGTGATTAAGACAGAAATGAGAATCGAAGAAGAGATGTTTAACTGATATTATTGTTGCTGTCGACTTCAGAAATTGAGAGAAGAAAGGGGGTCTGAGTTGTGGAAGAAGATGAATCCATCTGATGTTGATTGTGTTAAGAGCGAAGAATTAGAGATGGGTGTTTGAATCTGAGATCGAGAAGACGAAAAGAATCGATGGGTTTTTAGAGAATAGAAGAACTCAACTGATGATGTTGATTTTCATGGGAATGAGGCTGAGTTGCTGGTGAATCGAGAGGAGAAGAAATTCACAGAGCTGTCAGTGAATGAGGGAGGAATTCAAGAAATTAGAGATGTCCTTGATGTAATAGAAACGAGAATCGAAGTGAATTGATCAAATACATTACAGGGAATGCTGGAATAAAGCTTGAATTGAGTAGATGTATGTTAGTAATTGTTGCAGGGAAAGAAGAATGGCCTGAACTCGGCCTGAGAAATGCCAGAAAACAAACAAGACTCTCTTTGAAATTATTTCTCAACAGTCAACTCAATACCTACGCCGATGAGTCGATCCAACTCGAAATTAAGTAAGACCATTCAGCTAACTAGGCAGTTGACTCAGTGGCTGACTCTCTATTCCCTTGACCCATTGACTGACAGCTTGACCCATTTGACCGTTACTTTGGACGGTGTCGTGACGGAATATTCTATCGACGGAAAAGATTATACCAGTGGCCGGTGGTGACTTTTCCGGTCGAATTCCGGTGATCCCGAGAACTCTTCAGGCGACCAAAATTGCAGAATTATGTGTGAGTCTCTTTCATGGGTGTGAAGACTTAAATTTGGGAATTGGATGGAGAATTTGGCTCAAATTTGGAAAGAGAAGATGGAAGATTTGAGAAATACTTGAACTTGGAAATTGAATTGATAAAGGAAAGGGGTTCTATTCCTTGGAAGATTTGGAGAAATTGAAGCTTATAAATAGAGAAGTTCTCTACACACTTATACACACCTTTTTACACACACAACACAACACTTCTATTTTATTATTGATTGAGGATGAATTCCTAGTTCTTAACATATGATTTGAGTTTTGTTTTCAATTCTATCTTGAAGTTTTTCACATGATTATCGTTTGTTTTTACTAATAGGAATGTTTATACATTCATTGTTGATTGATAGATTGTTTAGAGTGCACGCTAAATTGATTTGTTAATTTGATCTAAAGCTAGTGAAAGTTAGGGGATAAGTAATCGTTTCTTGACTCTTTACACAAGTAGCAAACACGAGACCTTGCGGAGGGATTTCGTGGAGCAATTGTGTGTGAAAACAACGTTAGCAAGTAGACCTTGATCTAAGAGTCTAACTACTAATATCAACCTAATAAGTTCATAAATCTTAATGCGTTTATTTAAATTAAATCTTGAGTGATCTACTACTAGGTGTTTTGGTAAATAGAATCCGGTAGTCGAGAACTTCCGTATCCGGTGATACAAGGGATTTAGGGTTTTAGCGCTGATCTAGCTGCTTTACCTACGGTTGGTGATAATCTGTGACTAATAAAAAGTGGAAAAGAACATAACTTGAATCATTGTTTTGCAACGAATAAGGATTCCTTGGTCTTTTCTCTCTTATTGATTTCAACTTAAACTTTTAATTGCTTTATTTACTTTCTTTTGTTTTTAAAATCTAAAACCAAAACCCCCTCTTTGTGACATTATAAGACAACTAAAACCTCTTGCTCCTCGTGGGAACGAACTTAACTACCACCATATTACTTGTTAATTGAGTGGAAAAATATTCACTAATTTGTTGTTGTTACGACATGCATCACTAGATGATGCTGGAGATGACAAGATGATCTTGCCACATGTGGACTTGTGGTTTGATAGAGAAGAATCACTCGAAGAAGATTGCATTATGGAGCGAAGAGCGACAGATACACGCCAGGAAGAGAATGAGACTTTCCTAAGTAGATGTCAAGGTCAAGTTCCCGGCAAGGAGAGATGGTTCAGCAGGGTGAAAGGAACTCACGCTAACCTACAAATATAACTTTCACGAGAGTTCAAGTTCTTAAGGGGGGGCGCATGATACATGTGTATCTTCCTTTCCTTGGGAACTAGTGATCCTCAAGACGAATTGAGGATATAATGCTACATTAGGAAGGATTCCTTGTTTAGGATAAATTCCTAGTTTAGGAAGGAGTATTGTTTTGAGCAGTATTCTTAGTTTAGGTAATATACTTAGAAAAGGAATTAGTCCTAGAAAAGGAAATAGATTCCTAAGAGGTTTGGGAAACCAAACCAAGCCTATAAATAGAGATGTTTAGCTCATAACTAAACACATCTAGTTAGTGTGTTCTTGTTATTGACGCACTTACAGATAACTAGGCACAAAAAACCTAGAGAAAGCTTACGACAATACTTGTGCAAGCTTAGCAAAACAGCTTAAGGTTAATCCTTTGTTTAGAGAAGATTGTGATCGTAACACGAGAGAGAATTGTAATCGTTTTCTTGTTCATAATCTAAGAGAAGATATTTTCTTCGAATTATTACTTGTGTTCCGTTTTCTAAGTTTCTCGTCTATTATTATTCTGAATTCCGCCTTTATAGTAATAGTTACTAAGGTATAGAGATCAATACGTATCAGTAGGTTAACGACTTGAAGACTTCATTGGGATTGTGAAGCCAGACCCAACTATTATCTTTGTAGTTGCGTGATCTGATCTTGTTATTTCTATCGTGTTGAGTGCAATTGAAATAATTGGCTCGAGATTTTATATCTCCGATAGGCAAGATAGAAAAGTAATCACAAACAATCTTCGTCTCGTCGTTTGTGATTCCACAATAACTTATTTCGCTGGTCGATTAAGTTTATTGTAGGTGATTGATAATACTAGTCTGTTCTTCGGGAATATAAGTCTGGTTTATCAATTGGTTCCTGTTCACCTTGATTTATCAAAATACGGAACAAAAAACTCTTGGGTATTTTTGTGGGAAACAGATTTATTCAATCCTATAGACTTTTCTGTGTGAGACATATTTGTCTATCAATCTTCGATTTTGGGTCGTAGCAACTCTTAATTGTGGGTGAGATCAACTAAGGGAATCAAGTGTGTAGTATCCTGCTGGGATCAGAGACGTAAGGAGCGCAACTGTACCTTGAATCAGTGTGAGATTTATTAGGGTTCAACTACAGTCTAGTCCGAAGTTAATTGGTAGTAGGCCAGTGTCTGGAGCGGATTAATACAATGTGGTGTTCAATCTGGACTAGGTCCCGGGGTTTTTCTGCAGTTGCGGTTTCCTCGTTAACAAAATTCTGATGTCTGTGTTATTTCTTTTCCGCATTATATTTTGTTATATAATTGAAATATCACAGGTTGTGCGTTCAGATCAATCAATTAGAATATCCAACCTTTGGTTGTTATTTAAATTGATTGACACTTGAACATTGGTCCTTGGTACCGTTCAAGTAACTCCTTTTATATTCAATCAGGCTCGCAGATTTCTGTTTGTTAATTACGGATTGAATTAAGAGTTAGAGATATAAAACTCTTTGATATACTTTAATCTAGATTGAGTCTGACTGTCTAGTTGGTTCTCTAAAAAGTGTATTGGAGTAAGTCCTCTCAGATTGCCAAGCGAATTGTTGGGTGTGGTTGTTAGACCCCCGCTTTTTCATTTACAACAGAAAAAAATTAATTTTTAATTAACTTTACTAAGCAAAAAAAAAAAACACGCGAAGGAGTTTTGTGTTATGTCTTGAATAATCAAAGAAAAAATATAGTATACCCTAACACAAAGTAACAACATCACTCTAGACTTTCCTCAAAGGAACGGTTAGGTTGAAATCTCCAAACTTTATTGTTATTATGCCCAAAAGTTGTGGGCTGATGAAGTGCTATGGGATACCGATCAAATAAAATTCCATTCACCAGCTCTTGGATGGAAACTCTACTTCCAACAAAGCTGGCATTTCATACTACAAGAAGGAAGCGTCTACAACTGGGACAATAGGGGATGGTCCAAAATTTGGACATGAGGTGGCACAATGTTAGCGGTTAGGAGGGAATGATTCTAGCATCGGGATCAGTAATGGGGTGAAGAGGGGAATGATTAAAGGTCCAGATTTATTGTCCCATATCTGGACAACAAGTTGTCCCATGTCTAGAGTTTTCCCTACAAGAATATTGTCAGCAAGTTTAGATCAGAACACTAAGTTTTTTCTGATGGAGATGTTAATTAATAGATTCCTCCAAGACCGCAATTTACTCCAACACCTAAACTCAAAAAGCCAATTTGTCATATCGTGATTTATATGCATAATTGCTTAGCTTTCTGATCCAAAGTTCAACATATACGGAGAAATTCTTTTAATTAATACTCGATTATTTAATAAATTCTCTTAAATAATATTTTTGGCCGGTCCCGAGTTGGGGACAACATGCCAAATTAATAATTCGCTAAAAGTATAAGATAATACTTTTTTGATTACCTATATAGGCCCCATATGAAATATAAATTAATAATGCATTATATATATATATATATTCAATATATCATTAATGATTTACGAAGACTTTTTGAAAAATGATTTAATTGTATTATGTTTTTTGCTAAAATCAATATCGCATTGAATTTCATCTCTAATTTTTCTTATCGTTGTAAGAATTTCGGTGTTGTTTTTCTCATAGTTGAGCAAGAAATTATTCAATGTGATTGTCGCTTTAATAGCCTCGTTTCGTGAAGGGGACTCTATCGTAGAACTTTCATCATGTTCTTCCACACTTTATCAATTCCCATAACGTTCTCGATTGTTTCTTCATCGATTGACAAGCGTGTAACTTTATTTTCTTCCAGATAATTTAGGACATCTTCGACATTCATTGAATTGCGATAGCTAACTTCTCGATAAAATTTTGCAAGTCTTGAGTCATTTCACTGTCTGTATGTTCATCCAAATTGTCTAAACTTGTGTTTAGATAGGAAATAAAAAATATGATTGGATATTGTGTTTATAAAAGTATGATTTGATATTGATTTTGTATTTATATAGGAAATATAATATATATAATATGGTATTGAGTTTGTATAGAAACTAATTATTTGATATGAAATTTATCTTTAAGTTAATAAAGTATTAATTAATATATAAATTAATAATTATTAATTTATCGGTTAATTAATATCTCGCTTAATTAATAAATTTTGATGGTCCCGACATCATTAATTTATAGAGTTTCTCTTTGTATAGAGCTTTAGTGAGAATAATATAAAAGAAAGCACATCAATTATATAAATGATCACGATATCTATAAAAGAAAAACCAGTAAAGGATCACGAAATTACTCCGCAATTGGTAAATGAAGTTTGTGCGACTACTCTGCTCATACCAATCATGTCAACAAATGAAATCAATGGCAATCATGGATACAAATTTCAAACAATATCACGTTTTCACCTTAAATTGAGAACGACATATTCAAAGTTCCCAGGCCCACCTTCCGGGTTGTCCATGGAATGTAAAACTTGTCCAACCAATACAGAAGCATGCACCCAAATGAGGAAAATGGAGCAGCGTTAGCAAAAGGAAAAAGCACTTAAGCGGCAACTATGAATATTTCTGGAAAATCAGGATATGCACCATGGTGCCGGTTTTGAAAAAAAAGTAGGCATGCCATGTACAAAAACTCCTAAACTGAAACCGCTTTCTCTTATACGTATTTTGGTACTTTCTAAGTAAACTAGTATCCCATTAGCAACCATGAGTTTCAGGCGGGTGATATTTTGGGACCAGAAAAAACACGGGAATGTTCCAAATCAACTAAAAAAAGAACTAAGTTTTGGCACATAAACCCTAGTGTTCAACGCCCATGTTCGAGCCTCGAACGCCATTCACAAATGAAGTACTTGGTCTTGGTCAATTCAAATTGGGGGATTTCATACGGGTGATATTGATGCGTGTCGTAGGTGCAATCAAATTAATTAATATTTCCACTCAATTAAAAATAATATAATGGAAGTCAAGTTCGTTCCCACGAGGAGCAAGAGATTCTAGTTGTAAAAATTGTCACAAAAGGGAGGTGTAAAAAGCAAAAGAAAATAAACAAGCAATTAAAAGATAAAGTTGAAATCAATAAGAGAGACAAGACCTAGGAATCATTCTTCGTTGCAAAACAATGATTAAAGTTATTTTCTTTTTTCTACTTGTTATTAGTCATGATTATCACCAACCGTAGGTAAAAGCGGCTAGATCGGTGCTAAACCCCTAAATCCCTTGTATCACCGGATACGGAAGTTCTCGACTCACCGGATTCTATTTACCAAACCACCTAGTAGTAGATCACTCTAGATGTAATTTAAATAAACGCATTAAGATTTATGAACTTATTAGGTTAATATTAGTAGTTAGACTCTTAGATCAAGGTCTACTTGCTAACGTTGTTTTCACACACAATTGCTCCACGGAATCCCTCCGCAAGGTCTCGTGTTTGCTACTTATGTAAAGAGTCAAGAAACGATTACTTATCCCCTAACTTTCACTAGCTTTAGATCAAATTAACAAATCAATTTAGCGTGCACTCTAAACAATCTATCAATCAATCATGAATGAATAAACATTCCTATTAGTAAAAACAAACGATAGTCATGTGAAAAACATCAAGATAGAATTGAAACAAAACTCAAATCATGTATTAAGAACTAGGAATTCATCCTCAATCAATAATAAAATTAGCTACTCATGTCTTTGAAATTCACACAAATAATTAAAGGGAGAATTTTTAAGTTCACACAAATAATTAAAAAAAGAATTTTCAAAAGCAAGCAAAACACAAGTGTTGTGTGTGTAGAAAGGTGTGTAAAAGATATAGAAAACTTCTCTATTTATAGGCTTCAATATTCTCCAAATCTTCCAAGGAATAGAACCCCTTTCCTTTAGCAATTCAATTTCCAAGTCCAAGCCTTTCTCAAATCTTCCATCTTCTCTTTCCAAATTTTAGCCCAATTCCACAAACCCATGAGTTTAGATGATTCTAGAGAATTCTCCACAAATTTTCATCCAATTTCCATATTAAAGTCTTCACACCCATGAGAAGAATCCACACAAAATTCTGTAATTTTGGTCACCGGAAAGCTGGTATTATGGCCGGAAGTTGACATGAATCCGGCAAGAATAGTCACCGCCGGTCACCTGAATTCTTCGCCGTCACTGGTATATTCGACGGAATATTCCGTCAGTCTACCGTTAGAGATAACGGTCAAACGGGTCAACCGTTAGTCAACCGGGTTAAGGGAAGGAGGAGTCAGCTGAGTCAGCAGAGTCTGAATCGTCTAAGTAGATCTTAGTCACCGAAATGGATCGGTTCATCGCGGCCCGAGTTGACTCGCTCGAATGGAGAACCGTAGAGTTTCGGCTATTACAGACTTCCCGCCAAGTTCGGGCCTCTCTTTAGTGTCTTCTCTGTTAAGAATCCTACACATACATCTAAGAAATTCTTCCATTCTTGCAACAAAGCTTCAGCTGTATTTACTCAAGTCAGCACCAACATATCCGCATTCAACCACCAACTCGTAATGACCGGGATCCTCCATCTTAATTCCCCTCGCTACCACAACCATCACCGGCTTCATCAAATTTCCATCGGCTCAATATTCTTAGCAACAAATAACTCGAGTCTCTCACAGTCCCATTAATCCATTCCTGCACTCGAGCTTTAACCCATCCACCATTGCCATTCCTAACTTTCTCCATACCATCAGCTTCACTCTGCTCCCGATTCACCAGCAACTCAGCCTGATTCCCATGAAAATCAACAGCATCGGCTGAGTTCTTCTTCTCTCAAAACCCATCTCTGAATATCGAGCCTCACAGCAGCAGCCTTATGTCTTCTCTGTCAGATTCAACCTTCAATCACAACAAAACTCACCCATCTTTGCCGGATCGAACCCATTATCAGCTATTTCAACCACCTTCATCTGCAATTTCTTCTCAAAACTGAACCCATTTAATCTCCATCTCTTTCTTCGTCTGTAGTAGTTTCAGATTCAAACCCATTCTCGGTTCAATTTCTCCATCACAGTAAAACCCATTTTTTTCAATTCATCAATTCCATCTTCTCGATATCACATAGTCATCAATTCTTCAAACCCTGATTCATCCATTCAACAGAAATCAACAGCACCTTCAACTGCAGTTCCTGAGACAAACCCACTTCTCTTATTACTTCGAACCACCAATCTCGACATAGCAAAGATCTCCATCTTCATCTTGTTCACAGAGACAAGAAACCTAACTTCCAATTTAAATTTCTTCTTCTCTCTCTGTTCACACATCGATTTCGAATTTGTAGCTAACCCAAAGCAAAGAAAGATCGAGCTCTGTTCTTCTCAACCGAAACCCATCTTCTCTGCTTCTTCTTCTTCATCTCATCACAAAGAGATCCCCTTTTGTTCTTCGAATACACGACCTTAAGTTTGTTCATCACGGATCGAGCAACTTCTTCTTCTTCTCCATACAAATCTTCCATTAAGCTTTCTCCGAGTCCCCTGAATCTCTTACAAGAACCTTTAATTTCTCTCGACCGCTGTCTCCTTTTCTTTCTCAATTTACGTTAATGGGATGAATGAAAATGATTGGGAGAAGATAACTCTTCTCGATTTTAGGGTTGGGGGTTATTCGGTGTCTGGTCCCTTTGATAAGGGCTAACTTTGATGGCAGCCCCTTAACCTCATACGGGACCGCGTCTAGTAATCCTCCCAAGAGTTGCCCCTTAACCTTGGTTGGGCTTCGTATAGTGTTCGCCCATGAAATGACAATTTTGCCCTTTTGGCTCAAATAGTGTAATTTCTTCTTCTTTTCCTCTCGTGTGACTCCAAAGTAGCTACAAAACTCAAAACAAGCGTAAATACATAATTTACAAGAAAAATAGCAAAGAAAGCATAAACAATAGATAGTAAATAGGATGTATTCTACACCCTATCAAATTCCCCCACACTTAGACTTTGCTAGTCCTCGAGCAAATCAAAATAAAAACTCACAACTTCAAAGTGTTCAAGCGTCCCAAGCATCCAAAGAGCTATGAGGACATAGAGTTTCTGCATGCTAGTAATAAGAAGTTAGAAATACTAAAGAACATATTCTCATTCTTAAATGTTGAGTGAGAAATAACCACACCATAATGAGAGAATGCGTGTTTGAGAAACGATCAATAAGCATTTCGCCTCGACTTCTGCCTCACCAAAAAGGATTTTATGATAATTGCACTCAAAACGACAGCTTTTTTATGGTTCTCACATGTGTGCGGTAGGAATGCGAGAAAAAATCCTGCAACACGTTGAATGGTGGGAAGGACAACTTCCGAAATATTTTTAAAAACCCGTATCTTTTAATATTTTGAAAAACCATTTTTCTGATGATCTCTAAGAAAGGAAATCAACCATTATTATCGAGGATGAGATTACTTACTCACCTTCACATCCGATCGCCAATTATGATAACACCACTCTCACGGCATCCAATAGAAACGTCTTCCGCTCCTCATCTTTATCTTCTTGGTCTTCGGCTTCGGTTTCAACTATTGGTGATAAACTCTCGAATTTCATAAATCCTTAACAATTTGTAACCTTTTTTTTAACTTTAAATCCTTGTCGCTTGAAACTTCCTTATAGATTTTCCTTCCCCACGGCTTATTAACAAAACAAATATTTCTCTTGTTTTTTTTTCTTCTTTTCTTTTTTTTTTTTTTTTTTTTTTTTTTTTTTTTTTTTTTTTTTTTTTGAAAACAAGAGAAATTAAATACAAAATAAACCATGGCCGTGGGAGAAGTATTTTACCGCTTGATTCTTCACAACTTGTATCGCCTCAAAATCATAAACTTCAACAATTCTCACCTTTTGATTTTCTTCGCTCTTGTGAATAAGTCTTCATACTTGGATATAAAATTACCTCATTGTATTGTAAGTCATCAACATATATGTAAAATCCGCTCATTTGTATGTTGCTTTACTTGAGTTTGAAATTTGCTCTTTTTCTCGTTTTGTTGCTTATAAACCTTGAACTTTTCCAACTTTCCTTGTAGATTTTGATGTCGCTCCTTGTTGATGATGATTGTGTTTCTATGGATCCGTTGTTGTGGAGAGAATGGTGCTAACTTGCAAATCGAACTACAAGAAGGAGGTTTTCATCTATAGACGTCACCCTTCATGATTGACAAAATTAGCACTCAAGAGATCAAAGAGTAGTGCTTCTATTGGTGGGAGGTTGGGTAGCTCACCATTCTACCCTAATTAACGTATGATGACACACACTCAAAAGAAAGCTCTTTAGTTAGATGGAAAAATTTACTGGTCGGTGCCTCACATGATATGAATACGGGTAGTCTCCACTAATGATTGATCAGCAACTCTAATAATGCATTTCTCCTGCACCAAATTCGCATCACCGGCATGATTAAATCCATTATTTAACACTCTAACAAGCAAGAAATCCGAATGTAGTTCTCTAACACTTCCAAGTTCAATTATGTCGGTCAAAATCTCTATGTAAACATACCTAGAAGTATGCTAGTGACTCTAAAATCTCTAAAAGTTGAAGTTTTTTGTAAAACCTTTTTTTTTTAATTTTTTAATTTTTTTTTAATTTTTTTAAAATACATGTTTAACCACTCCCCCACACTTAAACCTTACATTGTCCTCAATGTAATTGCATCGTCCTAGTAAAGTCAAGGTGGGAAATTTTAACATGATAAGGAACAAGAAAAAGAAATAACAAAAAAAGCAAAAGGATAAAAAATACAAAACCTATGGGTTGCCTCCCATTAGCGCTTGTTTTAAAGTCGACGGCCCGACTTAGCTCTTGCAAGATTCATTCCCCATATACTAACAATCTAAAATTTGGGGATCCACCCATAATACCCGTTTTGCAAACAATAACTCCATACAAATGTTAGCACAAGATAATAATAGTGAAATTATCGCTCGATAGGAATTTCCCCACACTTATTCTTGTCCACACTCGGAAGTGTATAAAGAACATAGAATTTGGGAACTTCCATGTATTCCTCTTGGCAAACCTGCATAGTGTTAGCATCAAGTGTTTCCAATGGTGGATATTTAGAAACAAAATCATCCAAAAATACTTTCGAAGCACATACATTCAAACCAATAAGAGGTAAAGGAGAAGAATCAATAGGCAAAGGGTTAGACAAACCTTGCACAATCTCTTGTTTTGCGGAATCCTCTTCATCCTTAGAGAATTCATGTGAATTACTTACCTCTTGTATATCGTGGTCCTCTATCGAATCTTGCAACCATTCATCGTTATTTTCTACCTTAACCAAAGTTTTGGCATCATTATAATCATTGGAAAGTTCAATTGGGTCTTCCACAAAATCAATCAATTTGGTTTCATCCTCTAGCATCATCTCTTCAACATTCTCATCATCGGAATCGGGCCATTCACTAAAATGATTCTCGTCGGTATAGATTGTAGGATCTTCTTGTGAGGGTGTTACACCGTTTATAACAATAGGTAAGTCACACCCAATCTCCTCCTTTTGAATAGGTGAAGGATCATTATTATGATCCGGAGTTGGAATAACTTCCTCATTGTTGCAACGCCCATACACTTCCGCGGACTCATATCTTTCCCTAAGGAATTTTTTCCAAGCACTAAATGCATCATCTTCAAGCTATACCTTTTGAATAGGTGCTTGATCATTATTAAGATCAAGGCTCGAGTAAGCTACACTAGCGTCTTCAAAAGTCTCCAAAGGTTGGCCTTTTCAACATAATCATCGATCAAATATTCACTACACACCATAGGCACATTAGAATAGTTATCCCTATCCTCCTTGTATTGATCCATGTATCTTCGTTCTTTAGCAATGCCGTCTCGACGTGGTTCCTCCCAAACATAGGGTTGCTGGTCTTGTAGTGATTCTTGCAACTTTTGTTGAAGATCCCCAATCATGGCAGGACATCTTATCTCGCAAAAACTAGAGAATTTACGATGATAAACAAAACTATCCTCCCATCCTTGTGATTGTCCACTTACATACCCGTCATAAGGTTGTTGATATGTATGAGAATATCCATAAGGTTCTAGGAAATTGATCATAGCCAAAAGATTGGTTTTGATTGTATCCTAAGGATGGTTGGAAGTTGCCATAATGTTGAGGTTGAAAACCGTATTGATTGTTGTAATATGCTTGCTCTTGTCCACCATACATGGAAAACCGATACCTGAAATAAGATTCTCGAAACCAAGTTAGATACGATATACAATCTAACAAAGCAAGAATAAAGCAAAAAGAAAAATAAAAACAACTAAAATCATCCGCTGCTCCCCGGCAACGGCGCCAAAATTTGATGCGTGTCGTAGGTTCAATCAAATTAATTAATATTTCCACTCAATTAAAAATAATATAATGGAAGTCAAGTTCGTTCCCACGAGGAGCAAGAGATTCTAGTTGTAAAAATTGTCACAAAAGGGGGTGTAAAAAGCAAAAGAAAATAAACAAGCAATTAAAAGATAAAGTTGAAATCAATAAGAGAGACAAGACCAAGGAATCATTCTTCGTTGCAAAACAATGATTAAAGTTATGTTCTTTTCTACTTGTTATTAGTCACAGATTATCACCAACCGTAGGTAAAGCAGCTAGATCAGTGCTAAACACCTAAATCCCTTGTATCACCGGATACGGAAGTTCTCGACTACCGGATTCTATTTACCAAACCACCTAGTAGTAGATCACTCTAGATGTAATTTAAATAAAACGCATTAAGATTTATGAACTTATTAGGTTAATATTAGTAGTTAGACTCTTAGATCAAGGTCTACTTGCTAACGTTGTTTTCACACACAATTGCTCCACTAATCCCTCCTTGAGGTCTCGTGTTTGCTACTTATGTAAAGAGTCAAGAAACGATTACTTATCCCCTAACTTTCACTAGCTTTAGATCAAATTAACAAATCAATTTAGCGTGCACTCTAAACAATCTATCAATCAATCATGAATGAATAAACATTCCTATTAGTAAAAACAAAACGATAATCATGTGAAAAACTTCAAGATAGAATTGAAACAAAACTCAAATCATGTATTAAGAACTAGGGATTCATCCTCAATCAATAATAAAATTAGCTACTCATGTCTTTGAAATTCACACAAATAATTAAAGGGAGAATTTTTTAAGTTCACACAAATAATTAAAAAGAAGAATTTTCAAAAGCAAGCAAAAAACACAAGTGTTGTGTGTGTAGAGAGGTATGTAAAAGATATAGAAAACTTCTCTATTTATAGGCTTCAATATTCTCCAAATCTTCCAAGGAATAGAACCCCTTTCCTTTAGCAATTCAATTTCCAAGTCCAAGCCTTTCTCAAATCTTCTATCTTCTCTTTCCAAATTTTAGCCCAATTCCACAAACCCATGAGTTTAGATGATTCTAGAGAATTCTCCACAAATTTTCATCCAATTTCCATATTTAAGTCTTCACACCCATGAGAAGAATCCACACAAAATTCGTAATTTTGGTCACGGAAAGCTTGGTATTATGGCCGGAACTTGACGAGAATCTGCAAGAATAGTCACCACGGTCACCTGAATTCTTCGCCGTCACTGGTATATTCGACGGAATATTCCGTCAGTCCACCGTTAGAGATAACGGTCAAACTGGTCAACCGTTAGTCAACCGGGTCAAGGGAAGGAGGAGTCAGCTGAGTCAGCAGAGTCTGAATCGTCTAAGTAGATCTTAGTCACCGAAGCCGGGATCGGTTCATCGCCAGCCTCGAGTTGACTCCGGAATGGAGAACCGTAGAGTTTCGCTATTTATGGACTTCCGACCAAGTTCAGCCTCTCTTTAGTGTCTTCTCCGTTAAGAATCCTACACATACATCTAAGAAATTCTTCCATTCTTGCAACAAAGCTTCATTTGTATTTACTCAAGTCAAGCACCAACATATCCGCATTCAACCACCAACTCAGAATACTGACTTCAGATCCTCCATCTTAATTCCCTTCTACCACAACCATCACCAGCTTCACTGGCAATTGTCATCGGCTCAATCTTCTCAGCAACAAATAACTCGAGTCTCTCACAGTCCCATTAATCCATTCCTGCACTCGAGCTTTAGCCCATCCACCATTGCCATTCCTAACTTTCTCTATACCATCAGCTTCACTCTGCTCCCGATTCACCAGCAACTCAGCCTCATTCCCATGAAAATCAACATCATCGGCTAAGTTCTTCTTCTCTCAAAACCCATCTCTGAATATCGAGCCTCACAGCAGCAGCCTTATGTCTTCTCTGTCAGATTCAACCTTCAATCACAACAAAACTCACCCATCTTACAGATCGAACCCATTATCATCTATTTCAACCACCTTCATCTGCAATTTCTTCTCAAAACTGAACCCATTTAATCTCCATCTCTTTCTTCGTCTGTTGTAGTTTCAGATTCAAACCCATTCTCGGTTCAATTTCTCCATCACAGTAAAACCCATTTTTTTCAATTCATCAATTCTATCTTCTCGATATCACAGAGTCATCAATTCTTCAAACCCTGATTCATCCATTCAATGAAAATCAACAGACACCTTCAACTGAGTTCACGAGACAAACCCACTTCTCTTATTACTTGAACCACCAATCTCGACATAGCAGCATCTCCATCTTCATCTTGTTCACAGAGACATCAAACCCTAACTTCCAATTTCAATTTCTTCTTCTCTGTTCACACATCGATTTCGAATTTGTAGCTAACCCAAAGCAGCAGCATCGAGCTCTGTTCTTCTCAACCGAAACCCATCTTCTCTGCATCTTCTTCTTCATCTCATCACAGCAGATCCCCTTTTGTTCTTCGAATACACGACCTTAAGTTGTTCATCACAGATCGAGCAACTTCTTCTTCTTCTCCATACAAATCTTCCATTAAGCTTTCTCGAGTCCCCAGAATCTCTTACAAGAACCTTTAATTTCTCTCGACCGCTGTCTCCCTTTTCTTTCTCAATTTCTGTTAATGGGATGAATGAAAATGATTGGGAGAAGATAACTCTTCTCGATTTTAGGGTTGGGGGGTTATTCAGTGTCTGGTCCCTTTGATAAGGGCTAACCTGATGGCAGCCCCTTAACCTCATCTTGACTGCGTCTAGTAATCCTCCCAAAAGAGTTGCCCCTTAACCTTGGTTGGACTTCAGATAGTGTTCGCCCATGAAATGACAATTTTGCCCTTTTGGCTCAAATAGTGTAATTTCTTCTTCTTTTCCTCTGTGTGACTCCAAAGTAGCTACAAAACTCAAAACAAGCGTAAAATACATAATTTACAAGAAAAATAGCAAAGAAAGCATAAACAATAGATAGTAAATAGGATGTATTCTACACCCTATCAGATATCTTACCAGGATATTTGAATGCAACCACTTCATATTCTTTACATTATAAATCAACTCCACATTTTCATACGGGTGATATCTAAACACGTTAACTTTATTACGCAGGGCATTGAATCTTTTTCAACTAATTCCATATTTAAAGTGAGAACAGACAAATGGATACAAGAAGAATAAAATACACTTTACCCTATCACATTAGGAGGAGTAGTTATTGAACCATATATCGTGAGCATAATAAACCTTTGCTCATGAGTATGCTTCTCGGTTGACGCCTCCAAAGACCATAGTTTACTCCAACACCTGAACTCGAAAAAACCTATTCCTCACATCGTGATCACATGCATAACTCCGACATCTCACCGGAAAGTTCACCGTATATATAGTTTTAGGGTGAGCACAAGAAAAGAAAGCATATCAACTACATTAAGTAAAAGATCATGAAAAATATGTTGTAGTTGGCAATCGGTTTGTCTGACAAGCTCATACCAATCATGTAGAGAAACGGAACCAATTGTGGTCATGGAGTCTAGATGTGCGTTGCTAAAAAAAAAAAGAAAGTCTAGGTTCACTTCGGATTGTCACCGAAGTTCTCACCGACAGATACAAAGATTACAAGCTATGGGGCCCACCTCTGCCACATTCATATCCCAATGCATTGGACGCAACCCTGTATCCATTCGATCCCTCTCGGTGAAAATCGAAGTCGGAATTCGGTGAGTCTAGCACAGCTCAAAAAAATAGGGAAAAATATCATTTGGTCCTTTTTAGGTGGGCCCATGTCTATTTGGTCCTTTAGGAAAACGCCTTTACTGTTTGGTACATAATTATTTAAAAATATTAAACTGACAATAGTACCCTTCCATGTTAATGTTTACTTATTTTCTTGTAGCTGTTCATTCCAGAAATGAAGTCCATATAAAAACCTAAAAAAAGACTTCATTCCAGAAATGAAGTTCATCTTAAGCAGCAGCAGCAGCAACAACAAAACACATAAAATCTTCACATCTTCACCAGCAGCAGCAACATCAAAAATCTTCATTAACAACACCAAAAAAAATCAAGATCCAAGATGAAGATTGAAAGTTATATTAGTTTTCTTCATCTTTTTCTTCTTGTTCGTCATACACAGCAGCAGAAAAATCTTCAAAACTCCATCGTCTTCATCATCTTCATCTTCTTCAACAGCAGCAGCAACAAAAAGTGACGAAGAAAACACAAAAATCTCCGTCGTCTTCATCATCTCCATCGTCTTCATCATCATATTCAACAGCAGTAGTAACAAATAGTGACGAATAAACCTAAAAATTTCGTCGTTCTTCATCGTCTTCATGAATAACAACAGAAAAAAGAAAAAATGGGGAGGAGAGAAACTAGATCTAAAATAGAGAGGAGAGAGAAATTAAATCTGAGAATGAGATATTTTCTATTAAATTTTTGTATTTGTATATATATGGTCACCTTAGGACCAAACCATTATTTTCTAGGACCAAACAATAATATAAGGGTATTTCTGCCACTACAAGATGGCATTTACATCATCCATGACATCACCCTAGGACCAAACTATAATTTATATTACCAAATAGGACCAAATAGACAATTGGCTAGGCTCTCTCTAATATATTATTTGTAGGACCAATTGGTATTTCCTACAAAAAAAAAATACACTAAGAAAAAAATGAAAGAAAATCTTCCTAAATTGAACACCCCATATTCTCAGGCCCACCCTCCAGGTTGTCCATGGACTCCATGCGATGAAACCCGTCTACCCTATGCAAAAGGCAGATGAGGAAGGGGTAAATAGAGCAGCATTAGAAAAATGCGAAAGCTCTTATGCCGCAACTATGAATCTTCTTGAGAAACAAGGCTTAGATTGATTTATCATGAAAAGACAACTTCCCGAATGGATACAAAAGCGTATTTACCTTTTGAATGGGTGCATCAGGTGGTACACAAAAAGGCAATCCGTATGTCATTAATAGAAATGTGCTCCGAATCTTTTAGGCACTTGAGTCGTCTTTGTCATGTGGATGCGCGCATGACAAATAAAATGAACTCGCACCTTATGGTCATCTCGGATGTGTTGTTTGTCGAGATTCCCAAATACGGATCCGTATTTAGTGTAATTTTGTAACTCCTAGTATCTTATTTATTATTCAAGCCCCTGTAAGTTCATAAATCAAACGTAAGTTCCTAAACGAGAGGAATTACAATAGATAAGAATCACACGCAATTCAAACTCATCAACCTGGTTCTCTCATCTCAACGGATGATTCACAAACTATAAATATATGGGCTAAGTTCCAATCCTAATTAATGGCATAAAATATATACTACAGATTAAACTAATCAAATTGAAGAAGAAGAAAAGAAGACAATATGAGAAGCAAAGGAACAAAGTGGGTAATTGGAGAAGGCCTCTTCCCGAGTAGATGAAGTTTTCAAAAGATACCACTCCGCTCTAATGCTATGTTATTTCTTTCTTTACAGCTTTACTCCAACACCTTAAATATTTCTTGCCAAATAGAAACCAAACCAACTACCCGTTCTACCCATGTAAATTAAGAAAAACCAATATGCCATTTTCTGACACATATATAATTCAAATTTTCGTTCAAAAGTTCAATATGTATGGTTTTAGTGTTAGAGCGTGCAAAAGAAAAGAAAATATCAATTGTGTGAAGGATCACGAAGATTATACTTCATCAAGCCATCAACAAATGAAGTTCTTTTAACTACTCATAGAATTGATGTCGAGATATGAAACCAATTCAAGTCATGGAATCAAGTTTTGGATCATGCACTCCTTGCTAGTTGGAGCTAATTCACATGATGATGATGTTGCCAAAGACAGAGTCTTTATGTCTAAAATGTAAAATAGTGCAAGAATTTGATACCTGAATTAAGAAAATCATTGTTTTTGTGAGCATTTAATAACATCAATCTTTTTTATAAAAAAAAAAACATATTCATTATTTATTTTTTAGCCCCAATATTAAATCTCGAGTTCTCGCTAAGTGCCACCACTTGACTCTCTCTTGTTCAATACCCAAATTCAAGTCTCTCATGCTATTTAACAAAAATGTGCTTGCTTAATTCAAATTGGAAATTTTAGATGGGTGATATTTTAGTGTAACCATTTCACATTTCAACAAGAAAATAGACCAGCCAACATCGTAAAATTGTAAATTATGGGAAAAGACATTAAAAAGTGTTTCAAATCAACTTAATGTGAGCATATGTACCGGTAACAAAAACAAAGTGATTGTGGAAACAAATTATGCTACCCAGCCTACCCTTGTATGCCATGTTAGTATTGTCATTGTCATTTGCATCCAAGTCCCTCCTGGACACATGCTCCTCAAATTGGTAAAATGAACTTTTTATCTCCCGCCATCTATTGGATTGCCATGACCACCGTAAATGTGTACGACCTGGTTTGGCTTACTGATAGGTGTAGAATACACCGTATTTAATATCTAGTATTTATGCTTTCTTTGCGAGTTTTCTTGTAAATTATGTATCTTATGTGTGCTTTTGAGTTTATTAGGTGCAATGGAGTCATTTGGAGCAAAAAGACCAATTGAAATTCGTTCAAATACAAGATTTCTACTTTTCATTGTGTAGAGGACGAGAAGATAAAGACAATGGCGAAAGAACGGAGTCATTCTGAGCTCGTATGAAGAAGTTATGAGCAAAATGAGAATCGGAAAGGAAAGGGCAAGATGGTCATTTTAGTGGTGAATGCTATTGGCACCCCAATACACGTTAAGGGGTAGCCAGATTTTGGTTAAAAGGAAGTGTTATTTAGAGCCCAGCCAAGGATAAGGGGTAACCAGCTGAGTGATACACTAAGGACAGACTGCATATTGTTAAGGGGCACCTCCTCCTTTATACTAGGTCGAGATTTTAATCTTGAGTCATTTTCAGTTTCCAAAATGGTTCCCGCACCAATTCACATTGCTAGGCAAGCCATGAGTCCAAGCTCATACTCGGGTTCACTTCCTAGTATAACCATGGATCCGATAGCCGAGTACCAAGGGAACAGGGGTGATTGATGAGTACTTTGAAGCTCAATTGTTCTATAAAGACGACGAGTTAGCAAGGAAAGATGGAATTCAAATTAACAAATTAGAATTTGAGTTTTTCCTGAGAAATAACCAACTTGTGTGATGCCTGATTAATGAATGTATGTGTGCTTGAGAAGGTTTATCAGAATGGGTGTGTTCTAAATGTGAAAAGCAATGCAGGGAAGGAGTTGTGCAATCTCCATTATACAAGAAGTACACAACCCTCATCAGTGCGAGACTGGCACATAAGATGCTTGTGATAATGCCTGAACTAGCATTGCCAACAGTTCTGGTGGGTTTTGAAGTTCAGTTCCAAGCTGAGAGAAGCTAAGAAGAAGTAGCAGGTTATGAGGCAGAGCTGGTGAAGTAGGGTACTGGTGGAGCTACAGGTCACAATCACCTGAGTTAGTTCGCAGTGGCAGAATTGAGTGCAGTTTCTGGGCTAGTAGCTGGTGTTGGCTCTGATTCTGGCAGTGAGGAAGTGCCAGAGATGTTGTGGGTTTGAGCTTTGGATGGAGCTGGTGGTGATGTAGTGTTACAGGGCATTTGAAAGTGATCAAGCATTGGAGGAAGTTCAAGGTTTAACGGTGAATGAGCTGAAGTACATTGCGGAATGGAATGTGTATGAATGAAAGAGAAGGTTAATGTGGTATGATGCTGTTGAGTAATGGCAGTGGCAGCTTTGTGGTGGCATTGCAGCTGTAATGAAGCTGAGATTGAAGAGAGATGGCTGGAAATGGTACGAGTTGGAAATAGAGTAAACTTGTGATGTAGCTAGATGAAGAGCTCGTGTTGGCATAGAATTGGTGGCTGCTTGTAAGGAACTGAGAAGGTTATGGTTCGAGGGCAGGATTTGAAGATGCAGAAAGGGCACTGATGTTGCAGTATGGCGATGAATTGAAGAATGAATGATTAAAGCTGCAGCTCAAGGTTAGGCGCTGGATTGAAATGGCAAAGGCTCAGGTGAATGTTGAGGCTACTGGTGGTTACAGGGAGAAGAACTGAACTGCAGGGAGATGGGTTTGCAGGTTAAACTAGAGAATGGAGCTACAGAAGATGGATCTGGTGTGCTGAGTCGTTAGACGTGGTCAAATGTGAATGAGCTACAGGGAAATAATGTGCATCTTTGTGTTGGATGCTGTGAACTTGGCCTGAAGTTGTGGGTGCAGATGATGCAGGACCTGTGGCTGTTTTTATTAGCAGGGAATGAGTTACAAAAGGAGGATTTGGAGTTGTGTTGCAGCTGCGAGTGATGGAATTGCGCCAGGGAAGTGCAAGAGATGAAGACGATGCACATGAGGCAGTGAAGGGGAGCTGTTGCTAGTAGCTGGATGCAATCTGAGATGGCAGTGGTGTTGCAATGGCCGTAGCTGGGAAACAGAAACGCAACCAAGAATGTCGCAGAAACAGTGCGAAAACGGGGTTAAAATGGCGCGCCGGTGAGCATAGTTCCAGAGAAGCTGATTTGAAACCGAGAGTGTCGATCGCAATATTTCAGTGAATCGCGAGGGGGGTATGAGTCGGATGCAAGAATCGACGGCCGGACATATGAGCTACGCATCACGCTTTTGGGTGCGTTTTCGCAAGAAATGAGGAATTGGTTTAGATGACTTTTGTGAATGTTTGAAATGCGAGAGAAGGGAAGATGAGTTCTGGGAGTGCACACTTGCGGCGACAGCTTCCGATGACAAAAGCGACGGAGACAAATTTTCCGACGACCGGATTCCGGCGCCGGTGGCCGGATTCCGGTGATGACGTCAGCAATTCCGGCGACGCTTTTTGGACCCAAAATTCCAGAGACATATTTTTCACTCCTGGGCTTGGTGGACCAACTTGGAGATGGGTTTTGAGAAGAATTAACCTAATTTTGGGAAAGTATCCTTATGGGGAGAAAAGCATATATATAGAAAACTCTTTTCTAAACCTAGATATATCTCCATTAGGGAGACTTCTACTTTTGTTCTAGGGTTTCACATGATAGGTTCTTCTAAACTTTCTATGATGATTTCCAAAAACACAAGTAACTAAGTTTTTATTATTGGTTGAAGATGTAGTTGGATTTTGCAACCAAGTTATGATTTTTATGAATTAGTTTTCTCTCAATATTATCGTTTGACTTCTACGGGTTATAATAATTGCATGATTGATGGATTGCAATATGATTGAATGTTTGTTTAGTCAAGTCTAGAATTGATTGAACTCACATCCATATCTATAGCTATTTTAGGGTTTTCATCGAGCGATAACCTTGAATACTAGTAGCATGATATGATTAGGGTTTGTAGTGATACATCCTCGAAGTCATATGTAGAAATTGACCTTTGTTCGAATTGTTTGCGCAATGTATTTCAATTGCATTGATTAACCTATTTCAAACTTAATGCTCCTAGGAATTGAACTTGATTAGCGCAAAGGCGTTAGGTTATTCTTTAGGTAGATTTCACATACGCAAGCCCTAATGTGTGTGTTGATAACTTTGGAAATTACTTTATATTCTTGCAATAAGGTATTCTATGGCTTTTGATGATAGCTAGATTAAATACGAATTCTATTCATATATTCATAAACTTGTTTACAATTGAAGATGAAACCTTTATCCAATATTTCACATCCTTGATTTGCGCTTTGTTTATTTGCTTTTTGTTTATTTTTATTTACACAATCGTAATTCTTCCTGTGTTTTATATAGGAAACCATAACAATTTGACAACCTAGACCTCTCTGTAGGATCGATCCTTTCTTGCCCTTGCTATATTTATATTTTGAGTAGTAAGAAAGTGTAATTATATTTGTGTCGCTTACGACAGCGATCACTTACTCACCTGTAAAGCTAGAGAAATAGATACCACTCCGCTCCACTTCTGCCACTTTCATTTTCTCTTCTTTGCCTCCTTTCAGCTCTCCTTTGTACTCTATCATATTCTTCATTGATATTACCATTATTGCGATTTTGTTCACGCCTTCTTTCTCGATTATCACGATTGTTCCGGCGAATTGCCTCTTGCATCTCCCGTTCTTCCACTTCGCTCTCAATCTTTCCCTCTCGCAAGCTAGACGTGCTTGTTCAAATGTAGTGTCTTTCAATTTCTTCTTCAATTATTTGCCGGTTTCTTTCAACTTCTCTCCCATGTAATATTCTCCTTCCTTCTTCCTGATTTTCTTCGCCATTTTGATTATTTCGCCCCTGACGTTGTCTATTTCCCTGATTTTTATCGTTTTGCCCATTTTGAAGAGTTTAAGCACGTTGGATATAATGATCTTCCATTATTTCTCTTCCTTCGCGACAATCTTCGCCTGGATTTTGTACTCCCTCTCGAGTTTCCTCATTAGCATTTTCTATAGGAAAATTTTGTCTTATTTCTTCTCTAACTGATCTTGAACTTGACCTTGTAGTGCTTCTTGACCTTCTACTTTGTAATCTCATGTTTTCCATCCTCAACTCATGATTTTGCCTTGTCGATTTGCACGTTCTTCCGCTTCTAATCGCCTTTCTTCATGTATTGTTTGCATCAATGCTTCTAACGCTACAATCTCTTCATTTCCATGAATTATTCCTCCAATTACTTCTTGATCTCTCTCCTCTCGTCCATTGTTTCCTAATTGTTGCTCTTTCTCCCATTTCATCTCAGACCGATCGCTAGTATGTACACTCACTCTGTCATAATCCATGCTTCTATTTTGTATTAGTGTACGTTGAATTGAGGTTGAACTTGATTTTCCCCATTGTTTCTTGTGTGCACTCTTAGAGATTCCTCGCTTTTCATCTCCCTCTCTTCCAAAGAAGCCTCCTACTCCTTCTAACAGCTTGTTGGTTGTTTTGATATATTTCTTCTTCTAGCCATTTTTCAATCTTTATGAGTTGTTTAAAAATTATGTAAAATTCTTTACCTATTACTCCAAATTCCTTCAAATCACAATATCAATCTTTAGTCCCTGAAGCTTTAAATGCCATATGTAATTGCAGAAATCTCTGATACATCCCTCACAAGAATTCATAATATTCAACACATCTTTAAGATCAACAATCAATGTCTTTATTAATTGAGTTAGAAATTTTACAAGAAGGAAGTGAAATCAAGAATATAATTGCTACCCTAGACTTTCTCCCTCCTCTAAACTTTCTCTCCACTCTAAAAAGATCTCCCTCTCTCTTAAGCCTGTTCGGCTCTTTATATAGGGCATTACATAGTGGATGACAGCTAAGCTATCCTTTATTTTCGGATCTGGCTTGCGACATTATCGCAAGTGTACAAATGCTAAATCTCGCAACACTCCTAAATCTCGCTAGGTCTTCACATCTTTCTCGTGTTCAGGTTGTCGTCATCCGTTGCGTCATTTTTATTACCAATCTGCGATATCTTCGTAGTGTGTCGTTCATGGATTTCGCAAGGGTATTGGTGTTGCGATATTCTGGTCCTACATACCGAATGCGAGGGGAGTAGAGGGTGCGTGGATAAGATTTCCATGAATTTGACATTTGTGGCATTTTTGAACAAAAGCACTGCATGTCTTCCATGGTCGGCCAGTAGTATCGCTCCCGTATTTGGAGAAACAATTTCTTTTCCCTTGGTGCTCGCCTTCGTGCATTTCTTTCAAAGATGATTGGGATTTCTCTGCTCGCCTGAGCATCGTTATAAATCTCCTCCAAAACTTTTTCGATCAGATTCCTTCATGGAGTATGAATCTCTTGGATCTTTGCTTCACCTTGGTTGCATCTTTCTTGCTTGCAGGGGAGTACGCTGTCGCAAAGATAATCGATGTACGGCTTTTTCCGGTCCCAAAGGTGGTCAACAGGTAAAAACTTCCAATTGATGCGGTGGTGCTTGGAAATTGGAGCAAGATCCTTAGAGCAATCGAGATTGATCCTCCATTTCGCCGTAGTAGCCATGGCATTGCAGTAACGATAAAGTGCTACCACCAACGTTTGTCCGCAAATTTCGCTATGAATACGGTTAAGCAGCGTTGTTGTGCCTCTTCATCTCCGAGGCATTTTGACAGGGAACCATCTCGGGTTCTCGGTGGTATAACATCCTATAAAGCATGAAGAAGTTTTGCAAGGTTTTGAGGCCGACGTTTCCTTGGGAAAGCGAGCTGTTAAGTTCTTGAATAATGTGTTCTCCAATCGTCGCTCCTTAGATTGCGAAAGCCATGTTGATGCCACGGTTCGTCTCTTCACCGCCGGGTTTCTTCCAACCTTCGAACTGCGGATTTAATGATAATGTGGCTAGGAAATCAACTATTCTTGTTGCCGCGGCCAACATGTGTTATGGTCGCGTCAAGGAAGTTATTTAGCAGCTTTTTGTGCCTCGGATCTATATGGGGCCGTCACCTATTTCAAAGTGTGTATACTCCGTTCATCCGGTTAACCAATAATTTAGAATCACCCTTATTTCCGACGTGTGGCTTCATCTTGCTTGGCTAATGACAACCCTATGAGAAAGGCTTCATATTCTATTGAATTGTTGGTGCAATGAAAGTCTAGCTTGAAGGAATGCGAGAAAACTTCACCCATTGGAGATACTAGAACCACACTGCTCCTCCCAGTATTATTGCTAGGGGTGGCGGAGCCATCGAAAAATAGTATCCACGCTTCTTCTTTGACAAAAGAGATTTCCGGAAATTCTCCAGGAAGATCTTCGTGCAGTGCTGTGGTACCCTCTCCTGGGAAAGCTACTAGTAAATCTGCGACCGCTTGTCCTTTGATAGTTTTTATGGGTGAAAACTATTTCGCGGTTTTGGTAATTTGGGGTGTGTGGATGAGAAATGAGTCTAAACCTTAAACAAATGCACTTTGCGTGGTGAGTGCTTGTAGATTCGAGAGATCAACTGCTCAAGTCCGGCCTAAACCAAGAAATGGTCGTTTCCGGACTTGTTTCGGTCACAAAGTGAAGGAGATGGGGTTGATCTTATGGAGGGAAGCGAAGAAGGTGTTGAGAATGTGAAGGTGTTGGCTATGAATGACTTGTATCAGAAGGCTGAACTGGCTTTCAAAGGTGTAAGCTATCAGTTCCGGTGTTTGAATACAATTGTATCAACACTTGCCTCTGTTGTCTGGACTTGTCCTGTTGTTGAAAATAGGGAGGAGAACCTATTTATACAAGTCATTTGAGCCTTATTCACGTCTCTCTCGTGGGAAGTGGAGGAAGTGGAGTGATGGAGTAGTGGAGTTGTGTGTTGATGTTACACGACCGCCTTGCCCACTTCTCCTGTCATCTCTAATCGTCCATGACTTCTGACACGTTCTTGTGATGGCGCGTTGCACGCCTGCACGCCAAACCTCCATACCAATACCCCGGTATGTATCCCCAGTTTGTGACATGATTGATGTCTCGAGTGTGTAGATCGTGGGACCCACAAAAAGTTGCATGTAATGCTAGATTAAATAACTAAGTTATTTAGGAAGTCGATACTTGTGAAGTATCATGTGAATTCTTTGCAGGTACTGCATCATGGTGTGGTAGAGTGACGGGTGGTGATTACCATGACGCCCTCACCGACCAATTAACTCCTGACCAGGGTTGTATAACCAAGTCAGTGAAGTTGGACGGGACGAGATGATCTTTGAGACACTCATCTCATGACCGTTGATGGAATTAGGGTTTTGAAGAGGTGCGCAAGCATCACTCTTCAGCTTGGTCGAATCTAAGATTGGGATACGGTTTTGGCCAGGCCGATCATACATGCGTGTAGACGACATGACGGTGTAGGCGCCCATACCCCATTATCTCACGAAAGTGTGATCTGGACCACTCAATTCGTCTGGAAAAGTCGAGTGGTCGAGACTCGCCATGCGTAAAACGAGTGCAAACAAAAGCCGCGCATCGTGCAACTTCGGGCGCGTGTTCCAAGATGACCAATCTTGGTCTGGGTTTTGCCGACGGGTGCTGGCGTGTAGGTGGTAGGCTGGTGTTCACGCCTATACCCGATCGTCCCATGAAAACGTGATCTGAGCCACTCAAATCGTCCGACGAAGTTGAGCGGTCGAGATTAGTTTGTAATTGGGAAGTGTATCCACGCTAGTTTGGGTGGACGATTTGGGATAACCAGGCATGGTATGCCTTGTCCGACCAGGTGAGGAGATTGATGGGTCCACGGTGGTCATGTTGGTATTATCGGACCTGCTTAATCTAATCTTGGGCCTTCCATTCGTGCCGGAGAAGATGGACGCTCGTGATGCTCAAAACCCTAATTTTGGCTTTCACGGCAGTGTAACCATGCTTTCTTCGGGCATACGAATTGGAATGACCAACCATGGTTGGTCCTGACCGATTGGTCAGGTATGTAGGCGGGCCCAAGGTGATTGTGTTGACATGCTCTGGGCCTTTTGAATCTACATCTACACCCTCCATCTATACCTGCGAAGATGGATGGTTGAGACTGTTTTGTGACACATGTAATGTGCCGCAAACCCTAATTTAGGGTTTTCAGCCCATACCGCTTTGGTTTGGACGTTTTGGCAAGTTATGCCAATCTGGAGGCCGACCATGCGGGGTCCGCGTTGGTTCGGCAGCGAATATTCCATACCTGCTTGGGGGTTACGGAATTTATCTGGGCCATCCAATCATGTCTGGTGAAGTTGGATGATCGAGATCATATCCAGACCCGATACGGACGTCGGATGCTCAATCGGGCTAGTATACACACCGAGAGTTGCTCAATCGGGCTAGTATAACACACCGAGAGTTGCATCTGTACGGGTATTTCGTACATGCTTTCATTATAATGCTTGAGGTTCGTGTTGCTCTATGGAGAGCAACACTTTCATCCGCACCGATAATGAGTACAGAAATACAAGGCTGCTATGCATTAATTAATAATGCTATAAATTCATAGTGGTATATGGGATTGTTGCTACATGCTCCAACCTGGATGAATTTCTCACGAATAGGATTGTTGTCACATGCTCCATTCTAGGTGAATTAGTAAAGTGAAGAAGTATTCAACACTTATTAATGGATTTATATTTTACAAGATGTTAGCGCATAATTTTCTGGTTTTTTACAATTTTAACCTTAAATGAAAATCCACCATCAACATTAAGTCCCCTGCCTAGCACATAATGGTTACACTATTGTGGGGTAGGCATGAGATGGTGACATATACAAGCATAAGAAGACAAGATAAAGGAAGTCTCCCTGGAGGGATTCTGACCAATCGTGGGCAATCCTCCATACGCGCGTGACCATGGGCCTTGATGGACCGGCTTCCTCCCTTAGGTGCTTGAGTTGGGGATAAGATTCTTCTTCCATTGGGATTCCGGGCGTGGGTGCTCACACACCGCCTTTGGTTGAATCGCTCGTGTATCCGCATGCTCTTCTAATTCTTGATTAGGGCTCAAAAAAGCCCTGACTTGGTCGGTGTCGAATCCCCATATATCGGGCGCCGTAATCGTTTTAGGGTTTCCTCAGCATATATGCAGGTGTAGAGATTTTGAACCACTTTTAAGATTTTACAATAGGGCTTTCTCGCAGAAACTCCGTTTCCTTATCATGTCGAACACCAGTGGATCATCTTCTTCATACCGTCCAGGATCTTCCGTTAAACGTGCACGACACGCGTCGAGCTTCATGATGAATCCCCGCCTCGTGTTCTCCGAGTCAAGAAGATCATAATTGTTCGTCTCTTTTTCCTTTTTCTCAACAATTGCTTGTTCTTCATAATGATCAGGTGAATAATCCTCTCATTCTTGCAGAGATATCCTACCGGAACATGTGTGACAGTTATCGATAATGACGACTTAAACAGTCCTCTTCCTTCAAAATCAAACACGGCTACCCCTGTGGACCTCGAAGATGCTGATCTGGGTGTCTCATCTTATGAATACCCCAATGCAGGTCTTTCATTCGATGTTCGCATGAAATGTTTATCCTCCAGCTATCGAGATGTCGGTGGATTCTTAGTGCGGAAGGAGTTTGTGCCTTTGTACACAAAGTTATGGAGAAAGTATGGCCATATCGCAACTAGGAATGTGGTCCGGCACTGTTCATCTGCTCTGGTCACCGCGGTAAACTTCTTTCTTCCCATGATTCTTTGAGATGGAGAATATTTCTATCCGCAATGTTGCCGAATCAAGCCTCGGAAAATGGGAGAATATGGTATCTACCTGTGAATCCATGGAGTTCAACGTGGGATGGTTGCGGCAGCGTCTTGATATCATCAAGGTCGATCGAGAGGGCATCCTCGTGAATGTTGTTCCTGCTGCGAAAGCTATCTTGGAAGAGGAGAAGGCTCTGGCAACGAGAATCAAAGGAGGTAGAGCGGTGCGTACTGGGACTTGAAGAAAAGAACAGAAAGATATCAATCTAGACTGAGATGATGCTCTCAAGGAACTATAATCTTCTAGATGGCCTCTTCTAAGTCGTATTCGGTTGTATTCCCTTATTGTTTATGTCAAAGTTTCTTGAACGTCTTTGCGAATAAATTGCATTGGTTTTGATTGGTGAAACGGGTTTTTTCATTGATGCATCTCTCAATATAATTGATGATTCAAACATGTAATGAAAATAAATGCTTGTATTGTTGATTGAACAGATAGTGGTCGGGCATGATATGCCTTGAGCCACTTTCCATTGATGATTTGCTTCAATTTGCCTCCAGTCCACCTTAATAATCTTGTAGTAGCCAGTATTGTAAGCCTTGGTATTTGTGTAAGGACCTTCCCATTTCGGTGAGAACTTTGGTGCGGACATGTCTTGTTGGATGTGTTTGGTAGTTTTCAAAACCAAATCTCCCACTTTGAAAACACGTGATTTCACGGTTTATTGTATTCCACTGAAATTCTATTCCCGTACACACAGTGCGTTCTTCGCTTTGTTTCTTCGAAATCCAGTGTCTAACTCCTCTACTCTATAGTTACGAGGCTTGACCTCGTTCCGGTGGATCCCGGTTCTTGCCGCAATCTGGGCCGATGGGATTTTGATCTCTCTTTGGGGAGAATTGCATCCGCTCCGTAAATAAGTGAGTATGGGGAAACTCCAATGGAGCTTACGGGTGATGTCCAGGTATTCCCATAGCGCCATTGGTAACTGGTCATGCCATTCCCTAGGATTATCGTGTCTTGTTCGATGATGATCCAGGATCAATATCTTGTTGGTACTTTCGACTTGTCCGTTCCCTTGAGGATAGTAGATGATGGAGAAGACCTGTTTCATGCCATACTCTTCAAGTAACTCTCGTACTGTTTATTGGCGAAGGGGAGTGCCATTACCGGTGATGATATGCTTAGGCACACCAAAACGACAAATGATATGTTCTTTAATGAAAGCGCAATTGTTGCTCATGTAGTACCTCGCAGGGGAATGGGTTCTACCCATTTGGTGAAGTATTCTATCGCAGTTATGATGTACTCGTGTTTCTTTGATGATGGAGGGTTGATTTTTTCTGATAATGTCCAAATCCCAGTGTAAAATGGCCATGGGACCACTTATCGAGTGCGAGAGGGTAGAAGGCGCATGAACAAGGTTCCCATGAATTTGGCATTTGTGACTTTGAACAAAAGCGGCTCGTCATCCTCCATGGTCGGCCAATAGTATTTCTCGTGTATCTCAAAAACAGTTTCCTCTTCCCTTTGTGTCTCCTTCGTGTGTCTCCTTGACATGACTGGGACTTCTTCCCAAAGGCATCGTAGTAGATCACCTCGAAGCTCTTGCGTCTGAGGATCCCTTCGTGCAATATGAACCGCTTGGCCTTTTGCTTTATCTTGATAGCATCCTTTTGATTGGAAGGAGTTGTCCCATCACGGAGATAACTAATGTATGGCTCTCTCCAGTCCCCAGTGTAGTTCACGTTAAAAATTTCCAATTGATGTGGCGGTGCTTGGCAATTTGAGCGGGACTTCAAGTAGTGCGGATTGAGTCTCCATCTCTGGCCGATGGGTCCTGAGTTGAAGTCGTCGGTAAAGCGTTACCACCGGTGATTGTCCACAAATTTCATTGTGAACATGACTCACCAGTCAGAGCGTGCCGTCATCCCAAGACATCTTGAGGAACCATCCGTGTTTCGATGTCTGACATACCATGAAGCATGAAGAAGTTCTGCGGGGTTTTAAGACCCGACCTTTCCTTGGGAGAGTGAGCTGTTGATCTCTTGAATGATCGGAGTTTGCCAATCATCGGTCTTGGTGTCTTTATATTGTGATAACCATGTCGATTCTATGGTTCTCCTCTTTACTGTCAGGGTTTCTTCCAAACCTTCGAACTTCAATTTGGAAGCCAGTGTTGCTAGACAATCGGCGTGTTTGTTGTTGTTGCGACCGACATGGGTTATGGTTGCATCAGCAAAATAGTTCAGTAACCTTTGTGCTTCTGATCGATATGTAGCTAGCGTTACTTCCTTCAGCGCGTATAACCCATTCATCTGATTCACCAGTAACTTGGAGTCACCTCTTATCTCCAGACGCGTGACTCCTGCTTGCTTGGGTATTGACAGCCCTATGAGGAAGGCTTCATACTATCTTTGAGTTGTAGGTGCATTCGAAGTCCGGCTTGAAGGAGTGTGAGAATACTTCCCCGATTGGAGATACTAATACCACGCCCGCTCCTCCAGTATTACCGCTAGGGGTAGCAGAGCCATCAAAATACAAGAGCCATACTTCTTCTTCCAAGACAGAGACGTCTGGAAATTCTCCAGGGAGATCTTCGTGTAGCCCTGTAGTGCCTTCTCCAGGAAATGCTGCCAGTAAGTCTGCAACTGCTTGACCCTTGATAGCTCTAGGTGACGCTTTACGTTATGTCCAAATTTCGACATTTGGAGAAGCCATTTGCTGTCCCCTTCCTGGTCGGGACCGACTTTGAAAGTAAAAACTTTGCGAGGATCGATTTAGACACGAGTATCACCCTATTAGACAGTAGGCAATGCCTAAACTTCTGAATTGAATGGATCAAGGCTAAACATGCTTTTTTCGCTAGTGGCATCTACTAACATGTCGATGTTAGGCAGAGGAAAGTCGTCCTTGGGGTAGCACTTGTTTAAGTCTCTGAAATCCACGCAGCACCGAATACATCCGTTTTCTTCTTCTTTAGGACCACATTAGCTAACCAGGTCGGATGATGAATAGGTCGATGAAGCCGGCAACTAGTAACTTACGAATTTCGTTCTTGATTTGTTATTCTACTTCATGTCCGAATTGCCTCGGAGATTGCTTGATTGGCTTGGATCCGGGTATGACATGTAGGTGATGGGTGACCAATTTTTCATCTAGACCCGAGGCATTTCCTCGTATGTCCAGGCGAACACATCTTGGTACTCCTTGAGTAGTTAAACAAGACTCGTACGTTAAATGCGTGGACGTAGTCGAACCCGATAGAGACCGGCACAGGAGATTCTTCATTCCCGATATTAACGATCTCGAGCTGCGTCGGTTGTGGAATTGGTTCCATCTTGTAGTTGTCGCAGGCATCTAATACCTCCTCTTGTATTTCGTCGTTCTGCGGCATTCAATTGGGCGGAGACCGGGTGCCGCCTCTCCTCTAATTGCTAACGGCAATGGTCGGTATATTGTCTTCCCCTTCGGTCACGTTTCGCCTCAAAGTGCGTTCCCTTTTGGTGTGAACGTGGATTGAAGCTTCACCGGATAAAGATGGACGCCTCATCGGAGAAGGCGTGTCGTGGTGCTTGGCCCTCGGTGATGCAAGTCGGTCTTCTTCTGGATTAAAGCCCACGTGGGTAGTGGGTGCACGGGACTTTGTCCGATCTTCCTGCGAAGTATCTTTTGGCTCGAAATGACTCCACTCGCATATTGGTGTGTACGGAGACAATGATGCGGGAATACGGATGACTTTCTCATTTAGCATGGTCTTCGAGCACCTTGGTGATACATTGAAGGAATGACCTTGTTGTCGTGAAGCCATGGTCTCCCAATATCATATGGTAGTCCTGGCTCCTTTTCTATGACTTCAAACTTTGCTCTTGGTGAACGGGTCCTACCGATAAATTGATTAACATACCCGTATGTCTTTGTCGATTTCCTTCGAAGTCCGTCATCGTGGTGGGCTCATCGTACAATCTTGCATGGGCTAACCTTGGCTGTCTTGAGAGTCTTGAGAGTAATCACATTCGAAGATGCTCCTGTGTCAACGAGGGCCCTCCTTAACTCTGAACCCTTGATGTGAGTGGTAACATGTAGGGCCCGGTTGTGACCTTCCTCTGCCATCATGTCATCCTCTGTGAATGTAACATTATTTATAGATGTTTCCGATGCAGTTAAGACTTCTGGACGAGAAGGAGTCAGGTGTACGTCCAGAGCTATTTATTTTATTAACTGCAAACAAACGTCTCTTCCGTTGATTCTTCGAGAGGTGCAATAGTTCACACAAGCTTTCCACTAGAGATGCCGCTTCGATCCACGGCCTCGGTTCGTAGTAAAATCAGTTGATCGAGGGGAACTAGTCCCCGTGTAAAGGTCTCGGGGCACGCTCATCTCTCGATGTCATCTTGATGAGGAGATCAAGTATGCCGTTCACCGCTTCTTTGATTAGCTCCATGTTCTTCGTGTGAATCTCCTGCACCGTGCTAGTTCGCTTAATGTTGGGAATCTCTTGATCATGCCGCCGATACGCCGTTAGGAGGAGGGGTATCTCCGTTGGAGGAACCATCGATTTGATACCGTCGAGGTGGTCCTAAGACCAACCATCTCAAAATTGAATGAATGGTATTGAAGAAATTGACTTTACAACCGAGAGATTAACCTCCCACTGTGGTCGCCAATTGTTTATCGGTGAAAACTATTTTTGCCGGTTTTGGTAATTTGGGGTGTGTGGATGAGAAATGAGTCTAAACCTTTAACAAATGCACTGCGCGGTGAGTGCTTGTAGATTTGCGAGATCAATGCATGTGCAAGTCCGGCCCTAAACCAAGAAATGGCCGTTCCAGGACTTGTTTTGGTCACAAAGTGAATGAGATGGGGTTGATCTTAGGGAGGGAAGCGAAGAAGGTGTTGAGAATGTGAAGGTGTTGGCTATGAATGACTTGTATCGAAAGGCTCGAACGGCTTGCGGGGTGTAAGCTATCGGTTCGGTGTTTGAATACAATTATATCAACACTTGCCTCTCGTTATGCGGACTTGTCCTATTGTTGGAAATAGGGAGGAGAACCTATTTATACAAGTCATTTGAGCCTAATTCACGTCTCTCGTGGGAAGTGGAGGAAGTGGAGTGATGGAGTAGTGGAGTTGTGTGTTGGTGTTACAAGACCCGGTCTTGCCCACTTCTCTGTCATATCTAACCGTCCATGACTTCGACACGTTCTTGTGATGGCGCATTGCACGCCTGTAAACCGCGAGACCAATACCCCGAGTATGTATCCCCCGCTTTGTGACATGATTGATGTCTCGAGTGTGTGGATCGTGGGACCCACAAAAAGTTGCATGTAATGCTAGATTAAATAACTAAGTTATTTAGGAAGTCGGTACTTGTGAAGTATCATGTGTATTCAATGCAGGTACTGCATCATGGTGTGGTAGAGTGACGGGTGGTGATTACCATGACGCCTCACCGACCAATTAACTCCGACCCGGGGTTGTATAACCAAGCCTAGGTGAAGTTGGACGGGACGATATGATCTTTGAGACACTCATGCGACCGTTGATGGAATTAGGGTTTTGAAGAGGTGCGCAGGCATCACTCTTCAGCTTGGTCGAATCCAAGCTTGGGATACGATTTTGGCCAGGCTGATCGTACATGCGTGTAGACGACATGACGGTGTAGGCGCCCATACCCCATTATCTCACGAAAGTGTGATCTGGACCACTCAATTCGTCCGGCAAAGTCGAGTGGTCGAGATCAGTTTGCGACAGAAAACGAGTGCAAACAAAAGTCGCGCATCGTGCCAACTTCGGGCGCGCGTTCCAAGACGACCAATCTTGGTCGGTCTTGGTCGATCGGTATGGCGTGTAGGTGGTAGGCTAGTGTTCACGCCTATGCCTGACTGTCCCATGAAAACGTGATATGAGCCACTCAAATCATCCGGCGAAGTTGAGCGGTCGAAATTAGTTTGCAATTGGGAAGTGTATCCACGCTAGTTTGGGCGGACGATTTGGGATAACTAGGCATGGTATGCCTTGGCCGACCAGGTGAGGAGATTGATGGGTCCACGGTGGTCATGTTGGTATGGCCAGGACTGTTGAATCTAATCTCGGGCCCTCCATTCGTTCGGAGAAGATGGACGCCCGTGATGCTCAAAACCCTAATTTTGGCTTTCACGGCCGTGTAACCATGCTTTATTCGGGTGTATGGTTGGAATGACCAGCCATGGTTGGTCTTGGACCGATTGGTCGGGTATGTAGGCGTGCCCACGGTGATTGTGTTGACATGCTCTGGGCCTTTTGAATCTACATCTACACCCTCCATCTATACCTGCGAAGATGGATGGTTGAGACTATTTTGTGACACATGTAATGTGCCGCAAACCCTAATTTAGGGTTTTCCGCCCATACCGCTTTGGTTTGGACGTTTGGCAAGTTATGCCAATATGGAGGCCGACCATGCGGGGTCCGTTGGTTGGCGGCCGAATATTCCATACACAGCAGGGGTTATGGAATTGATGCGAGCCATCAATCATGCTTTGGTGAAGTTGGATGATCGAGATCATATCCGGTTGATACGGACAGTCCGGATGCTCAATCGGGCTAGTATAACACACCGAGAGTTGCTCAATCGGGCTAGTATAACACACCGAGAGTTGCAGCGTGTACGGGTATTGCGTACATGCTTTCATTATAATGCTTGGAGGTTCGTGTTGCTCTGTGGAGAGCAACACTCAGTCGTCATGCCGCACTGATAATGAGTACTGATGCAGTTTTACAAGTGGTAAGTAGAGTATCGTTCGCTCGGACTCGTTGAGGTTGATTTTAAGACTTAATAACAAAAATACTAAAAACAAAGAAAAGATTTTAACAAAGTTGAGAGATACTGGGACTTAGGATTCCACCAATCTTCACAATCAATTGGTTCATACAAATATGCATAACAATTTTAGCTCTTTTCTAGACTCTATTTCTTTGCCAAAAGTAGATTTTATAAAGCATTAGATGTAAATCGTAAGCATAGTGCATCAAAAGTTCTTAGACTAAGCATACACTATCAAACAAAATCACAAATAATCAATGAAAATCATAAATCGATTAAAAATCAATGCAAGAAGTCATAAGAATCAATTATAATTACCAAACAATTGTGAACTTGGCTTCCTCCGTCATCCCAGTGTTGGGGTTTAGCTCCTCATATTATTCACGTGCTCAAAATAATTGTTCATAGCTCAAAAGTGTGTTTACAATAGTCAAAAGAGAGAAGAGTAATGGAAACAGAAAACTGCAACGTTTATAAGTGTTGCAAGTCACTGTTATAACAAACGATAAATCAAATGTGTTGCGTAATAAAAGAGCGCCACTGCCCAGTGCATTTCTTCGTGTTCTTGAGAACGACACTTCTTTGGTGTCGTCTCGCAACTTCTCTTCTTCCTCTTCACTGCCGGCTTTGCAACTCATTCACGCGTGATTTCCTCATCTGAAGCGCACCCAAACTCCCCGTCTCCCTTCTTGGAACTAAAGCAGGCTATTTAGACACTACAGGCAGGTTTAATCCGCACGAAATCTTCAGAATCTTCTCCATTTTTCCTCCACGGCAAGTCACGGACTTTTCTTCCCTGTAAATCTTCCTTACACGTCATTGATCGAATCGTAGTTGTTCAAGACTCTTCTTAGGATAGAAACAAATCTAAATCAGATATTCACTTCCCTCTGCCCACGTAACTTCCAAAAATATACCACGAAATCCGAGTCGTTTCCTTCCTGTTTTAGCTTGAACGGATGATCAAGCCCAATTTAGTTTGTTAAATTACCTATACCGGGCTGTTTAGCTAAACCAAGTCCATCCCAACCTTATTTGGCGATTGAATATCGTCAAAACCTCCACAAATCGTTGCGAGAAAGTTCTGCTCTTTGTAACTAATTTTCCCTAAAAATCTCTTGTGTAAACCGTGAAGAAAGGGTTGCCCCCTAACCTCTGCTGGGGTGCGAATAGCAAGTGGTGGTGAGTAGTAAAGAGGATAGCCCTTATCAATTAGGTGCCCCTTAGTAATTTGGGTACCCCTTATCCAGAATGGGGGTTCGTATAGTAATTTTCTCCCACGAGCGCAAAAACCACTTTTCGAGCCAATTTTGCCGCAAAAGCTTATTTCTCCAAAAACACCTACAAAGACATAAAATACCAAAATAAGCGCAAAATCGAGTACTAACATTACGAGAGAATTGAGACTAAAATAGACACATAAATGCGTCCATCAAATACCCCCAAACTTATTATTTGCTAGTCCCCAGCAAATCAAATCTAGAAAAATAAAATCCTAACTCACTTATCATGGGAATCGTCGATTGCATTTAGCGTATGCAATAAGCCTTTAAACCCCTAGGTGACCCTAGTGGCCGAGTTAGAGTCTCGGGAGGGTTTACCAGATCTGTACCCACAAAACCTTTATACTCCAGACCTTAGCTATCTACGTAGAACCTTGGAAGGCACTAAAGAATCTCCTTGGTTGGCATACTTATTGATAACAGGAGAAAGTACCCTGATGCGAAATTCCAATTCTTGTACACGAGTTTGCACTCAAGCATACTAAAATTCATATATAAGTCACAAAGCTCTACTCGGATAGTTTCTGGACATCATAACCGAGTCGACCAATCACATGGATAGAGTAAGAAATGGATATAGAAAAACGTAGATGGTTTTGATGTTGTCTAAGGTGAACGGTGTTTCTCATATTTGTCTGAAGGCCACTGCCAAAACGAACCTATCCTAATGGACTGAGATATTGGTATGGACTAATATCAACACACTGGCATATACAAGGGAACCAGTGGTCGATAATCCTAACTCTAGGTCAACACAACTGGCATATACAAGGGTTCCAGTGGTCGACTTTATTGAATTTATTCTGGTTGGTCTGATGGTCTGGTCTCAATTTTTCTATTTTTTTTTAATTTTTCATAATAATTCTTCTTTTTTTTTCTTTTTCTTTTCACTTTTTTTTTTTCTTTTTCTTTTTTATTTTTTGTATCTCAATCACTCTATTTCACCCCAGCAGTGGTAAAAACTTGAATCGTGAGCCCCACCTAATCACTTAGAGAAACATATTTTAAAGAAAACAAAATAAAAATAGAAGTGAAAAGGATTCAACGAGATATGGCGAAACTACCATGTTTTTTCTTTAATTCTAACACATGAGCTCTGTGCTTTTATGAATAGACTCTTTAGATGTTTCCATCTAATCAGTTAGTTCCTCAACTCCTACAACCAAAATGCTTCCATCCACTTAGATTGGTTAGTGCCAACCTTAATAAACATAAATTTCTAGGCTCAAGGAGTTTAACAATACAACTAAAAAGTTTCTCCCACACCCCCAAACTTAAATCTAACATTGTCCTCAATGTTCTAAAGATAAAATTAAAAGCATGAACAAGGAGAAACTGTTACCGTTTGAAGTAAAAGAGTTAAGGAAAGATATTACCGTGTTGCATGAGCATGGGTTACCTCCCAAGAAGTGCTAAGTTTAACGTCTTGACCCAGGACATAAGAAAGAATTAATCACTTCATATCATAAAGCAATAACTGAAAACAAGCTGTGGATCATCTGCATCAAAAAGTGTTAACACGGATAAAGGAAACGCAACAAACCAAGAATAAACATAGCACACCCTTGCCTAGTTTCCTGTTTAAGACAACTACATCTAGTTGTGGTTCAGGTTCAGGTTCTATAAAGGGGTCTAAATAAAATATTTTCATGGGCTGCACCTCCTCATAAGTAAGATCCAAAATATCAGGTTCTAAGGTCTGAAAAAATTTAGAAGCACACAATAATAACCTGAATAATTGAGGATCCTCTAAGTCAATCATATTTGACTTACACAATTGACCATAATGAGAGTGGTGGTCATTCTTAAGCAAATGTGTCAATTCTATTTTCCTAAAATAATTAGGTTTAGTCTCAGAACTTAATAATTGACACATCTGAAACATATACGTTCCCACAATTGGTTAAAAAATATTTGGTGGGAAAACAAAATCAATCTTGGTATCATAGCCTGGTAAACCACATCAACCGGAGGATGGGTTTCTAACAACTGAACTTCTTCCCGGACATTATTAGGTTGGAGAACTAGTATGAAGGCAATCGGCACAATGGTTGAGGCACATATATCAAGTCCCAAGTGAGGGATCTCTACAAGAGCTAAAGGTAAAGCACGAGGATAATGATAGTCACCCCCAAACTTAGAGTTTTGGGTGTCTCTAGATAGACTAGCTACAATTTCCCTAATTTCTAGATCATCAGAATCCTGAAAATGGTCAATTGCTTCTTGTAGGTCATATTCAGGTGACGCATCCTCATACATGTTTAAAAGCTCTACGAGTTCATTTTCTTCGTCTAAGACTGTTGTTTCTAAATCTATAGACTCTAAAATATTATTCTTAGAATAAACTCGTTCCTCTAAGCCAAGATCGGCTTCGTAATCAAAAGGAAATACTACATCGTCTAAAACGGGGGTATCTCTAGTCAAATCCTCGTCCTTTTGAATAGGTGAATAATTATTAAAATTATTTGGATTTGAAATAGAAATAACATTATCATTATAAAGCTCAATTGGAGTAACAAATTCCTGATTACCATGCCTACATATTTCAGATTCTTCATCAACACTATCCTCATCATAATCATCATTATAATAACATGAAAATGGTTGAACCTCTTCTAAACAAGTAGTGTTACCAATTCTAACCTCGTCATCTTGATTATGCGAATAACTATTCTCATTTTTAAGGCTAAATTGGAAGTCAAGATTATTTCGAGCAATTCCTTCGTTCGTTTCTAACACAAACCTATTTGTATTCTCAGCCATCAGCTTGAGAGACTCTTCTAGAGGAAGAATAGGACCAGAAGAAACAGCTATCAATTTGAGAGACTCTTATAGGGGTAGAATAGGAATGGAAGGATCATAATAAGGACTAGTTTTCAACTGTTTAATTAAGTCGTCCAAAGACGAGGAACTAATCTTTGTAATATTCCTTATTTTCTTGCTCATATGACATGTGCGCGTGCGAATAGTAATTGGGCTCACTATGATATGAACCATAACCTTGAAAAGGTTGGTGTTCCCAACCACTATGCACACTGTGGTCAAAGTAGTAGTGTCCATTTTGAAAATCAGTCGGATATTCGTTGTATTGGCTATTGTAATACCAGTTCGACATTCTTTTGTGCAAATACAAATGCAAGGTCGACTAAAATGGGTAGGCTCAGGTTACCACAACAAAATATACCCAAAGGTACGAGGCTGAGGTTTGTGGACTTTCAGCTGGTAACTCCCATAAGGCCCAAGGCACGGGTTCGACTTACTAATCCACAAGTTTTCATAAAATCGGTAGTCGACGATGCAATTGGTGTGTGCACGTGTTATTATTTTTTTTTTTTTTTAATTAATAAACTACTAAAAAAGTAAACAAACAATATACTCCCCGTCCATTTTTAAGAGTCCGCTTTGACTTTGTCAAGATATTAAGGAAATCATATAAAATGTCATGACTATCCCTTGACTAGCCTAATTAATATTACGTTATTACCAAAATTAAAATTATTAGTGTTAAAAATTCTAATTTGGATAGTATTATTGTTTTAGGAAATATTGTAAAGAAATAAAAGCAAACTTATACTCCAAAATTTAAGAATTTTTTATATTTTCCATTTGATTTTGGTTTCCCGCACTAAAACTTTGGAGCCTTTGGAATTTTTATTTGAGAGGGAAACAAAATTGAAATTGTAGATTATTTCCTCTTTAGATATACTCTACCATGAATTTGAGATTTTGTCATAAATTTCTTTGATTCTTTTCCATGTAAGAATAAATAGAAGTATTAGGAATTTTGTAACTACCCATAAATATTTTTATTTAAAAAAGGAATGACAATTAATATAAAAAAATATTGAATGGATTTTTTCCTCATATATGATGATGATATTTATGATGTTGAATTAAGTTTATATTAAAAATGATTTTATAATTATAGTTTAAGGAAAAAGTATATCTATAAACAGAGCGGACATATAAAAATGGACAGACCAAAGTAGAAATTAGGACAGATAAAAATGGACAGAGGGAGTATACAAGTCCAAAAATAAGGAAAATAAAAACTAACAAAAATAAAAGCTTCGGCTTTCTCCTTTTATGGCAAGTCCAACTTTTCACCTTCATTTCAAGCAAAACCTGCACAACAAAAGCAAAATTACCCAAAGTAAAATCAAAGAAAATAAAAATAAAAATATATATACAAAACCTAAAAAAAAAAATGCTAAACCTAAAATCTAAACCTAAATACAAGTCCGCGTCGGCGGCGCCAAAAACTGATGCAGTTTTACAAGTGGTAAGTAGAGTATCGTTCGCTCGGACTCGTTGAGGTTGATTTTAAGACTTAATAACAAAAATACTAAAAACAAAGAAAAGATTTTAACAAAGTTGAGAGATACTGGGACTTAGGATTCCACCAATCTTCACAATCAATTGGTTCATACAAAGATGCATAACAATTTTAGCTCTTTTCTAGACTCTATTTCTTTGCCAAAAGTAGATTTTATAAAGCATTAGATGTAAATCGTAAGCATAGTGCATCAAAAGTTCTTAGACTAAGCATACACTATCAAACAAAATCACAAATAATCAATGAAATCATAAATCTATTAAAAATCAATGCAAGAAGTCATAAGAATCAATTATAATTACCAAACAATTGTGAACTTGGCTTCCTCCGTCATCCCAGTGTTGGGGTTTAGCTCCTCATATTATTCACGTGCTCAAAATAATTGTTCATAGCTCAAAAGTGTGTTTACAATAGTCAAAAGAGAAGAGTAATGGAAACGAGAAAACTGCAACGTTTATAAGTGTTGCAAGTCAGCATTATAACAAACGATAAATCAAATGTGTTGCAAAATAAAAAGACGCCCGCTGATGCATTTCTTTGTTCTTGAGAACGACACTTCTTTGGTGTCGTGCTGCAACTTCTCTTCTTCCTCTTCACCTTCTTCTTTCTTTGCAACTCCTCTGCCGAGCGTGATTTCCTTCTTTGAAGCGTACCCAAACTCCTGTCTCCCTTCTTGGAACTAAAGCGAGGCTATTTATACACTACAGGTAGGTTTAATCCGCACGAAATCTTCAGAATCTTCTCCACTTTTCCTCCACGGCAAGTCACGGATCCCTGTAAATTTTCCTTACACGTCATTGATCGAATCGTAGCTGTTCAAGACTCTTCTTAGGATAGAAACAAATCTAAATAAGATATTCACTTCCCTCTGCCCACGTAACTTCCAAAAATATACCACAGAAACCCGAGTCGTTTCCTTCCCTGTTTTAGCTTCGAACGGATGATCAAGCCCAATTTAGTTTGTTAAACTATACCAGGCCTGTTTAGCTAAATCAAGTCCATCCCAACCTTATTTGGCGATTGAATCTCGTCCAAAACCTCCACAAATCGTTGCCAGAAAGTTACGCTGCTGTAACTAATTTTCCCGCCAAATCTCTTGTTTAAACCGTGAAGAAAGGGTTGCCCCCTAACCTCTGCTGGGGTGCGAATAGCAAGTGGTGGTGAGTAGTAAAGAGGATAGCCCTTATCAATTGGGTGCCCCTTAGTAATTTGGGTACCCCTTATCCAAAATGGGGGTCCGTATAGTAATTTTCTCCCACGAGCGCAAAAACCACTTTTCGAGCTATTTTGCCGCAAAAGCTTATTTCTCCAAAAACACCTACAAAGACATAAAATACCAAAATAAGCGCAAAATCGAGTACTAACATTCGAGACTAAAATAGACACATAAATGCGTCCATCAAGTGCGAAATACAAGGTTGCTTATGCATTAATTAATAATGCTATAAATTCGTAGGGTATATGGGATTGTTCTACATGCTCCAACTGGATGAATTTTGTGTATTTAATTCACGAGAATGGGATTGTTGTCACATGCTCCATTCTAGGTGAATTAGTAAAGTGAAGAAGTATTCAACACTTATTAATGGCTTTATCTTTTACAAGATGTTAGCGCATAATTTTCTGGTTTTTTACAATTTTAACCTTAAATGAAAATCCACCATCAACAGATAGCTTTTGGGAAGCACACGTTATATCAAACTCTGACATTTGGAGGAGCCATTTGGCTGGCCTTCCTATCAGGGCCGGTTTTGAAAGTAAGAACTTCACAGGATCAGACTTGGATATCAGAACCACCTTGTTTGAGAGTAGATAATTCTTAAACTTCGAATGGAGTGAATAAGAGATAGGCACGCTTTTACGCCTTAGGGTATATCGAGTTCGCATCCCTCAAAGTCCGATGAAGTAGTATATAAGGTCCTCAATTCCTTCATCATCTTCTTGGGCGAGAAGAGCTCCGACAGCAGCATCACTAAAAGCAGTGTAGAGACACAACGGTCCTCCTTGTGCAGGAGATTTCATGATGACTGGGGATGACAGTATCTGTTGAATCTTCCGAAAAGCCTCTTGTTGTAGTTTCGTTCAAAAAAAACTTGCCCCTTTCTTGACAAGGGTGAATGAAGCAATAAGGCAGGCCAAACCGGTATGAAACGGGATATAGTTTACCTTACCCATGAAGCTCGGTGTTCTTTCACACTTTGTGGAGGTGGCATCGTGAGGATGGCTTGGGTTTTGGCTGGGTCGACTTTGATTCCCTCGGTGGTCACACCGGAAACCTAGAAATTTGCCCGAAGAGACACCAAAGGCACACTTCAAAGTTCATCTTTAGTTTGTATTCACGACACCTTTCAAACACTGTCATGAGAACCTCTGTATGGGCCGCCGGGTTTTGATTTAAACACTATGGCATCCACGTAGTCTTCAACTTGCTTATGCATCATATCATGGAAAATTGCGGTCATGGCGCGTTGGTAGGTGACGCCATCATTTTCAAGCGTAGAAAGGCATCACGGTATAGTAAAAGTTTCCGAGAGGAGTTCGAAAAGATGTCTTACTTGCGTCGTGCTCAAATACATCTTTATTTGGTTGTAGCCGTTTTACCGTCCATGAAAGAGAACATCTGGTGTCCCTTTGGTAGCGCCTACCAGCATATCAATGTTATGGAGAGGAAAATCGTCCTTGGGGCAGCATTTGTTCAGATCCTTAAAGTCAACATAGCACCTGATTTGGCCGTTCTTCTTCTTTACTAGAACCACATTGGCCAACCAGGTGGGATGGTGAATGGGTTTGATGAAACCAGCGGCTAGTAATTTTTGAACTTCGGTCTTGATATGTTCTTCCACATCATGTCTGAACTATCTCGGAGATTGTTTGACCGGTTTGGATCCGGGTATTATATGTAGATGGTGAGTGACCAGTTTCTCATACAGGCTAGGCATTTCCTCGTACGTCCATGCGAATACATCTTGATATTCCTTTAGAATGTCCATAAGTTTTTTGCATTCGTCAACACATAGAGTTGAAATGATGGAGACAGGCCGTGGAGATTCCTCACTTCCGATGTTGACAACTTCGAGTTCATCTGTGGTGGAGTTGGTTCCGTCTGCAATTGTCGTGGTGCATCCGACACCTCCTCTTGTGGCCCGCTCTTTGTGATTGCATTCCATTGGGCGGAGAGACTGGGTGGTAGTCTCCCCTGCTAATTGCTAACAACGGTGCCGATATACGATTTTCCCTTTTTCGTCACGACTTGCAATAAAAACCCGCTCTCGCTTGGTATGAGCATGAGTCATATTTCCGTTTGATGAGGGGAAATTGGCGTGCTTTTATTTTGGAGGGATGGCGCGAGATTGAGTATCTTAGTGCAGCGATGTGAGCTGTCCTCTTCTTCGATTGATGTCCATGTCGGGAGTGGAGTGCAAAGAAATTTGCCTGAAGAGTCCATGAATTTTCCTTTGGTTCGAACATCTACATACCACAGATTGGTGCATAAGGAGATAATGACGTGGGAATGCGAATAACTTCTTCATTCAACATGGTCTTTAGGCACTGGTGATATGTTGAAGGAATGATCATGTTATCAAGGAGCCACGGTCTTCCCGAGGTATCATGTGGTAGTCGGCTCCTTTTCGATTACCTCGAACTTTACCTTCGGCTTGGATTGGCCCTCACAAGAAAGATTCGGGTTGATGTATCCATACGTGTTGGTTAGGTTGCCTTGAAATCTGTCATCATGTAGGCTATCGTACAATTTTACTTGGCAGCCGCCTTGGCTGTCTGAGTGTTCTGAGAGTAATAACATTGGAGGATGCCCCTGTGTCGATAAGGGCCCTTTTGAACTCTGAATCCTTGATGCGAGCAGTGATGTGCATGGCTCGATTATGTCCATCTTCTGCCATCATGTCGTCTTCAATAAATGTAACATTGTTGACGGACATTTCTGACATTCTTGAAGCCTCCGAGCGTAAAGGAACCAAACACGCATCTAGGGCTATTTGATTAATCGCAGTAAATGTCTCCGCTCGCTGGTCCTTTGAAAGGTGCAGAAGTTCGCATAAACTTTCCACCAACGCGGCTGATTCTTAGTTCACCGGTATCTGATTGGTGGCGATGGTGGTGACTTGAGAATGATCATGCGGGACGTCACTCCCCAGTGTTGGAATTCCCGGGGCGGGTGAACCGCTCAAATCTTATGTAAATCTGATAGGAAAGTTAAGTATGTTGTTTATCGTCTCCTTCATCAGGTCCATGTTCCTTGTGTTGATTTCCTGAACTCGTGCCAATTCAGCCAACCTTGGAATTCCTCCATCGGCTGCACCATTAGGTGTCGTGCTAGGGAAAGAGACATCGCCATTCGCCAGAGTCGGAGCGGAATTTGGGATCACAGACTCGGTTCTAACACTACACCAAATTATGGGATTAGAAACAGAACCAGGCCGTTACAAAAACGGGTTGTAACGGTCCTCGCCTGTCGCAAAAGTGGGTGTTACATTTTTTTTGTAACGGCTTTGTGGCCGTTACAATTTTTTTGTAACGGCCCTCGTAACGAGCTTGAGCCGTTACAATTTTCCACGTGGTAACGGCTCGGGGCCGTTCTGAATTTTTTTTTTTGCAACGAGGGCTGTTGTAACGACTTCGAGCCGTTCTGAACTTTTTGTAACGAAAAAAAATTACTGCCGGTCAACCTAGACACTGGTCAAAATTAGTCAATGCCGACCAATTTTGGCCAGGGTCAATATTGATGGCGATTCATTTTTGTCGGAAATTAGCGAATATAAAATTAATTACTGCAAAAATCTTTCATTCAATCTTGCCAAATTCTATTATACATTCAACAACAACGACTTGTTCTATTCTTTAATTAATTCAGTCCAACAAATTCTTTGATATTCAACAAAGTCATTGACTTAGAACTTAAAGGAATTCCTAAACACCCTTTTACTTGAGAGAATTCACTCAAGCAGTTTAATACTTGAGAGAATTCCTAAGTTTTAGAGAATACATTTATCTGTTTAAGTAAACTAACAGATATGGAACTCACATAACAGTCTTTGCCTTCTCTTGCATCTTGTTTGTCTCTCAAATCTGCAGTACTTACAAGGTCTAGGGTATGGACTGCACTTATGCACCTGAATAAGGTCCTGTTTGTGAGCACCGTCTGCAAGGAAAGCAGCCACCATAGTCTGCGATCTGCAAGGCAAGGAATTGGAATGATCACATTTTACTTTCCGTCTGATCTATCAAATGAAAAACTACCATTGAAGACCCATCATGCAAATGCCCGGAGGTACAACATGTGGAAGGTAGGTGTTCGATTTTTTACGAAAGATATTTTCAATGGCCTTGACATGGAGGAATGTAACTACTAAAGCATCGAGGCAGGTGGTACTTTTATTCCAAAGAAAAGCATACATGCGGAACCCGGCATCTAGAATTTTAGCAACATTGTTGAATAGCCATGGATGTATTTAAGAAGCTCACTGAACTTCAAGGAAAAATCCTGAAAGGAAATTGAATCCACTAACTGAAGGATCTAAGTAATGCCCAAAATAGACTAGTGTTAAAGAAAATTACAGAAATTGTAGCTTCAATATACGGGGATAAAGGGATTTCAACATACTTGGCACCAATTGAATCCATTCTGCAGATAAAGGGCTTATCATCTTCTCCTAAACCCGGCAATGACAAGTGACATAAATATCACTACGCCAGAAACCAACATCCAAGAAGACGACATCAAGAAAAAAATGAAAAAAAAAAACAGGACGGCTACTACCCTAAGTGTGAGTATTAGAATACAAAACAATAGTGGCACTGGTATGGTTTATAGCGAACTCTGAAACCATGGGCAAGTGCTTTTGAAGAAAAAAATCTCCCTAAGAAAACTCTTACACTGCGAGCTTCATGGCCTCCAATCTGCGCCATCTCTAGAAATAACAAGCCTGACCTGACTCTCACGACCCGCATGATAGATTGATAAAAAGAACTTGGTATTTCATACCTCTCCAAATCGTTCCTTTCTTCAGGTACTTTATCTTCTTTTCCTACAGGTGGCAAACACAGGTGAAAGTCAAAACAAAAAACCCGTCTCTATGAACTCGAACTTTCACATAACATGAATAGTTTACTATCCCCTTACCCTTCTCTTGCTCAATGTTCCTCTTCTTTTAAAAATATCAAGTGCAATCCGATCTGCTTCTTCGTATAATGCACATACATGAAAATAAAAATACAACATTACACACCTAATCCGATCTGCTTCTTCATACAATGCACATACATGAAAATACAAATACAAAATTACACACCTAATAAGAGTACAGGATGGAAATAATTACTTACGATCAAATTAGAGAAACAGAGAAGTGAGGATGCGAGCAACACACCTTCTATTACCTTGTAAAGAACAATAAATACTTCAATGATATAAAACCACCACCCTTTATGAAAGTAAACAACCATTCGATTCGGTAAATAATAACATAGAAGACACAACACATCTATAAGCAAACAAGGTAAAAAAAGCAAACATATACGAAGTCACGTAGATAAACCAAAAATTCAGAGCAACGATAACCAAGTCTCATTTACCAATTTGCTAATCTATGACATATGAGATACAACATAACAACAAATAAGTTGGAAGCGAAACATGCCTAGAAAAATTTAGTCACTATTCTAGCGGGGTATTATAAATAGGTGCTTAAAAGAAACCAACTATAGCTACTAGCAGTAAGATGGAACTCACAAACCTATCATTGTAAGCTTCCCCGTAATGAGAAGCACTGCCACCTTCGCCATAATCTAGCCGAGCCCTTTGGCGCGGACCAGCATCAACATAACGTGGAGGAACATCCTCCTAAAGTAACATAAACAAAGAAGATAATCAGACTACTAAAAAAATAAAATAAGTCCAACTATTGCAATAACTGTACTCAAGACTAAAACCCCTGAACTGCCAGCCAATGAAAAGTGAAAACTAACCAATGCAGAATATTGGCGTTTAGACCCTGAAACAGATTCATAGTCATGAGACCGAGCGTCACGGTAACTTGGAGGAGGTCTTTCAAATCTCCGCTTATAACTTTCATCTATATAATCTCTCCTAGCAAAGCAATCGAGCACCAATCCGTGGTGGGATTTTATCGGCATAGCCAGATCCTCGTGGAAGAGAATAATCATCTTTATAATACGATGCCTCTCCACTGGGGCTCTAGGACTGTAATCTATGATTCTGCTTCTTGGAGGAAGCTCATCCCTTCAACCATAGTCTCTCTTTGAACTGCTCTTGGTGTATGAAGGGACTGCAAGAGTCAAGAAACATCTGAATAAGGACAACATCAAAGTCAACTCATCAAACAAGGACCAAGGCTATTAGATGTGCATACTTGGTCTCCTTGTGTAGGACCAAAGTTTGATAACCATTTCACCACAGAAGATGGTACATTTATAGACATGGCTGCTGTTGGATCTGTTTCACATAAACGAGGTAGAGACAACGCAACACAGTTCACAATCACATCAGGCTGGCAATACAGAAATTAAACTCATTATAAGATTTTGAAATCAGTTCATGATTGCCCACATCAAAAATTAAAATAATTACGAGTTTGCAAACCTTTTCAAATGTAGTGGAGATTGAATCAAGACCTTGTCCAGTTTGTAAAAACCCAGGACTATATGTAAAACTTATGCAAGACTAGGAGCAGTTCCAGATTTTTGTGTGTCCATCGGCTCACCTGCAGCGAATTCACCCTCCCCTGCGCTCGCATAGACGTCAGCACCATCGGTTTGGGGTTCGGCTGTGCTTTGTGGTGGAGGTGATGGTGATTGTAATGGAGTAGGTGGCTTTGGCGCTGCTGGTTTGTGTTTCGTCATCACTGGCCTGCAAAACCTTTTCCAACGAAACAAACAAAATATATTCATCACTCAGGATAAAGTGGATGAGGCAATCAATCACGAAGCCGAACTTTCTTACAAGAGTTTCAAACAAAGACACATCCAATAAAATGGCGGACCTCAGCGAATCACGAGACTCGTCAAGTGCAGTACCAATCGTAGATTACCAAACTACAAGAGTTTCAAACAATTTCACATCTTCAAAACAATAAATCTTTGAAATGGAGAAAAGATAATCATAAAACAGAGAGGAAAATAAAAGCTTATCCACCTCTACATTCTGCTTTGTTCCTTGTATACGTTCAGTCCACATATTACAAATAAGGGCACGCCGTCCTTCAGCAACTGGGTTTTCCAGAGGAAGAGTACAATAATCAATGACCTGTCACAATTAACATAGAAATTTAGCCGTAAGAACAATGTATGGCATGATTCTAGAAATGAAATCCAACTCAACACAGTAATTCCAGAACAACCTAAATATAAATTGTTTACGATCAGAAATGAATGTGCCCCGGTAAAACCTCATTAGCAGCGTCATTTCTCCAAATATAAATATAAGTATGGAAAATATATCAACTACTTTTCATCATACCGTCATTCGCATCACCAGCTCAGATTTGACCTGCACCTGTAGCTAAAGCTATGACCATATAACGCCATCAGATTACAAATTTTGACAGGAGCAAACTAAGCTAAACCATCTGGCCTTTTGTCTAACATCAAAATTTAGCACTGATCCCAATGGACTCATTTCATGAGTTCCCAAGAAAACTGGTATTAGCCTTGAAAACAAACGCCATAGTGCGGGACGGTTGTTACCTGGCTGGCACACTTCAAAATACATAATCATATCTGTAGTATCGAATGACATGCTAGAATTCTAGTTCAAAAGTTAACTGGTACTTAGCAGTATCTTAATCTAGATTAAGAAACATACATGTCAAAATCCCTGGAAAAATAGAGTTGACCACTGATGTTGAACATCAATACTGAAATGGGCATATCTTACATTGAGTAGCTTAGGGAATGCCACTAAAGATCACAGTTGATTCATCTTTCAAAGGACTAAAATTTATGAAAAGAAACCATGATTCGAGTTCAATATTTAAAGTGCCTAGGTTCGGGATGAGAAGTCACATGACAACATAAGAAATTCTGAGATAATGTGGTTTGTTTCAATTCAAATAACCATCTTATGAAACTAACACTTTTGGTGACTTATGATCATAGCATACTTAATTCTAAGTTCTAGCAGAGTTCTTCCCCTATCATGAAACAACAGTTAAGAACAACACATATCAAGCCATGGCAGTATCAACAAAAAACGAATAAAGTGCTCACTTCAATTCAACTAACTTCCAGGTAGAGTCCTAAAGTTAAAACAAGATGCAAATGAGTCAATTTTGTTGAGATGCAGAACTATCATGAGAGTATGACAGTTGAAATGAAAGCTGCTCAAAACGAAACAACCAATAAGTGAACTCGAAACTTAACACCAAAGCGAGATCGTCACTCGGAGGTGTATGTTGATCAAGGAATTATCTCTAATCCATTCAAAATATGACATGTCTACAAACATGCCAACTCAATTCTAAACATCCTAATAGTAATGAACAAGATTTCTAACATAAATTAGCTAAGTTCTTTGTAGAACCCAAACTTCATGACGAATAATAAATTTCGGAAAGCCTAATTTCAAACTTTATCGATCATATCTCCTTCCACAACTCGAACTACATAGATAAGAATTCAATAGCAACCCTAAGTCTCACAAATACAGATTGAGAAAGCTATGCAAAAGTAAGAATTGTAGAATAATCAATAAATCATCTTACCCAATTCAATCGGCCGAAACAAAAACTTTCAAGGTAGAATTCGTACCTTTAATCCCAAAATAAGAACAACAAAGATTCCCTTTTGATTTCTCCTGATCGACCACTGAGATTGACTAACTCAAAGATTCAAAACCGACACCTTTCCTTCATATGAAACAAATCGTTTTAGATTCACGGATTAAAAACAGGAAAAACTAAAAATAAATATGAAACGAATCCCTAAAAAACAGATCGATTAAAAAAAATGAGCCCTAAAAATCGAAAAACAAATCGGTTAACACTTACACAGATCGATGATAGATGATTCAACAGATTTCTGTGATGTTTCTCGGCTAATACGATCTTTGTGATTGAAACCCTAGTTTCATCGCCTCAGAGGAAGAATTGAAAACTGAAAAATGAACCACGATTTTCTTTCAACAGCTAGGTTATCCATAGAATTCACGCATGTGAATGGCACACTCGTGGGGAGGAAATATCCTCTGCTATAACTCATCGTGGGTGGAAATATAATGGTACGCATGTGAGTGTCACACGCACATACTCAAGGTGTTACGACCCAAGTGTGACCAAGCGTGTGAGTGGCACGCCTATAAAAAATTTAGTAACGGCTTAGCTCTGTTACTAATTTTTGAAAATTTAATGTAACTTCACTGCCGAATTTTTTGTAACGGCCTTTTATGGGGAAATTCCCCATAAGCCGTTACGAATCCGGGAATTTGGTGTAGTGTAAGACCAACCATCTTCTGGAAATTGAGTTGCAACCGAGAGATTTGACCTCCCACTATGGTCGCCAATTGTTTGTGGGTGAAAACTGTTTCTGCCGATTTTGGTAATTTTGGGTGTGTGGATGAGAAACGAATCTAAACCCTAAACAATGCACTACACGGGAGTACTTTTGATTTGAGAGATCAATCTGTACAATCCTGGCCTAAACCAAGAAATGGCCTTTCCAGGCTTGCTTCGGTCACAAAGTGAAGGAGAAGGGTTGGTCTTAGGGAGGGAAGCGAAGAAAGTGTTGAGACCGGAATAGTTGATTACCGAAGGTGTGGTTTTTATGACTTGTATCGAAAGTGGAACTGGAATGAAAGGTATCGGTTCTTTGGTGATTTTACGGATCTTGTGATGTTGCAGACCAAAAACTTTTTGTTTGGTGAAAATAGGTGAAACCTATTTATACAAGTCATATTGAAACGTACCCTGGTCTCGTAGGAAGTGGAAACGATTGAGTGGTGGAAGAATAGAGTAACGTGTAACCGTCAGACGTTACGCTTCCATGATGAGGGAAGTGAATTCGTGTAACCGCCAGTCATTACGCTTCCATGATGAAGGAAATGAATTGTTTACATTGTTACTTTTCACCACCACTAATTGTCCTATTTCAGGACACTTTCTTGTAACGGGCGTATTGCACGCAACATGCTGTAAATCGCCAGACCAATACCCTGATGAGTATCCCTCAGTTTGTGACGTGTTTGATGTCTCGAGTGTTTTCGTGGAAAACGTGTAGAAGGTTTCTATGTGTAGCAAGTCAAAGTCAAGAGACTTTGCCATAATTAAATAGCATGTGATGCTATTAGGCTTGCCTTGGTCGGCCGCCTAAAACTTGCCACAAGTCCGTCAGTTTGGTGGCGAACTTGAATGGCTGAGATTACATCTCGTGAGGAAGGGTAGCCATTTATTATGGCCACATCTTTGTTGTGTAACAAAGTGGCGCCATTAGCATAGTGGTGCCCGGCGTAGCGGGTTGCCTGGGACTTGCCGTAAGTCCGTCAGTTCAGTGGCGAACTTGGATGGCTGAGATTGCATCTCATGATGAAGAGTGTCCATCGATTATGGACGCATCTTGTTGTATAGCGAAGTGGAGCCATTGGCATAGTAGCACCTGTTTGAGCCATGGCATAGCGGCATGCCAGTGGCATTGTGGCATGGCCACGCCTGTGGCGTTGTAGCATGGCCAAAGCTAGGATTTGGCGTCTTGGTAAGAATTAGGGCTTGGAGGCGTGGACAAGGCTAGGATTTGGCGTCGTGGTAAGAATTAGGGCTTGGCGGAGTGGTCAAGGCTAGGTTTTGGCGTCGTGGTAAGAATTAGGGCTTGGCGGCGTGGCCAAGGCTAGGTTTTGGCGCCGTGGTAAGAATTAGGGCTTGGCGGCGTGGCCAAGGCTAGGTTTTGGCGCCGTGGTAAGAATTAGGGCTTGGCAGCGTGGCCAAGGCTAGGTTTTGGCGCCGTGGTAAGAATTAGTGTCTGTAGCGGCTTAATACAGTGTGGTGTTCAAAGCTGGACTAGGTCCCAGGGTTTTTCTGCATTTGCGGTTTCCTCGTTAACAAAACTTCTGGTGTCTTTGTTATTTCTTTTCCGCATTATATTTTGTTATATAATAGAAATAACACAGGTTGTGCGTTAAGTTCAATCATTTCTTGAATCCGACCTTTGGATTGTTAATTGGATTGATTGACACTTGGATATTGGTTTGTGATACCGTCCAAGTTATTTCTCTTATTCAATCGGGCTCGCAAATTTCTATTTGTTTGATTGCAGATTGAATTGATAAATTGAGATATAACTATTTGATATACTTTTCTATAGATTGAGTCTGACTGTCTAGTTGATTCTCTTGAAAGTATATTGGAGTTTGTCTATTCAGATTGTCGAACGAAATATTGGGTGTGGTTGTTAGACCCCCGCTTTTTCACTAGTGTTTTAGAAAATTAATCTAATGCAAATTATCTCATAGAAATAATTTAATCGCACTTGAACATAATCGACATGATTAGTAAATGCACAAAGTAAAAATACCATAGCCATTCGTGAATTGGTTGAGTCACGCTACGTGTACCGGTTTGTAAGCTAAAGAGCTAAACCGAGTTCCGGATCAGACATAACTTTTTCAGTTTGCGTACCGGTTTGAGTACTAAACGATACTTAAACCCGGTTCCATAACCACAATTACAAAATGGTTTGCATACGAATATGCATACCGATCCGGATCACGAATCAACCAGATTTCTCATGATGTGCATATGAATATGCGTATCACAAATCTGTAAGTCGATATATATCTACTCTACGTATACGAGTACTTGTAATACAGCTTCATACATATAACAGTTATCACAGCTTGTAAGACTGATAACACTGTCTTGTAATCCTAATGAAGTAGTCCTATATTTTTCTCTTAATCAATTCGAAACATTCCCGAATAACATCAATGACACATATCACTGTTGAAAAGACGAAGGTACCCAAATACACCACAATCTTTAATTTATCCACCTATAAGTTCTCTTACCGAAAGTGATTGTCTATGGACAAAGTCGAGATAATACTACAAATCGGTATTCACACTTTGTGTGATTGTCTATAGATACTAGATCGAGACAATACGAAACCAAAGTGTGATTACTTGATAATAGGTTCAGACTTAACCAAACTCTATAGGATCACTATTAAGCAAAGCGGAGTTAACGTTTGTGTATTTTACTTCTAATTATAATTGCAGAAATAGAAAAGTAAAAGATACAGCAAAATTTTGTTAAAGAGGAAACCGCAAATGCAGAAAAACCCCGGGACCTAGTCCAAAATTAAATACTCTCAGAATTAAGCCGCTATAAAAAATCTAAACCAACTTCGTATAGTTGAGACCAAGCAACTAACCCTAGTTCACTTAGTTTCCTCAGTATCCCTGCGCTTCCGACTTCGATGAGTGCACACACTGGAACAATTCCTTTGGTTTGTATTCCAAACAATAAAGGAACAACAAATCTGTTTGGTAACAACTCTATTGATTCTTTCCAGATAAAGATATCTCTAGTCATATGCAAAGCCTCTTCCGTTTAAACTAATAAACTCCTTTTCCTGGTTAGATCAATCCAATCTCTATTACCTAAGTAATAAGATTCGGATTTATAACAATCAAAATAGATCTCAAGAGAACTATTAGGAGTTACCGATATCACGCAACTAATCAATCGAATAAATCCGATTCTAGTTGGATCCCAGCCGATCAAGGTTTGTGATACACAAAGATATGAGAAACCAATAAGAAATCTTCTTCGTCTTCAATCTTCTTTAATCTTCAATTAAACCTACACAATACCACTTGAATCTCTTGTGATCAATCACGCATAGAACGGAGTCTGTTAACAATAGATTATCATAAGATGTCTTTAAATCTACAAACAGTTCTAAATATCCCGTCGATACTTCAATCTAGTTTGAGTGAATCTTATATCAAAAGAGAAGATTCTCAAGAATAAACAAACTAGGTGCAATCAAAGTTTCAACATCCGTTAGTCAATCAAATCAATTGAAAACTAATAACACTATAATTATCTAGTTTCCCACCAACGGTACTCGTAGAGATTCTTGATCCCACAGAAGTCTTTAAACGAGCGGTCATAAGAGATTTCGCCTAAATAGGGTATTTTCCTCTCCGAATAAACGGCTCCACCAGAAACAACAAAAAGATGAAGTTTTCCTGGATCTTAGGATAGTTTGATAGAAATGAAAACTTAGGTATTTATAAACCAAGGATGTTTGGACACCAAGGAATTTCCAAAACCGAAAGTATTCTCAAGATATGCAATAAATGCCCATTCGGTTTTCATAATTCCAGGAAATGCTTTGTCAAATATTTTCCAAAATCCCTAAATAGAAAATCTCCAATTGGTAAATACACATTACTAATTTTTATTCTCTAGAGATATGCATTTAATTCTTTGGTAATTAAAGCATATAAAACTAACAACCTTAATTAAAAGATTCTTAATTTATTTCGGAACAGGATCTCCTTGATTACTTAAGGAATATCTTTAAACAATAAAAGATAAGAGTTATTGTTTGTGTTCAAAGTATGTTGAAATCTCTTCTTTGTAAATCCTCTTTCATATTTACAATCTTGGATTCGATTATACCACACTTCCAAACAAGTTTAAAATTGGTTCATCTGTATTCCAAAACAACTATGGGTTCAATCGGTTCTACCCTAATATGGAACACTTGTGATCGGTCACACAAGTTACCAGGATCTGTTACATCAATTACCAGGACCGGTTACCATATACACATGGTATTACTTGTGATCAGTCACACCAGTCACTAGGATCGGTTACACAAATTACTAGGACCGGTTACACCAATTACAAGGATCGATTACACGACTCTTTGTGATCGGTCACACCAATTACTAGGATCGGTCACACCAATTACAAATATCGATCATACCATCTCAGGTGATTACTTAGGATAGGTTACACTAATTAATCTATTGGAATAGATAAATCTGTCTCCCAAAGAAATACCTATAGGTTTTGTTCCGTCTTTTGATAAATCAAGGTGAACAGGAACCAATTGATAAACCGGTCTTATATTCCCGAAGAACAACCTAGTATTATCAATCACCTCACAATAAGCTAAATCGTTTGGAAGCGAAACTAGATATTGTGGAATCAAAAACGATGAGACGAAGGTGTTTGTGATTACTTTTTATCTTGCCTATCGGAGATTAAATCTCGAGCAAATCTTAGAGAAGATAGTACTCACATGATAGAATCGGGCAAGATCAGAACACGCATCTACAGAGAAAATAGTTGGGTCTGGCTTCACAATCCCAATGAAGTCTTCAAGTCGTTAACCTACAGGGTCTCATGAGAAACCTAAGGTTAAAGGAGAATCGACTCTATCTATGCAACTAGTAACACAAAGCATTCAATATTCACCGTTAGATGAAAAACCTGATTCAACCAAGCTAATATCTTTCGACCGTTAGATCGAACTTAGCTTGTTACACACAAATAAAATGTACCCTCATTTAGGTTTATGTAACCGTACTTAAACGTGTACACCATGTTGGCTCAACAATAGTTAACCGAAGTTAGCCATATTAACACTCTCATATCAACCTTATACATCTTAACCATGACTAGTTCAAATGACTCAAATGAAACTAGTTAAAGAGTTGTTCAATTGCTATATTCTCATAGAAGTATACAAGAGCACAATTGAAGAAAAATCGGTTTGATTCACTCGAATCAATTCATGAACATTATAGCCACGGTTTGCAAATATTGCATTCCTTATTATATAAATGTTTAAGTTCATGTACACAACCGATTTTAGAACTTTAACCTTCAAGTATGCAAACGTGTACGCATACTTGAAATATCCGGACCAAGATTGGGTTTTACCAGTACGCAAATGGGACGCGTACTTCCGATCCCAACAAAAATATTCGAACATGAACCTTACGCCAGTACGTGAACGGGTGCGCGTACTTAAGTTCCCGGATTTCTCAAGCCAATAGGTACGCATACGGGTACGCATACTATGGTTCCCGGACATGGATTACATATGTGCAAGAAGAGTACACAACATGTCATATCCAATAATGGTTAAGTGTTCTAAACCCTTATTTCAATCATTGAAACTTTCTTAGAGGATGACAATAGCCGTTTTCACACACTATTCGCATCAAAGCAATTTTCAAGCTCTTTGAAATAATCATAATGAAACATTCCAAGTCTACACCAAATGATTGTATCACACAAACCATGTAAGATGTTACCCGACAATTTTCACATGATCATCTTTTGACTTGCGTCAAGAATATAAGATGAACTTGGTTGAAGCGACAGCTTGCCAACACATATTCCGAGAAATATGTAAGCGAGTTAAACTCAGCTCGAAATCTCAAATGTGTATAATAGAAAACTATATCGTAACACGACTTATGTCTCAATATAGGAGATAGAGTAGAAATAGACTTTCCAAGTGATAGATGAGTTTCGGTCTCCACATACCTTTTGTTGATGAAGTTCCACAAGCTCTCCTTAGTAGTTCTTCATCTTCAAATGATGAACGCCGTGAAGTCTATGTCTCAACTAAACAATCTATGTCCTAGTCCGAGACATCTATAAGTAGACTAGAAATCAAGACTTATAGTTTTGATCACTAACATTGACAAACATGCTTGAGATAGCAAAGCATGCGAGTTCGACCGAGCAGTGCTCTAACAATTTGTTTTCGGTCGTTTGCGCAGTAGTATTGTCAAATTTAGTTGTCGAGACTTTGAGACGATTGTCGCATAACTAATTAGAATAACTTGCATCATATCTTCACGAGTCCACTTGCCTATAAATACTAGTCTACGTAGAAGGAGATGGTCATGTAATTTTAGATGATCTTTCTCCAGAGAATTATAGAGAGAGATTTAGAGAAAAAAAGAGTGAGAAGTTTAACTGATATTCGTAATTCATCTAGGGTAAGACCTTCAATAATAAAGATATACCAAAATTCCTTCTCCCTTTACGAGTGACATCCAGTGAGTTTGGATATAAGAAAATTTGTTCTCTCTTATCGAATTCAATGGTTCAACCCAGGGGCGGAGCCAGCCCATTGCAAGGGGGTGCACTTGCATCCCCTGCCCAGCCGGCTCCAAAGCCCATTTTAGGCCTTATAAGAATTTTTTTTTATTAAACAAGCCAATTTTTGCACTTTTCCGCCCCTAGAATTTTTTGGTTGCACCTATAGCAAATTTTTGCACCCTTTCTCATGATTCTTGGCTCCGCCCCTGGTTCAACCAAAAAAAAATAAATTTGCTTACTAAAATGAAAAATCCAAGGACTATGGTGTGGCCAGCTAAGACATATTGGTAACCGGCCCAATGAATCTGGACACAGAATTCCGTTCTCCCTTTTTTTTGGCGATCGATGTCATTACTAATTAGCACCGATGGAGAAAATAAAAATAGTTTATTTAAACGAAACAAGCAAAACTAGTGAAATCCAAGATTTTCTCGATCTTTTACTTACTTTCCTTCGAGCAAATCATTCTCCTAAATCTGCACTAGGAAAATGTGTTAAACACTGACAATCGCAAATTTCACAAAGACATGCCAAAGAAGGCTTTGCCCCGATTCTCCACTAGTATTGCGCTTCCATCCAATAAATGAACTCTAAACTCTAAAGGTCGAGTTTTACAGGTCATATATAACAATAATTTTACAGATCATATAATAACAACAATTTTGTATATGCATAATTTTTTAAATGAACTTTACTAATTATTAAGAAAAAACTAAAGTTATCAGTAGTCGGTGGTGTGCAAGTCGAGAACCCAGTACTTGCTTAAAGGGATTCTTTTCAATAGTTCTGAGATTTGGTGGTGGAGTTTCATCATAAGTGACGCATGAACTCAGGTAATTCCGTAATTATAACTAAAGTTATGGGTTATATACAGAGTTTAAGATTTGGTGGTGATATGAACAACTATTTGCTCAAGTCTGAACTATAAATAGAAGCGACAGGGCATAGTTAGTTTCAAACATTCAATTCAATAGAAAACAAAGCAAAGATTTAACAAAGTCGAAGGAAGAAACAAAGCAAGATTTAAATTTTTGAAAGAGAAGAAGAAAAAATGGAGGCAATGCCACTATTCAAACCTTACAAAATGGGCAATTTCGAACTCTCTCACAGGTTTGCAACTCTTTATCATATAGTTTCTCCTTCGATCCAAACACATCCTTCTCATTTTTATTCGTTTTGGTTTTCTGTACTTGCTAGGGTTGTTTTGGCACCTCTAACAAGAAATAGGTCTTATGGAAACGTTCCCCAACCACATGCGGCCTTGTATTACTCGCAGCGAGCCACTAACGGTGGTCTTCTAATTACAGAAGCCACTGGAGTATCAGAAACAGCTCAAGGGTATGTTTTCTCGATTTCGTATTATAGTATAGTCACTGTGAATGTTACATCTTCAGGCATTGTTCTTGGAATGACCTTCCTTGACTGGACATGGCTAGATCAAGATCAGTCCTGTATCGATACTGTATATAGATATCTTCGCGCATTAATTAGCATTTGCAGTGTGGGCAGTTGGGTTTATTGAATTCTCCATTCATGTTGGGCAGTTGGGTTTATTGAATTCTCCATTAATTTTTGAAGGTATCCAGAAACACCAGGAATTTGGACAAAAGAGCATGTCGAAGCATGGAAACCCATTATGCAAGTTTGTTCATGACAAGGGTGGCTTGTTTTTGCCGACTTTTGGCATGTAGGCCGAGTTTCCACTCGTGGTACCCATCTTATGCTCTTTCTTAATCTAGTTACTCTCAATTTGTACACAAAAATCAGGAGTTCCTTTTCTTATAATGATTGTCATAAAGTTCAAATACTGTTAATTAGCGCTGAACCATTTTCATTTCATTTCATGACCGTCCAGACCTCCAGCCTAATGGAATAGCTCCAATCTCTTCTACTGACAAGGGATGCACACCTGGCCTCTATGGAGTGGATTGGACAGCTCCTCGTCGATTGAGCACTGATGAAATCCCACAAATCATCGATGATTTCAGGCGTGCTGCAAGGAACGCAATTGAAGCTGGTAATTTTCTTCTATTGTCTTATTTAGGTTGGCAAATAGCATATATCTTTTGTTCAAACTATACTTATTATTTACCCCATATTCGGTTATATATCGAACAAATGTGCATGTTTTGATGGAGTTGAGATCCATGGAGCAAATGGTTACCTTATTGATCAATTCATGAAGGATCAAGTTAATGATAGAATGAGATGAGTACGGTGGAACCTTAGAGAAGCGATGTCGCTTTGCACTAGATATTGTCAAAGCTATTGTGGAAGAGATTGGAGCAGATAAAGTCGGAATGAGGCTCTCTCCTTTCGGGGGTTTCATGGAAGCGGGAGATTCAGATCCTGAAGCTCTCAGCATTTACATGGCTGAATCACTAAGCAAATACGGAATCTTGTACCTCCATGTGATAGAGCCAAGGATTGAGAACAATGAAACCCTTGGCAGTACCTTGACGACCAGGAAAGCTTTTAAGGGGACTTTCATTTCTTCTGGAGGTTATAAGAGAGACGACGGTAACAATGCTATCGATGAGAATCATGCTGACTTGTTGCATATGGTCGTCTGTTTTTGGCTAACCCAGATTTGCCTAAACGTTTTACCATTGATGCACCACTGAATCAGTATAATAGGGACACTTTTTACACACAAGATTCAGTTATTGGTTACACTTACCCATTCTGGACCAAGACAAGTAGTCCTAACGCCGCTTGATACTAGCTTTATGTTTCTTTCTTTGTTTTTGCTTTATGTTTTTTATTTGTTGTTGTGTGCTGTTTTGTCTTGGGTTTTTAATAACAAGTGAATAAATGTTACAATTTGCCCCGACCAGTTCGGTTGAAGAAAGAAACTGGACGGGCCCTAGCCCGTTATTATCCAATCCTATATAAAAAAACGAAAAAAAACAGTAGATTATTTTCCTTTCTTCTCCACGAGCTTCTTCTAGGGCTGGTGAAAATGAAGATATGATAGAGGAGTTCATCTTTTAATCATACTGATTCATCTCCAGGTTAGTTTCTTTGTTTTACGAATTCATCATTATAATAAACAAAATATGAATGTGATTAGGTTTCTATCAATTTCAAATGAGATTTGAGTTTAGGCTTGGTTTATAGTTTGCTTCAAATTCTTTATGATGTAATGATAGTGCACTTATATGTATATGGAGTATATTTGGTCTTAGAGAGAAGTTTGAATTGAGAACATAACCCTAATTTTGAATGTTTAATTTGAGCTTTATATTAAATATTTTCTCCAAAAATAAAATAAAATCAGAACTATGGTGAATATGTTTGTTCTGAATTTCATCAATAAGGTGTAAGAAATTAGCTAACTAGGAGATACAGAACAAACCTGAAATCCCAACATGTTGAAGCTATTGATAATTATCCAATTAGCTTTTTCTAAATTTATCAACTGATTCAAAATAAGCTTCAACTAAGCTGGGTATGTTCCAGGCGCACCCAAGAAATATGTACATCTGACACCTGAAGGTGGAGGTAACCCAACCTGTCTTGCTACGTTCAAAGCTCATGGCACAAGCACACTGTAGATGATGCAGTTAACTGATTGTTTTTATTCTCCACGTGGTCAAATTGGGGAATGGAGCTCCTGATTTCGTTCTTGGAATTTTTTCAGTAAAACTATGTAGATATAGTTCGATTAGGTTTGCTAAACCCACTGTTTCTAATCATTTTACATTGGACTGCATACTATCTGATTTAGTTAAAACACCATTATCATATCCTTCTGATACGAATTTTGATTCCAAAGTTCTGTCCAAATTTTCGTTTGATTAATTTGGATATGGAGTTGGTTATGACTAATGTGGTTTTGAGACCTTTCGAGACTAATGGCATGACCGGTTAATGTTTTTAGCTGCCTTGCTTGATTGGAAAAGATGGATGCCACTTGAATATGATAGAGAATAATGAGCTTCAAATCAACGAATCAGAAGGTTGGCCTCATGAGAGTCACCAAGAGGGCACGAGGTATACGAGGAGGTACATGTTTAACAGATTTACACTTCTCGTATTCGACTATTTGATGTTGCAAGATTGTCTTCTTTTTATTATCAACAATATATCATATTGATATGGACAGTATTACCAATACAGACAAGCAATACTAGGACACCCCTATAACTCATACGGAGTATAATTTACTGTGTTACAACGATACGCCTAAAAAAAAATCAGCCGTATCGGTACGTATTTACACGGATACGCGTACTAATACTCCCAATACTTCAAGATACAACTCAGTTAGAAAACTTTGACTAAATATTAGAAATTTAGATATTTTACTAGATTCTATGAGAAGTAACTATAGTGACAAAATATTAGTTCCAAATCTGTCCACTGATCTTGCTCTAGACTTTCTTCCTTCTTATCCGGACTTTTTCTCTCTCCAGTGAGGTTAATAAAACATATTATATTTTGATCATGCAAACAAATGTATGTATTTTGTTAGGTTTCTATCTTATATATAATATATTTATGTTAAACTACTGATCAATATTGAGTATGCCGTATCGCCGTATTTTAGTTTTTCAAGTTGGTGTATTATAGTAGCGTATTGGTATCTTGTATCCGATACCGTATCCGTATCGTTGCAACACAGATAATTTATCATTTGGGATTAGAATCATAATGTAATTCCATATAATCGGTTCATCCATGTTGTTAGAGTACTAGAATACTGCAAAACCTTCAAAACTCCAGAACTGGATTCTGTTATGCATCATCAGTTACCTATATATGGAGAACTAATTATCTGTATCTGTAGAAATAAAGAACATTTCTTCTTGAACATGTTTGATGATTTCAGTCAATTAACCAATCATGTTTCCTATAACGTAGAAAGCTGAATTATGCCTTTACTTTTAACTCTTCTGCCCGTATTGGTAGTCCGTGTCGGTAATGGTTGCACAAGACTTGGATAGGTTATGTCACTTTAGCATGTATATCATGTCTTGGATTTTGTGGTAGTGATCCAGGGGTTTGATATAAAGTAATACACCTTAGATATTATGTATCCATTTATCGTTAACTGCGCGCATTGGAATTAATCGAATTACAAACCAATATTATTTTTCTCTATGTTTTCTTGATGATGACAAACCACATGAATTTTATAAACATATCACTAAAAGCAGAATTAGTGATATAGAGAGACTGAGTCCACAAATTTTAAATAATGTCTTTACATGATATGAGTACGAGTGTATGACTCGGAGACAATTTCTTATACCATCAACTGTTATATTTCAAGACTCAAGTAATAGTTTGATTATGAACCGGTGGTTGGGGTGCCACTATGAAAGAATTTCTTAAAATTACTTTCTTTTGGCTCCATTATTTATAACAGGAGTATAACACTATGACCTCCTAATGGTCTTTGCTGGAGGCATTAATTTGTACATGAGGTGGTGCTGAAACTAGATGTAGTGCATATTCACAAGTTAAAGCATCATATAGCTAAGCCAAGAAAAATGTGATATTGGTTCTGGTCATTCCCTATAGCTGCTATCTTTTATTTTCTTCATCATATATAATTGGACCACTCTGTGTATAGTGGGTCTCTCCAGCTCAATCTGTTTCCATGGTCGCTCACATCTCTTACTAAAACAAGGAGGAGGAGAACTTATCTTCATTTATCTTAGTGACATGAAAATGTTGTAATTTATATATTGTAGATCAATTGGGAAATCCTCAATCTAATCATGAAAATGGCAATAGAAGAAGAATAAACATCATTGCCTAACAGGGGTTGCAGAGTGTCATAGTTCTGCGAAACTGGAAGTGAAAAAATTAGGATTTGCCAACGTGCAACGCAGTGCACTCTGCTTGTTTTTGTCTTGAAAAATTACGAACTGAAATTTTATCCATACTTATATACTTACTTAAGATCAAGTAGTTTGGATAAATCCCATAACCGTAAAGAACAAAACAACTAGGTTTGACTTTCAAAACAATAAGAACCAGGTTTATTAGCTACCTATTCAATCAGTTAGTTGGGTCAGTGGAGTCATTACATAACAAATTAGAGAGGTGAGTGGGGTCAACTTGCCTTCATGTGGGTCTGCCACCTTAATGGTAACTTTCTTGTAGTTATTCTCACAAACTATAAGATAAGACTGAGAGTTTGAAGAAGCAGAGAACACAATTCAGAGAAGGGGAAAAGAAGAAAAAGAAGGAAAACTGTGAGAGGAAATTAAAAAGAAATGGAAACAATACCACTACTCAAACCTTACAAAATGGGCAATTATCAACTCTCTCACAGTGTGTGTACTGTAGCCAGGAAATCTCAATTAGGTAAGGTATTTGTATGATTACGTGTGTACAGTGCACTATACTGTGATCAAACGTCTAAGTACACAAAGTTTGTACAAAAAGAAACTTATCATTTTCTCTTTTTCCCTATGTGTTCGTAATTTAAATCTCTTAAATAATAATTTTAGATTTTGTTAAAGAAAATCAATTCTTTCTACATCATACAAGAGTTACAATGCTTGAGTGACAGACTCTCAAATGTTCATGATTTTTTTATTGATTGTCACATCGTGTTGGAGTCTGTTGGTTGACAATGCCCCACAATTTAATGGTTGCAGCATTGCAGTCAATTAGACGAATTGTGTTATGATCATTGTTTAACCACTGACCTTGCAACAACCCGTGCAGCTCGCCATCTAGGGCCTAACTTGACCCTAGTAATCCAGCGCAAACTGGCATGCTAGTAAAACTGTGTTTATTCTCTTTTGTTTAACCTTTCTTATTGTTTTGTCGATCAACCTGTGATGAAATTATATTTTGTTTTGAACTCAAATATAAAAAGTTTTTCATTGGTTTGTAGGGTTGTTTTAGCGCCTCTATCAGGACTTAGGTCTTATGGATACATACCTCAGCCACATGCGGTCTTGTATTACTCGCAGCGAACCACTAACGGAGGCCTTCTTATTGCTGAAGCTGCTGGGGTATCTGAAACAGCTCCAGGGTACAATTTCTCATATTCTAACAATTAGTAATTTACTGCTAAGACGTAGTAATAAATGTTATATTAACTCACGTAAAAAAAAAAACTTTTATCCATATAAATCATAGATGGTCATTTTTCTTTGATATAGATAATTTTACTCAAACCAAGTTTAATTTTGTTAGGTATCCAGAAATACCTGGAATTTGGACCAAAGAGAATGTAGAAGCATGGAAACCAATTGTACAAGCTGTTCATGACAAGGGTGGCATCTTCTTTTGTCAGATTTGGCATGCAGGCAGAGTTTCCACTTATGGTATTTTCTTATCTTTTGTATGTTCCCACAATAAAAGTTGTATGTATTTTAATTAAGAAGAGAAATTTCTTTTCGTTAATTTAGGGATGAAACCAATTTATTTGTGCAAATGTTTGGCCAACTGTGGGAAGCTCATCATAAATTGGCATGAATGGGTTTAATGGAAAAAAAAACCTCTTTATTTGATTTATTTCTTTATTGTCTTACTCTGGCTCTTTCAAATTATGTTACATATAAATTCTAATACACTTAGACTAATTCATTTTTTTTGTTTTTGTATTTAGACGCCCAACCTAATGGGAAAGCTCCAATCTCTTCCACTGATAACGGTTGTACACCTGGCTTCCAGGGAGTGGATTGGTCAGCTCCTCATCGGTTGAGCACTGATGAAATCCCACAAATCATCGATGATTTTAGGCTCGCTGCAAGGTATGCCATTGAAGCAGGTAATTATCTTTTATCCTTTTTCTAGAATGATAAATATGGTACCATAATATGTAAATTTGGTTGTTAGGCATATGAGTAACTCAATGGTAACTACTTATAGACCTTTTTTTGGGTATCATCTTTCTCTTTAACTTTTGAGCTTCTAGAATACATTGTTATTAACCCAAAAATGGATGGCATGTTATTCATATACGTTCAGGTTTCGATGGAGTTGAGGTCCATGGTGCACATGGTTACCTTCTCGATCAATTCATGATGGATACAGTGAATGATAGAACAGACGAGTATGGTGGAGCTTTAGAAAAACGATGTCGATTTGCCCTAGAAGTTGTTAAAGCCGTTGTCAAAGAAATTGGAGCACATAAAGTCGGAATAAGGCTCTCTCTTTTGCGGATTACATGGAAACCGGTGATTCAAACCACGAAGCTCTCGGCCTTTTCATGGTTTGAATCTCTAAACAATATTGGAATTTTATATCTTCACGTCTTTGGAGCCCGAATGGTCACCCGGAAGAAGCTCAAGATACCCCTTACGGTAGTTTGGCAATGAGAAAAGCTTTTAAGGGAACTTTCATTACTCACGGAGGTTACACAAAAATCGATGGCAATAAAGTTATCGATGAGGATCGTCTTTGATCTAGTTGCATATGGTTGTTTGTTTGTGGCTAACCCAGATTTGCCTAAACGTTTGGCCACCGATGCACAAATTGAATAAGTACCATAGTGACACTTTTTACACACTTGATCCCGTTATTGTGGTTATACGACTACCCATTCTGGACCAAGACAATTAGTCCTAAAAGCCAGACCCGTACTAGCTTGATGTTTCTTTGCTGTTTTGCTTTATGTCTTTCTTGGTTATCAGGTTTGAATTACATTTGTGAGGCAAGATCATTCTGTTCAATGAATTACATTGCATTGGTTATCAGGATTTAAATAACAGAATAAATGTTATGATATGCTAATGTCCCGCTTAAGTTTTCTTTTAAGTAAAAAGAATCGTGGATTAATCATCCACTTCCATCTATATACACATATAAGGCATTGAGGAATGGTGCAGAACAAAGAGTTGCTTGTTTTGGTTCACTGTACCACTACACAACTCTTTGTTTTGGACCACTCTTGGACCTTTTTTCTTTGTTTAGATCTGACTGGCAATATGAGTCTGACTCGAGAAGCTAATCTAATGCATCATTGCTTTGCTCAGTAAAGAAAGAGACACAATCGCCATCAACGGGTTGCTTTCTTGTTTGCTCCGAACGAAAAGGAAGACCTTCTGGTCAGCAAAGCACATAATTTATTACTCCTGGAGTAGTATTATATTTTTGAGTCAAATATAAAAATCTAATAGTAAGACCCAATAATTGGCACGATTTATAAAGGCATACCAGTATTATTTAGGGGTGATACCAATCTATATAGGATAAATAAATATTAATATATCCCAATCATCGGATCGCTGAATTGGTATCACCCCGCTGATAGTGATATCTCCTTTATAAATCATGTGAATTTGGACAGAATAAATCCCAATCTTCCCTTTTTAGGTGACTGATAAATGACACAAGCAATGACGTACATTGCCAATACTAGCAACTAAAGAGATTTCAGACATTAAAGCCTTAATCAACATACCCTTTTAGTTGAAATCTACTTAAAAATCATGTTCATTCATTCATGTCTATAAATACGAGGTAGACATTTCCCAACTACACCAGTCCAAAAAGAAAAAAGAAAAAACAAGGAAAAATAAATAAATTCATAATCCAAAATGAGTACTGAAAAATCTCAAGTTCCTCTCATCACTCCATACAAGCTTGGAAAATATGATCTTTCTCACAGGTATGATTTTCACCCTTTCATTCATAAAATTTGTTCTCTATTAAGATTTGAGTTAGAAATCAGAAACCAGTGGAAGATGATTTCTTGCTGATTTAGTAGTATTATTTTGCTGTGTTTCAATTTATTATTAAAGATTGTTAGGGATTGACTGGTACTGGTGTGATTGCATTTGTTTGATTAAACAAATCTTGTAAAATCTTGTAAATTATGATAAAATTGAAAACTTTATTGTTATTAATTTTTTTTTTTTTTGCAGAGTTGTAATGGCACCATTGACTAGACAAAGATCTTACAAGAATGTCCCTCAGCCACATGCCATTTTGTATTATTCTCAGAGAGCCAGTAAAGGAGGACTCATCATTTCTGAAGCCACTGGTGTTTCTGATACTGCTCAAGGGTAAATTTCTCTTTTCTTCTTTTCAATTTTTTTTCTTCTTTTTCCTGGATAGATGATTGCTGTAATGTTTCTGTTTAGGGTGTAGGTCAATTTCGACAACAAATCGATGAGTTCACGACTTTATGTACCTTGTGAATTCTATTCATCTTGTTTCATTTTTTTTTCATCTTTGTGTAGGTATCCAGATACACCTGGTATTTGGACAAAAGAGCAAGTAGAAGCTTGGAAACCTATAGTAGATGCAGTTCATGCTAAAGGTGGTGTATTCTTCTGTCAAATTTGGCATGTTGGCCGAGTTTCAAATGTTGGTAAGTTTAGACCAATTAGCTCTTCTCGTGCTGTAGACTGGATGTTGTTCAAAATGCATTTTTATGTAAGGTTTTGTACTTGGAATACTCGATGTAAAAATTGTAATCCCAAGGCAATTCAGCAGTATTGTAAGTCTTAAGACTCTTTTATTATACTAAGTTACATATGACTGTCTCACCCTAAGCAATTTTCGTATTCCAGGTTTTCAGCCAAATGGGCAAGCTCCAATATCATCTTCAGACAAGATATTGGAGTCCCAGGTGCGAGCCAATGGTGTCGACGTGGCAAGGTTCTCACCTCCACGACGATTAGAGACAGAGGAAATTCCTCAAATTGTCAATGATTTCAGACTTGCTGCACGGAACGCTATAGAAGCCGGTACTTGTTTGTTTTTCAGTTTCTGTGCATTGAGGTTAAACTAACACATTTAAGATTTATGGAAACTGAGGAAAAAGATTAGGAATGCTGTTTCATTCAAGAATAGTTGCGTTTCTTTAGGAGACTTCAGTAGTGTTAGGACATTTTAAAATGACCAACTTTTCTGACATTTGATTTAAAGCCTTATTCTAATAAAATGCAAATTTTGTCTATGTTGTTCCTAATGTAAAAGCTTGTGACATGTAGGTTTCGATGGAGTTGAAATTCATGGGGCTCATGGTTACCTAATCGACCAGTTCATGAAAGACCAAGTCAATGACAGGACTGACAAATACGGCGGGAGCCTAGAAAATCGATGTCGCTTCGCACTAGAAGTAGTTGAAGCTCTTGTGTATGAGATAGGAGCTGATAAAGTAGGGATTAGGCTCTCTCCTTTTGCAAATTATATGCAATCGGGTGATTCAAACCCCACTGCTCTGGGACTTTACATGGCGGAATCCTTGAACAAATACAATATTCTCTTCTGCCACATGGTCGAGCCAAGGATGAAAACTGTTGCAGAGAAGTGTCAGACACCCCATAGTCTTCTACCAATGAGAAAAGCTTTCAAGGGGACATTCATGGTTGCTGGAGGTTATGACAGAGAAGATGGTAACAAAGCTGTCGCCAACAATTCAGCAGATCTTGTTGTATTTGGTCGGTTATTCCTAGCAAACCCAGATTTGCCAAAGAGATTTGAGATTAATGCTCCTCTTAATAAGTACAACAGAGAGACATTCTACATTTCTGACCCTGTTCTTGGTTATACTGACTACCCATTTCTGGAATCAATAGATCAAATTTCCAACTAATTTTGTTGGTAAAGAAGAAAGACGAAGAATGGTGTCAACACAAATTCTTATGCCTGCCTCTCAAGTTTCCCGGTGGCGATGTCAGGAACTGTAGTTGTTTTCTGAGGGCCAGTGAGAGGTCATGTCGTCATGATATATGTAATGGAGGTTTAGTACAATAAACCAATCCTGGTTTTCTAGCATGTAGTTTCACCATTTTATACACAGCATGGAAGTTTTTCCTCTTTAAAGATCTTGCTATTGTTCTATGCCTGTACACTGATGGGCTTTGATTCCATTGCCCTGGATAGCACAATCACTGTCCATGCGGTTAACCCTGCCAAATTTATTGATCGACAAAACACGGTCATTTCATTAGCTCGACCTCTCTCATTTGCACTATGAACTGGGATACGCATGTTTATGTACACTCATTTTATCTACCAAACCATCCCTGTATCTGCTGTTGTTTTGTATTCTGTAATGCAGAAAATTTTACAGAGCCCCGAAAAACAAAATGTGACCGTAAAAGTGGCTCCAATTGTAGAATCAATTGAGGTACGCCTCATATGAGTCATATTGCAGACATATGTAATGCTCAATGGCTGAAGAAGGAGAAATAGCAGCTTTATAGAACATCCCAGATTCAGGCCACAGAAGAAAAGAAAATTGAACTTCCCAGAGTCCCAGCAATGAGCACGCAATGAACATATACACCACTCCACCTGACAGTCTACTCGATTTCTGCATTTAACTTTGAATTCCAAAGAGTTTTAAAGATATTTGAAATTTGAAATATATACGGCCAGTATTGGCGATATCCCAATTACTGCGTCAAAGATGAAACAAAAGAAGCAAGTGCGTCATTGATTTCTTGTTTGCTCAGAATGGAAAGGAAGACTGTGGTCAGCGAAGTACATTAAAAAAAAAAAAAATTCCATTTAAGGGTCAAAGTAGAATTTGGACATGATTCACAGGATAATCCCAATTTTCCTTTTTTGGTCACTGATGAGTGACACAAGCAATGACGTTTCCAGTTGAGACACTGAAGATTATTTTGCCGACGCTACTACGTACACCTACCAGAGAAAATCCTAAGAAATCCCGCTAAGTCTTCTTTGGGCAAGTGGCATTAATCTTTTTTTTTTTTTTTTTTTTTTTTTTCTAACAAACACACCATGGAATTAACTAAGGAGAGAATTACAAACAGTATTCAAGTTCTCTTTCCCAAACAGAGTTCAAAAAGAGGGAAAGGAGACCCGGATATCCTTCAAACTATCTTTTAAAACTCGACGTGCAAGTCGATCAACAAAAAGAGTTATTAAGACGCTTAATATACACAGGGAAGTAAACTTAGATAACAAACTACGACATTGTTCAAGAAGATCACTCTCGCCAATCTAGAATACCACGGACTCCATTTACAAACTGCATTAATTGGAGACAGTCACTAACGAAAACGACTTTGGAAAGGTTCAACTCTTCTGCCCAAGAGATAGCCAAAATCAGAGAAGCAGCTTCAGCACCCACCGCATCTGGAACCAGACCAAAATCAGCTCTCGAACTTCTTACATTTCCTGCAGAATCACACCATATTACACCAAGACCCATGTTAAAATCTTTGAAAGAACCATCCACAAACATGAAATGATCCACTTCAGCAGAAGGGGTTTTAGTAACCATAAAAGGAACAAAAGTATTTTTCAGAGGATCAATATAGGAGTGAATCACTGACAAGGTACTACTGCTATTATTTTCGATTATTTTATTTATTTATTTTTGATGCGTGAAAGCCGGACCCAGGCCCTTACCCGAACCCATCCAGTTGGACTGGCCCTACTGCCAGACCCAACACCGCTCAACCCACTATACAACTAATCTACCACAAACCTTACGGGGCGAGGGGATTGAACCCTGACTTCCTCCTTACTGGAGTTGATGGGATACCTCTGAGCTATGCTCTTGGACCCTACTACTGCTATTTCACTTGGTATAATTAATTAACCAAATCAGTACCTAGACATTAAAGCCATTAATCAGTTGGAATGTACTTGAACCTTTTCATTCATGTTTATAAATATGAGTCGGGCATTTCCCAACTACCCATAAGAAAAAGATAACTAGAACACCGCTGCCACGGTGGGGAGGGCCGACCGAAGAAAAACGAAACACCGTTGTAATGAGACTGTAAAAGAAAATTTGTGATCCCCGAAGACAGATGCAACCAGTTTGCTTTTCTTTCCCTACAAAAATGTTTGAAGAAAAAACATTCTTAACAGTTTGTTTAGTTCATGAAATACATTCCAAATACAAAAGAAACCATTGTTCTTGTCAGAAACCTCCAGTTCCCTAATGGATTAACCATGAGCAAAGACAAGTCATTCTTAATCTTCTGCGAAGGATCCATCGGGAGGTTGAGTAGATACTGGTTTCAAGGAGAGAAATTAGGGTCTTCTGATGTGTTCGCCATTCTACCTGGATTTCCAGATAATGTCAGAACTAATGAGAAGGGAGAATTTTGGGTGGATATCCATTGTCGCAGATCGAATTTCAGCTATGTAAGTGGTCTTTACCTGGGATCCAATACCTGCTCAGTATTGGAGGCCGACTTCATGGAGTGCTTGTCAAGTACAACCCTAATGGTAAACTCTTGCAAATATTGGAGGACAGTGAAGGCAAGGTAGTGAAAGCTGCAAGTGAAGTGGAAGAGAGATGGAAAGCTATGGATCAGTAGTGTTTTGATGCCGTTTGTTGTCGTTTATCAGTTGGATTAATCAGTGCAGTTTGCATAAAAAAAAAAAAAAAAAAAAAAAACAGATAAGTAACTGAACAAACACTTGGTATTGTTCTTCGCTTTATCTATTTTTTTATTTCATATGAAGCCTATCAAAGACTTTGAAATTGGATGTTGACAAAGAAATGGGATACAAATGTGATTTTCAAAAATGAACTATCTAGTTTAAGATTTTTATTAGAGGGAGAGCAAAAATGGATCCTATGAAGTCAAAAATCGTAGTTGACTCATAAACTAGGTCGAGTTTTATAAATTTACATGAGTCGGACAAAGTTACCCTTAATGGGGACACAAATACCTCGCACACTTGACATCAAATGAATCAACCTAACCCTCCCATTTTTTTGCTCCCTTCTTCGTATCACCTGCAACACCCACTCGTATCTAAACCCCACCATCCAAAAACGTTGATTTTAAAGATTCATGAGAAAAAACTGTATGAAACAAAAGCTTTGTTCATCTGTTAAGACTTAAGAAACTGATTTCTAATAGTTTGAAAAACTCATCCAAAACTACACTAACCATTGATTAATCGTTTGACCATTGGATGGTTACCAGTGAGATAGATTGGGATAGATTGGGGTAAGATATTGTTACCAGATAAATTCGAGTTAGAAATATTATATGGGAGAATTTAATTAATCCAAATATTTGACCTCTTTGTTCGATGGCTTCTCAATCATATCATCGTTCTAAACCTAACTTTTATTATCGAAAAAATACAGACTAACTATTTATGTTCACTGCTGTTATTTCGAAAAAGGTTTAATGAAAGTTTGAGGACACAGGCATTGCCAAGGAAGGCAAAGAGAAACCAGGATAGTGGTTAGGTTAATTCATATTCACGTCTGAGCATGTGTGGAAATTATGTGTCGTTTGTAAGATGATTTGGGTTTAGTTTGTTTTGGGGGAAAAGTAAAATTAAGGTTTATGATAGGGCAAGTTGTAAGAGTAGTGAAATATAACTTAGTTTGGAATTTTTTTTCAAAAGGAGAGAAGTTAGGGTTTATAATTTGATTTTGGGGAAGAAATAGGATTGTTAGAACAAAATTAATATTTGTTTGGTAAAATTGATTTTTCATTTCAACTTAAACTTTTTAGGCTATGGCTAATAAAAGCATGGGCTATATCTAAGAGAAGCCTATTTCAATCTAAATATGAAGTATTCGTTTGCCAAAGTTAAGTTCGAAAAATACAATCCAATATCAAATTGAATGCTTTCCAATCAAGAAGCAGTAGATCCACAGGGTTAGAGCTAAAGATGCCCAAACATAATAGTAACGCACTTCGGAAATAATTAGAATATTGGATATTCATTAGTTGAACAAATGTGCACAACACCAAAATATGTAGTTTATCAATACAAGTTTATAATGTCCGGGAATTTCAGGTGGTGATATTTTTAAGCAACAAACATTTCATATTTTCAACAAGAAAACAAAACACTAAAATTATAGAGCAAGAAGCTAAAGTGCAAGAGGAAAACAAAGCATTACAAAAGACATGATAGTGTTTTAGATAGTTAAATTTTGCGTGAAATAATTCTTTTATAAATAAGAACAAAGTGGTCTGGGAGTTCAACACCAAAATTCGCATGGCTGCTAATAAGGGGTGTCATTTTTTGGGGCTGTACGTGAACCGTAGGTAGGGTGAAAGATGTTTTTGTCTTATATGAGATTGGCACACCCCAAGTAAAGCGGTCTTAACACATGCAGTTGGTCAATTCAAGTTGACAATGTCCACGAGTTTCAGGTGGGTGTTATAAATTCTTCACTGTTAGCATGATTAGGCTGAGTTAGGATAAAATTTTAATTAACTTTGTTAATCAACTTAGCATTTTAATCAGCAATGAGACTAAAAAAAAAAGAACTACAGTCCATAAAAAACTAATATTTAAGTAACTTTATTAAGCAACGTCAGATTATTATGCAAGTGATTCCACATTCGTGGAGATGATTGAGAAGTAGATACGAGTATTGAAAGATAAAAAACCACTGCATCTTTTATTTCTTCTAGATGTTAACTAATTTGTTTCTCCAACACCGCAGTTTACTCCAACACCTAAACTCGGAAAACCGTTTCCTCAAATCGTGATTCACATGCATAACTCCGCAGCAGTTGGCTAAAAAATTCACCGTATATATAGTTTTAGAGGGAGTACAAGTGAAATACGAAAATTATGATGTAGTTGGCAACTGAAGTTTGTGTGGCTGCTCACTCCAATCATGCTTAGAAATTAAACCGATTGTGGTCATGGAATCAAGTTTCAAATGATATTGATGTTTTGATTTATATTGTTGTCCATGCGATGTAAACCTGTCTACCCAACACAAAAGCGTACATCCAAAGAAGGAGCAAACGGGGCAGCATTAGCAAAATGCGCAAACTATGCCGCAACAATGAATCTTCTTGAAAAATAAGTTTAGATTTATCATGGAGAAATAACTGCCCCAATAGATACAAAATCATGTTTACCCGTAGAATGGGTGCATCAGGTACACAAAAACGTAATCCACAAATTCTGCTTGATGGAGCTTGTTAGGCACTATATATGCTAGACGAAAATGCAGTTGGCTTGAAAAAAACTTGATTCGCTCAAACATGGTTTGCCAAATAGGACATTTCTGCATCCATGGATGGCCTTCACTCTGGCTAATGTGTCCTGACGGAAAAATTTGACATTTATTGTAAAATTGTACAACTCTGACGATGTTTTGTAAAATTGTTGCGTTGAATAAATGCTTTCCAATAAGCTGCACTCGATCCACTAGAATATAGCTAAGATTTACAAACTTAATAGCTATCAAGCACCGATACTAATACGGGGATACTGATACGGGGATTCGTCAATTTTCAAAAAATGGGGATACGGAATACGCGTATTAATTAAAAAATATTTAATTTATTAATAGTGAAAAGAATCGCATAAAGTAAGAAAATTCTAAAATACTATCTGGAATATCAAAAAAAAAAATAGATACAAAAAAAAGATAACCCATCACTCATCAATATTGAATAAGAATGTTAGGATTAGACATTTATATACTTTTCTATAGAATAATTTTTGATAAATACGAATATATTACATATCTAAAAATAATTAACATATTCTCGTATATAAATATTTAATGATATATTATATATATATATATATATATATATATATATATATCTTATACTATAAGAAGTGTCCCCTCTAGAGTATCAGAAGTATCTCAAAAGTATTCCCTACCCTTTTCGTAATTAATAAAATGGGACACTTTAAATGGGGTGTACGATACGTATCCCCAAATATCGACACGGATACGTCACCGGTTTTGAGGTGTCCGTGCTTCATAGCTTAATAACGATGCATTTCCGAAAAAAAATCAGAATATTAGATATTCTGATATGCATATTCATTAGTTTATTTACAAGCAACACGAGCTTCACGTTTCCAAAAAGGAAATAACACACAAAAATTAATTACAGAACAAGAGGCTGAAATGCAAGAAAGGACAGCAATATAATAAAGCATTAGAAAAGACATGAGAATATGTCAAATCAACTAGTGATAATTCTTTTTATAATGAAACCAAGTGAGGATGTATGAAAATTGAACAATAAGATCCTTAAGGACTTTTTTTTTTTTTTAATAAGTAAACCAGGGATTAAACCTGGAAGTTACAGAACATGAAAAAACAAATTACATAGCCCTGACTGCAAATCACACTCACACCGGATCAAAGACCGAATCTCTAGTAACCGAATCTCAGTTGACAGAATCACACATAACCGAATCCCAAAGAACCGCTTAGAATAAACGTACCGATAACACCCGCTTGTATCCTAAGGGTTTGAATCGGTGAAACATGACTCACAACCCTTGAAGAACAATTTTTTATAAAACTCTGAAGACTGCAGCTAGAAGACGGTCGAAATGAACCTCTATCAACCGGAAAACAATGAACTCGTCGGATAAATCGTCGGAACTCCTGTACCTGTCGGAGAAAATCAAAACCAAACTTGGAGCAGCTGCCGAACAGAACGTGACCCAAACTTAAGAACCCCATTACAGAGATGATCCCAGGATCCACAAGAGAAAGTAAAAGAGCAGGCCAGATAAACATAAAGTTAAACCTAATTGCCGAGGAAGTTACTGATGCCGATAATTGCTTGTAGAAAATTGCTGAAGTTGATGGAACGCCCTGATTTCTTCTCTTAAACAGATCACAAACCATGGTTACAAAGACAACAAGAGAACCTAACCAGCAAAACCAAAATAGCATAGAACAAACCCTATAAAAAGCAAAAACGAAAACAAATACAAACGGAATAAAAATTACATCACTACTTAAAGGAGAACCAGGCCTATCAAACGAGAGACATGGCTGCTCAGATCTGCTCCGGACGAGCCGATCTGAGCAGGAGGCGGTAATGGAAGATTGGTTTTTCGTTAAGGAAGAAGAAGTGTGTTCGGGACATCATCGGTTACCAAAATCTAGTGCTCAATTAAATGTTTTTCTTTACAAGTTTTACTCCAACACCTCAACCTAAGGGTGCACACGGTACGGTTCGGCTCGGTTCTTGACGAGACCGAGTACCTGTACCTCCCTAGCCTCGGTTCCAAAATTTTGGACCGGTACCTGTACCTTGTACCTCGGTTCCGGTTCCATTCGCACGGGTGCGGTACCGTGCGATCTGTTCCGATCGGTTCTTTTCGAGGCAAATATGTCTTTTTTCTCTTAACAATCTAAGTACTGTTTTTCGGTATATTAAGTAATACTAATATCTCAAATTCTCATTCAAAGCAACAACTAATAAGTAGCACTCAAACCGACAAACACACATATTAAAGTCTTGAAAATCCGAAAAAAACAAGTAGCGATGGCGAAAAACACACACACTAAGTCTTGAAAATGAGAAAATGCGAAAAAAGAACAACTAGCGGTCTTTGCGGTAGTCTTGAATCTTTCCATGTCGGATGTCGGCAGCACTTGCGGTGTCATCGGTGTTGATTGGGCCAAGTAACGCCGCAAAAAAAAAAAAAAAACGGTATAAAGGGTGGACGGGGCATAGCACAAAGACAAAACCTTATTTACGTGCTTAGTAAAACACGACACCAAACCCTATAGTATAAAAGACAAATTAAAGGACAAATTAAAGAAAATCATTAATAAAGGGTGGACGGGGCATAGCAAGAGTAAACTAAAGTACCAAACCGCTCTAAGCCTCTAACAAGAGCTATTAATAAACAAATGAATGCAAGTTTAAGGCATACTTTGGAATTGCAAAGAATACATACGAGATACAATGCATGATAGATTTAGATGAAAAAGATTTAGAAACCCCGTAAAACAAACACCACAATGCATACCAAACCCCGTAAAGAGCACAAAGCGACAAACCCTATAGTCTAAACTAACAGACCCCACCCTATAGTCTAAAGGACAAATTGCCTTCTCATCCCATTAATGCATACCAAACCCCGTAAAGAGCACAACACCACAATGCAAATTGTCTTCTCATTCCCATTAATGCATACCGATACACCAATAGTCTGTTCTATGATGATTCTTGGAAATAAGCGCATAAACTAGTGAATAATCCATATTTAGTCCAAGATTCCAAATTGGCAAACAAACCCACAATCCAGCAATCATCAAATTCACATTGACCACATCTACAATATCCCCCTAATTTCTAACACCCTAATTTCTCAAAATACAAACACCCTAATTTCGTTAATGAAATAATGAAAAATCAAAAGAAAAGATTAAGAAGAATAGAAGATAGAATTATTACCAAATCCAAGCCAAATCAATCAACTCTTGCAAATCTGATGAACAATTAATAATTACAAATCTGAAAAATCAAAAGATTAAAGGTAAAATTATTAGATTCAAGAGATTCAGAATTATTACAATTCTTAAAATAGGAGAACTGAATAAGAATTACCGTTTGAATCAACACTTACCCTAGTTTCATAAGAGAAGATTGTCGTCAAGCTCGTCTCTGTTAAATGAAGATCTGTTAAAAAAATTAATTCGTCTCGTTACAAATTTTAATTACAAAATCCTAGTTTCAAAATATCTAAATAGGAGAACCGATTAAGCCAATCAACACTTACCCTTTGAATCAACACTTGTAATGGAGAAGAGAAGATTTTTTCGCTCGTCTGTCGTCTCTGTTAATGAAGATCTTGATTCGGTTCGCCTCTTCTCCTTCTCAGACAGAGAGGAGACGGAAAAAAAGAAGAAGAAGAAAATGAGAAGAGAAACTGAGAAACCCTATAATGTTTGCTTATATACCCCCTCTAATCTAACGGCTAATACTATCCCTTATCCCCTAAATCTAACGGCTCTAATAATTCGGGACTTTCGGTCCGGTACGGCACGGTACTTGTACTGGACCGTGTACCTGTACCCCCAGACCTCGGTTCCTAGTTTTTGGTACCGGTACCTGTACCTTGTACCTCGGTTCGGTCCAAAACCAGGTACGGTTCCACCGGTTCCGGTTCGGTCCGTCGGTCCGGCTCGGTTCCTGTGCACCCTTACCTCAACCGGGGTTTTTCAAAGCCAATTGGGAAATCTTGGGGTCAGATATTACAAACACCATATAAGAATTTTTTAGAACGGGGATTATGACTCAAGAATTCAACCGTCCTTATATTACTCTTATCCCAAAAATATCAACACCTCAAACCCCAGCGGATTTCAGACCGATCAGCCTCAGCAACACGATTTATAAACTTATCTCCAAGATCATAGCCAATAGATTAAAACCCCTATTGAATAGGATAATTTCTCCCAATCAATCGGCTTTTCTTCCAGGGAGAAAAATTACAGACAACATTATCATAGCCCATGAATTGATTCATTCTATGAAAACTTCCAAAAAAAAGAAGGGTTTTTTTGCTCTTAAGATAGATCTCTCCAAAGCTTTTGATAGAGTTGAGTGGCCTTTTATTAGAAAAGCTTTATCCTCTTTTGGATTCAGTGATGGCTGGGTTAATCTCATCTTTCAATGCATCTCCACTACCTCCTTTGCTATCCTTCTAAACGGATCCCCAGGCCCAACTTTTTCCAATTCAAGGGGTCTAAGACAAGGTGATCCTTTATCCCCGTATCTTTTCTTAATTTGCATGGAGATCCTCTCAAGACTCCTTGAAATAGCAACAAGAGAAAATAAAATCTCGGGACTTCAAATAAATAAACACGCCCCTACCATATCCCATCTCTTCTTCGCCGATGATTGTTTTCTTTTCACCAAAGCGGATCTGGGAGAAGCGAAAAACTTATTGGATATCTTATCTCAATTTGGGGGAATTACAGGCCAAATGGTTAATCTTCAAAAATTGGGAATCTATTTTAGCCCCAAAATTCATCCCAAACATGGGAAAATAATAGCAAATATCCTTAAAGTCCAGCTGATGACTAAAAAAGACAGGTATCTAGGAACTCCTCTTTTCTTTGATAAAAACAGGAAGGAAAATTTTGAGCCGCTACTTCAAAAATATTATAATACCTTACAAGGTTGGAAATCAAAGTTGCTATCTCAAGCGGGCAGAACAGTCTTAATTCAATCAATTCTTCAAGCGTACCCGACATATCAGATGCGGATGCTAGCTCTTCCTAAAGAAACCCTGGATAAATTAGATAAAATCCCGAGTGATTTTTGGTGGAAGAAAGATAGGTCAAAAGGTAAAGGTGGTTATATAAAGGCGTGGAAAGGCATGTGCACGCCAAAAACACAAGGGGGATTGGGAATACAAAATCCTCATAATTTCAATATAGCCCTTTTAACAAAACTAGCTAGCAGATTAATGATGGAAAAAGATCAGCTATGGGTTAAACTTCTAGAAGCGAAATATTTCTATAATTCGAATCCTTTCGATCCTACAAGAAACTATGAGCTATCATGGATTTGGACAAGCATTCAGAAAGGTCTAAATATAATTAAAGGAAATTATATATGGCAAGTGAAAAATGGAGCTCATACGAAGATTTAGGAGGACAAATGGATTCCGAATACGGATATATTAAATAAACCAAGGGACAGAGATGATAATTTTCCGCAAAAAGTTCAAGAGCTAATAAATAATGAAGGATATTGGGACACGGAAAAGCTAGATGATTTGTTCTCTCCAGATATAAAAGAAAGAATTCTAGCTATTACCCCAAATAAAGAAGATAGTGACAGGATAAGATGGGCTCACCACCAATCAAGAGATTTCTCGGCAAAAAATATATATAACTTTCTCATTAATCGTAATTCTGATAATGAGAGTGATATTGATTTCCCGTAGAAAAAACTATGGAAGTTGCGAGACTCTACCTCGGATCAGAAATTGTTTATTTGGAAATTAATTCGAAAGCTTTACCGAGCCTCGAGTAGACTAGCGGCTCATAACCCAGAGGTTTCCCCAGAGTGTCAAATGTGCAATAACCAAGCTATGGAAACGGAAAATCATCTTTTTAGAACATTTCCTTTTGCCAGAGCAGTTTGGTTTGGTTGCTCCTTGGAAGCGGTCAATTCGCGAGTTAACACAGATGTGATTAGCAAGTGGATTGAATTTTGGATCACCGATCAAAACTTCTCGAAATTTAGTGAACAAGTTGCAATCATTCTTTGGTTCATATGGAAATATAGATGCGAGGTTGTTTTCAGGAAAACCGTTCCGGATCCTTCCTATTTAATTCAACAGATAAAATATTTCATCCAGTCTTCAGTTATCAAGGAAGAGACCAAATCTCAAGGCATCCGAAAAAACGAAGATTACCAATCACGTGTGGAACAACATCAGGTCAGATTGGATAATTTTTATTGATGCGTCCTTTAAAAAAGAAAATCTATCCATGGGATATGTCTTTATTTTATACTCGGTAGACCAAGAAGCTTTTCTACATATTTCAGCCGGATCTGATTGGGCTTCCTCGGCGTTACATGCTGAAGCAAAAGCTCTGTTAAATGCTTTAAAGTGGCTAAAAAATAATATTCTTTCTAGCGTATGTATAGTCACTGATTGTAAACTCCTTCGAGATTCTATCACCAAACAAGATACAGAAGCTTCATGGGTCATGGGAGAATACTATTAAAGAAGCAATTTACTTATTGGATAAACTTCCTCAAGCTCGGGTTAAATTTATTAACGGGGACTACAATCTTTGCACAGACTCGGTTGCAAAAGAAGCAAGGACCCGAAGACTTCATCATATGTCATCACACTTGTGTCAACGAGTGCGAAAAGAGAATATTTCTTCTAATATTTTTGATGAAAATGAAATTGTAGATCTTCTGTATTACATTGCTTAAGTTATTATATTAACCTTTTACATCAAAAAAAAAAAAAAAAAAAAAAAAAAAAAAAACTAAACCAGCTACAGCTATTTCCATGTAAAATAATAAATGGTCAAAATTTGTCAAGATGTAGTTAGAGGGCGTAATTGAGGGCAACATTAAATGCTGGCCTTGAAAGGTCAGTATTAAACTACGTCATGTGGAGGTACTAAGGACTACACGGGTTTGCAATGTCGTGCAGTTAGGGCCCAGCCAAACAACATACACGGAGTATTTATGAATGCAGCCTTGGACTACTTCAGTTGACTGCACTCTCTCCTCTTTTTAGGCCGTGCCAAACGGACCCTAAACTTCTTTCTCAAAGTGTTTTCCAAGTACTCAGTAGTCTGTCCATCTGTACACTGCCTGATAAGTAATGTTATCAGTGTTGCTTTTATTGAACCGTTTTTTGGGGACCAGCCTTTTTTTGAGGGGACCATCGTTTTATAAGGCCCCCTACCCTACAATGTTAAGGGATGTCCTAAAAATAATAAGATTACCAATTTGTCCCTTGCCCTAATTAAAATTATCCCTAACCTAATAATCTAAAACAAAACCTAAAACTAAAAAACCAAAACCAAAAAACAGTTTCTATCAAAACTGTTCTCCCTATTCGCTTCTCTTCTTCCCCAAATACAACATCGTCTTCATCGACTCCATCGATTAATCGTCGATTCAAAAAAAAATTCATCGTCGATTAATCAATCGACTATAACAATGGTTCTTCGAAAGCAAACCAAAAGACTTCAAGGAGAAGGTCCTCGATTGGGACATCTAGCAAATCAGCCGAGCGATTTTCAGATTCAAAAAGAAGTTGAACAACCAAGTGAAGCCATAATCCGGTATAATAGACGGTTGCCGAAGCCTGATTCTGCCATGGGACCGATTCGCAGGTATTTTGCAACAAACCCATTGCTTTTAATTTGATTTTGATTCGTTTAAATGAATAGAAATCATCAAAATAGGGTTCAAATGGCAGTTACAGTGCATAGTTCGGTTAGGTCGAGTTTCAAAAAAACCCAATTTTGTTAACCGAACTTCCTGAAAGGAAGAACACGAAGAACAGTTCGGTTCTCTAGGTATCAAAACTAGGTAACCGAACTTGAAGTTCGGTTAGATCGCAAAGAAGCAAAAAAAAAAATTCTAACCGAACTTAAAAATTTTTAAAACAATTTTTTTTTTACATGTAACCGAACTCCGCTATTTTTGCCTACTAATATGAGTTTTTATGTAACCGAACTGTCATATTGAGTTCGGTTTGTTCGCATAAAAATCTAACCTTAGAAAGTAACCGAACTTTACCGGAAAAAAAATAATGTAACCGAACTCTTTAGAAAAAAACTTGACAAACCGAACTCTTCAGTAGTTGCAAACATGTTGAGTTCGGTTTGTTCGCAAAAAATGATGACAAACCGAACTCTTCATTAACATTTACCAATGTTGAGTTCGGTTTGTTCTCAAAAAATATTTGTTAACCGAACTATACTATGGTCCCCAAAATTAGAGTTGGCCTATTTTGTTTAAGCTAATATCTTTTGTTTTCTTGATTAGTGGAAGAGGCAAAAAACCAAACAAACCTTTGCTGGAAGATCTAAGAACTCCCACCCCTCGAGGCAAAGTACATTGTGATGCCGGTCACCGTGGAACCAAAAATGCTAAGTATAGAGGTGGGTCATTACCGGATGTTGTGATCCAAGATGGTGTTAATAGAGATAATGTTGACAACGTAATCCAACAAGTTAATGAAGAGATTGTGGAAGCGATGGGCAATGAAGAGATCGTGGAAGCGATGGGCAATGAAGAACAACATCAAGGTGGAGAAGGTGAACCAGCTGAAAGAGGAGGAAATGAGGGTGCCAATGATGGTGAACCAGCTGAAGGAGGGGGAAATGAGGGTGACAAAGATGGTGGTGAACCAAATGAGGGTGACAAAGATGAGGAAGATGGAGATAAGGATGATGTTGAATCAGAGGAGGAGTTGGATGAAGAGGAAGTTGAAGAGGAAGAGGCACAAGTAGAAATAGTGCAAAAGAAACCTAGAAAGACGCCTAAAAGCCTTGTGCTAGATATTCTTACATTCCCGATGACAATTTGTGTTTGTCTCCAAAGAATCCAACTTATGGTACTCCGAGAGATGGAGGGAGTTATTGATGGGCTACAAAAACTCATGGGCTGCCAAGATCTTTGCGACAAAGGTATGGTTCAATCTTAACCATCAAGATTTCTCAGTCATCTTCTTTTATTTGAACTTATATTTTGACATATATTGTTCTTTTCTATATATTAGTATATAAGATAGTTTGTTGCTTTTGTAGGATCATACTAATGCTGTTCGTGTTTTGAAACGTCAAAAGAACAAGATATGGAATATAGAAAATGAGTGTGATGAGGTGCGCTTGGCGGTATTTGATTGTGTACTATGGAACGGATATACAACATGCGCACCAAAAATTTGATGTCATCACAATTCTTATCGCATTTGCCGAGAGGTCTTATCCGAGACGGATACCTTTCATCTACCTTTTGGTGAGATGGCAATTACTCCGGATGATTGTTTTAGAATCACAGCCCTACCAATAACAGGAACAAGTGTTCGAGATGGCTACGATCCTTCGATGAGTTTTGAACTTCTTGAAAAGCTATGCGAAAGGTGTCTAGGATGGAGCGATAAAAAGGCACAATGTGAGTTTAGACGAGCTAACAAAGAGCCTGACGAAGGTGATGAGTATAATGAGTTCGAGGCAGACCGCACGTACAAGAAGAAGTTGAAAAAGATCAAGCTCAAGACCTTGTTTGATGAGTTTTCAGGGACGAAAGATTTGGTTGCTCGAGGAAAGTTGGTGATGACAGAGGAGAAGGTTAAGCACCATGTGACTGCTTATTTGTTATATCAACTAGGAACCATTTTCTTCCCGACGTTCAGGTCACGTGGTAAATGCTCATTACCTCCAGCTATTGGACCCCTTGGATGAGGTGAACAACTACTGTTGGGGCATTGCGGTGCTTTCATTCGTTCAAGAGGAACTCAGAAAAGCTTCGAGGCTTAAGAGTCTATATTTTGGAGGCTTATACACCCTTGTTCAGGTACCCCGTTAAATTATCGTTTGTGTGTTTCAATATATAAGTGAATGAATGTGTATTGTTACTAATCATATTGCGAATGTATTATTTGTTGCCTCTTCTTATAGGTTTGGGTGTACGACCACTTCCCTAAACTTCAATTGTCTCATGCTCACACTCCTTGGCCTTATGGGAAGCCTACAGCTGGTAAATATGTATTTTTGAATTCACAGGAAAAGAATAAGAAAAAAAAGGTGTTGGAGTTGAGGGAGAAATTGGATACCTTAACAGTGGAAGATGTGGTTTTCCATCCTTACACCATTCAATCAGATGAAGACGAGGAGGATGTTGAGGTTATTGATTTCTCACCGTTGCATGGGGTATAATGGACCGTTGTTTCATCCTGGAGGTTGTACAATGTATAATCCTCTAAGAGTATTAAGACAAGTTTCTTGTGTCCAAAGTGTCCCACAAGAGGAAAACTTCAACTTCAAGGTGAAGAATCAGGGAACTAAGAGCACCGAGATGAAGTTCACCCCCAAATACGATCCTACTCCATCGGTGGACCACTGGAAGAACTTTGGGGATTATCTTGTTCCAGCTGAAGAGTTACAAGATTCTTTTGATGAGCCAAATGCCGCTGACGAGGGATATATGGAATGGTATGAACATGTTTCTCATCCTCGTGTAATAAACACTGTCCAACAAGCCCGTGCTGAGAAGACAAAAGCGAAGGCAGTGGAGAAAGAGGCTAAGAAAATTATGAAGCATACCCCTCTGTGTGGTGATGAGGCCTTGATCTTGTGGAATTCGGCGGTAAGAAATTTACTCTTCTTTTTTGTGTTTCAAATTGTTATGAAGTATTGAAAAATAATAGTTACTTATGTTTTTGATGAGAATAGGTGAAGGCAAGTGGAAAATTGTTGAAGAAAATGATGGCAAAAATCCGGAGTGGAGAGCCGATGGATACTCGAGAACAAACAGACCTGTACAACCAAATAACTAATGTTTTTAATCCCAGCCTTGTCGATACAAGCCAGGTTGATCCAAGCCAGACCATGCCGTCGAAGAGGAGTCGCCGACAAGGGGAAGGTTCAAGTCGGATGGTTGAACAACAAAACAGTGGAGATGACACTCCTAGTGACGAAGGACGACCTAAAGCTCCTAAACGCAAGAGTAGAAAAGTTTCTGGTAGTGGTCGTGGTAAATGAGTGATTGCAACAATTATTACTTTGGTTTCTCATGTTTGGAAGACTTTTAATTGCGGATTTGGTAGTTTGGTTCCTTATATTTGGAATACTTTTTTATGGCGGATTTGGTAGTTTGTTTCCTTATGTTCGTGCGCTTCCAACATTTAGTGATGTGGATTATTAATTAAATTTCTTAATTTGGTTTTTAATTTGTGTTCTAAGGGATTAGTTTGGCTATTTGACGATTAAGTGTTTCATTACATTCAAATTTTTAAGAAACAATTAGTTAGTTCGGTTAATATACTAAATCTCGTAAACAACCGAACTATGTATTCGGTTACCTACAATGTTTTTGGATCAACCGAACTTAATGTTCGGTTACATACAGTAAAGGAAACCTAACCGAACTCATGACAAGAAAATTTCTAAAGTTACAGTGTAATGTTCGGTTTGCTGTCGGTAATATTTTGAAGGTAACCGAACTATAATGTTCGTTAATCGCAGAGTAATGCGATGTAACCGAACTCGTAACAAGAAAATTTGAAAAGTTAAAGTGTAAAGTTCGGTTACACCAGAAAACGTAATCTAACCGAACTCGAACAAGAAGTTACAGATGTAATGTTCGGTTCCTTGACAATATTTTGCAGGTAACCGAACTTGGTGATCCAAAAGTTCGGTTCCTTCTCTGATTTCTTAATGTAACCGAACTCACACCAGCTAAAATTGAACCGGTATTTGAATTCACTCATTTTATTGAATCGAAAAAACATACATGTAGTTGAAATAAAATAGAAGTAAAACACATAAAATTGTTCAATACATTGCCCTAGGGATTCTCTACGATTTTAATTATATTGGGCGAATTGCCATTCAACTTCCTCCAAGAGAGTGTAGCAGTCCTCGTGCAGAAACTCATGACCGTACCTTAATTCGTATTGGCTCCGACCCAAAGTATACTGGGAAAACAATTTTTTAAATAAGTTAGCGTTGTTGAATAATCATAACCAAATAAATATTTTTTGATGAGAGGCCTATTGATTCACAAACTTACTCTATTCATTCGGTCTTCGTTTGGCATAGCGTCCTTACGAGCTTTCAATTCGTTTCTCAACAATACGCATTCATTGTATAAATATGCGTACCTTTCCCTTATTTGCTGGAGCGTCCTCCTATAACGATTTCCGCTTAGTGCTTTAAAAACCTTAAACACCCGTTTCCACCAAGCATTGGTGTTTTGATCATGCCCAAAGTAAGGCCCTCTTGTTGGGTCTTCGTTACTGGTCACCCATTGCGCTTCCTCAACGGAGTGCTTTGTGAGAGTGGTGTGTGCTCTGACAATAGCAACATCTTCTAGATCATTGAACGGAGTTGGAGCCATTTTTAGTGTTCCAAAGTGATGAGTAATCGATTTAGGAAGATTGAAAGTGATGGGTGAATAAGTTTGGTAGATATTGGTCTCTATTTATAGCAAAAAGTACCCAACGGCTAGTTTTTTTTTTTTAAAAACGGTTATTTCGCAATAATTGCTCCTACTAGTCAAAGTTACCGTTGGTTTTCAAAGTCGGCAATAACTTCGTCCAGTGTTCGGTTAACTGCAGAGTAATGCGATGTAACCGAACTCAGAACAAGAAAATTTGAAAAGTTAAAGTGTAAAGTTCGGTTACCTGTAGAAAACGTAATCTAACCGAACTCGGAACAAGAAGTTACAGTGTAATGTTCGGTTCCTTGACAATATTTTGCGTGAGTGTAACCGAACTTGGTGATCCAAAAGTTCGGTTCCTTCTCTGATTTCGTAATGTAACCGAACTCACACCAGCTAGATCAAACAAAAGTTACAGTGATTAGTTCTTGTTACCCCGATTTTCTGTTGGTAACCGAACATTACAATGTAAATTTGGTGGTTTAGACTGCCTTGTTACCTATGATTTACGGAACCAACCGAACCTTTGAGTTCGGTTTTCTCGATGCATTTGTTATGTAACCGAACTATGTAGTTTGAAATTTGAATGACACTAATGTCAAGAAACGGCTATTTTTATAGCCGTTATACACCCCAGTGGTATAAATATGTGTCTCATAGATAACATTTTGTCTCAAATTCTTCTAATAATGGCAGCCACTACTTCTAAATTTACTCTAGATGAAGATCTATCTCTTTGCAGAAACTACATACTATACTATCCAAAGAGGGGTGAAGAACGAAGAATGAATGGTATTATGAGTCAAAGTTATTGGGGGAAAATTCATGAGAAATTCTGCTCCGACACAACAAACCCTCATAACCGTGATCAAATAGCATTGTTCCTTCGATTCGACAAGATTAGAGCTAGAGTTGTGGAATTTATGGCTTTATTTCGTATTGTAAGGCGGTATCGACTTAGGGGTGAAGGATTCTCCGAAATCATTTTAACATCAAAAAACGAATGGCGAAGATGGAAGAGAAAGGATTTCAAATATGAATATCATTTCCGCCTCCTTAAAGACTTTTTCATAACGCGTTTTGGATATTAAATGTTATGTAGCTTTAGTTTTAGTTCGGCAATGTCCTCTAATTTCATTTCCTAACCGAACTTAAGTCTTGATGTCTCACTGTTTGGCAATGTCATGTAATTAAGTTTCAATATGAAAAAACAAACAAAAAAAAAATTCCAAAAATAACAGTCTCGTCTCTTATTCTTATGAAAATGTTGAAAGCATAACCCAAAAATAAGACCTAATTCCAAAAACACAATCTTTGATTCTTGTGTTGATGTTCAGAGCATACTTAGTATAATCAATGGTACATTTAATCATCCGCAAGGGAAACTGCACCCTCGTGTATGATTTTTGCCGAATCCTTCAAAGTTTTCCACATCTCCATGTTATGCTCGTACTTAATACACCATCCCAACATTGTGTCTGGGTTAAATCCTTGCCAATAAGAGTATCCGCATATCGGAGGCAGTGGACAATCGTCTTCTAACCGGAGGCCTATAAAATGGTTGTTGTTAACAAGCGCAATCACCACCCTCCTACGTTTAAGTTGCTCGACACATATCTTTGTTTTCGGAGTGTATGTGAAACTAGCACCTTTTTTGAGAAATAGTGAACCACGCAATTGAATGCTTCGGCGATTAAGTGCCCACATATCGGAATGCCTATCCAATGATCCCTTGTGATTGGATCCCCCCGTGGAGACGCCTTTGATACCTAATAAACCGCACATTGAGACTAGCATCCCCATCGGACAACATTCGCTTGTAAAATTCCGGGTTGTCCTTTAGCTTCATCAACATCCTTTGCCGGACATAAGTGATTTGATTATCATTATACAACTTTGCACCTTCAAAGAAAGGCCCTAGTTGTTGTACGACAACGTGGAATCCGCAATTACCATCCGCAGGGACGTCATCGGTGGATATGACGTACTTTCTAATATATGTAGGTAGCTCTTCCAAGTACCTTCTATCAACAAAAGTTGATGTATCATCAATTGGTCGACTTCTTTCTTGGATGCGGCATATTGGAGCCTTAAGCTTAACGTCTCGTTGAATTGGTTGGCTAGGTTCCGATGGAGTAGGTGGGGTTGGTTGCGAGCGTAACATCGGTCCTTTTTTCTTCATATCCCGTTCACTTGTTTCGCCCTTTTCCACAAATATTCCTAGACCTTTTCTTAGAATCTTCTTGATACTTCGCCGCGGTATGCTCATGCCCACAAGGGTCTCTAGTAAAAGGGGTCATTTCACTTTTCCTCTTACCCAACACCTTTGCATATTCTCTTATTTGTTTTTTTGTTTCTTTGGTGATTGGCCTACCTTTGCCCTTGCCTTTTTTCGGTTCGTGAACATTCTCCGAAGTGTGTGGATAAACAATTGGCCGCATGTCATCCCAAAAGATTTGCTTTTCGAGTTTGTTCATGTTCCGGTACATCTCGATAACGATTCTTCCCATCACATTGTCACCAAACTCTTCTCCGACATCGCCCTTTGGAGGAGGGACAAAACTTAATTGTTGCCAATATGGATCTATATCGCTTAGAGGGATTATGCCATGTTCATACTTAACTATCATATGGCGACAAGGAGTCCCATAGACTTCATCATGTTGCAAACACACACCTCGTCCGGCTTGGTTCCCCATATGTCAATCAAATGAACCTCTACCATTAACCTCTTAATGCAAGCACGCGAAACATTATAATGAAGTCCCTTAAAAAACCGAAGGTCCGCCATATTCGTGATGTTACCACCTTTGTCCACAATCTTTTTGTACTTCATGATGCGGCTTTTTTGAAACTTCCCTTTAATTCTATCAATCTCACGGTTGAAGTAATTCTCCATTGCATTAAACACAATCACAAAATTATCGACACATCCAAAAAGATTTTTCTTCAACCGGTGGTGAGCCGATTCTACCAAACTTGTCGCTTGATTCCCAAAGTGTTTATGGTGGTTGGTAAATGCATAAACGAAGCGCTCTTTGTGCGGTTCCAACCATTGCTTAACCACATACGTTACAATATCCTGGGATATTCGGGGCTAGACCAATGTTCGATAAATGCCGCAAGATTTAGATTATACTCTTCTTCGGTGAGAGACCAAGTCAATGACTCCCATTCACCAGAGAAAGCAACCCATTTAGCGTGATTTATAGTGTATTGTATATCGAATTCCTCTTTGCGTCGCTTGTTCATCTTCCGGTAGCTTACTAATCTCTTCAAATGCTTTCCTCTTTGGTGGACAAATTTGAGGCTTGCACCTATTCATCACATTACACCAAATATGGAACGTACAAAGCATATTATGTGCTAATGGGAAGACTCTTTCTATTGCGTTCATTAATGCTACATCGTTGTCCGTCACTATAACCGCGGGGATATCATCATCTCGGTATATGGCCTTCACTTGTTGTAGCGCCCAAGTGTAACTTGGTTCTTGCTCATCTTCTAGAAAACAAAAAGCAACGGTAAACGGTGACTTCGTCGAGGTACGACCAACAATATTCAACAATGGCATCTCGTATTTGTTAGTCTTGTAAGTGCAATCCATTATAAGAACTTGATGGAAGGATTGAGCCAATTGAACACTCTTCGGATGCGCAATGAAGAGATGCGTTATTTGATCTTCCGACCCACCTTCTTTTGAACCGCGTAGCCTTTCTCTTTAGCTACCAAAAACAATTGTTGCATCACTTTTCTATCCTTCCATTCAATCCTTTTAATTGTCTCAATTGCATTGTAAATGGTCGTCAAAGATGATACATTATCCTTGTTATCATCCTTTAGTAAGCGAAGCATGTTAAGTGGTGAAATTCCCATTCTCCTAAATTTAGCTATTTTCTCCATTTCTTGAGGAGTGAGCCGAGCGGCCATTGCATGTCCTTCAAGATCATCCGGACGAGGGTGGTTATGATGGCCTACCACCTTATCCATAGATAGAACCCATCCATTCTTTTTTTGCACTTACTAAATACTAGCTTGAACGGACATTTAGTTTTCTTTGAGCACGCCGTGTTCTTCCTCGTCGTCTTTCCTTTATACACATAACCCTTCTTCTTGTGACTAACATTGGGATCTCCACTTCTCTCACAAACCATTTCAAAACGAGTTTGGCTTTCTTTTCCATTCAAAACTAATACGCACATGGCTTTCTTGGCATGTTCTCTAGCCCAATTCTTCGCATCAATAGTTTCATCAAAAACCAAATCATTGACATAGTGATTAGATGTATCTTCAAACAACATGCCAACCGGAGAAGGTTGATTATCCATTGGTATAGGTTGACATTCAATCTACAAGAAAAGGAACAACATCAATTGCAATCGAAATAAGTTCTTACAATATTATTTTATCGGGCTAACCGAACTCATAGTTCGGTTGGTCAAGCAAGTTGACAACTAACCGAACTTTACGTACACTAAATCAAAAGTTTATTGTACGTAAGTTCGGTTAGGTAGTGGGTTGGTATGAAGTTTGCGAACTAACCGAACTCATGGACCCTAAAGTTCGGTTATATGATAATTTTATCGGTATAACCGAACTCCGAGTTCGGGTTGTCAAGCAAGTTGAGGGCTAACCGAACTTTACGTACACTAATTCAATATTTTATTGTACGTAAGTTCGGTTAGGTAGTGGGTTTGTATGAAGTTTGCGAACCAACCGAACTTATGGACCCTAAGTTCGTTCGGTTATATGATTATTTTTTCGAAAACCGAACTCAGAGTTCGGTTTGACAAATTCACAACTAACCGAACTTTACGTACACTAAATCAAAATTTTATTGTACGTAAGTTCTAAGTAGATTAAGGGTTGGTATGAAGTTTGCAAACCAACCGAACGTTATACACTAATGTGAAATATTATTTTACGTAAGTTCGGTTAGTTATTGGTTGTGAACTAACCGAACTCATAGACCCTTAAGTTCGGTTACATTTCGACCAAACCGAACATAGCACTGTAATCCTATTTATAGAGTTCGGTTACTACTCCGTTAACCGAACTACAAAAACCTCCATTAATGGAGAGTTCGGTAACCCGCGTGTTTAGAAAAAGTAACCGAACTACACTTTCGTGATGAGTTCGGTTACATGTTCTTCACACAAGGTAACCGAACAAGCACAAATCTACTCTAAAAATTCACATTTTTTTGAAAATTTGGACCAATTCAACCAACATTACCTAAGTTTTGAGCATACCTGGGTACCCCAATATTCTTCCTCCGGTTGTGGTTGGTAAAATCCATCGTTTTCACCATCTTGAAATCGGCTTTGGGGAAGAATACATTCACCATCTAAGAAATTATCCATATCCGGATCATTGTGAAGATTGACATATACTCTAGGAGAGGAAGGAGATGTAGATTCGAGATGAGCTATCATCAATTGAATCATCACTTGAGTAGTCTAGATTAGTGAACTCAAAAAATTTTTTATTTTCCATGGTTTTGTTCTTCAAGTTCTCAAACTTCTCTCTCAATTATTCTACTTCTTTTTTAAAATCTGAGTTTTTTAAATCTCAAATCTTTATTCAAAATAATTTCACTAATCACACTAACTAATCATTAACCAAATATAATCATAGGGTAGTTTTGGTATTAATATAAATATTTAGATAAGGGGTGACCTAGAATTACTTCTAATGTCTTACCCAAAATAAAACAATGGTCCCCCCAAAAAAAGGCTGGTCCCCAAAAAACCGTTCCTTTTATTGAAAAGGGAGGTCGCAATTTGTTTGTGTTTGTAAAAACATGGGCAACTGGGCTTGTTTTTTTTGCCTTGCTCTATGAATTTCTAGCATCCACTAACTTTGTGCCTCATTCTCGGTTAAAGCTCTGATGTCCATGAGTAAGTAAACCTTGATGATACATAAATCAAAACTTCGGGTTGTTAATACTTGAGGTTGTGGGAACTAGACTACAATTGCACTTATGATCTTCAAATGAAAGATGTGATTTGGGTTGGAGTAAGATGATGGAAGTACCTAGACTCGGTCGTATAATGTCTTGGGGTATTACAAGATCTCAGAATGTAGAAAGATGCACTACTGGAAGAAGACCTGGATGGCTAGGATGGATGATCAAGCATCATTGTTTTTTTGTAATTCGCTTTGACAACACATCACTAACATGTTATATTCAAAATCCGAATGTTAGCAAATTCTACTATCATTTTTCTTTATTAACCCTTATCACACCTTTTCCTTATGCATTTGGGTTGACAGTTGTACTACATCTATTTTTTTTTATACGAAAAATTACTCTTAGAAACTCGAAAGAGTTTAAGAATTATGGTAATACAAAGGCCAAATTAGATCTTCTCGCATATATATATGAGGTTGATCAGATCTGTGAGGTTTTCATCTATCCATTTATCATTAATAATGGATTTGTTACATAATCTAGAAATTGCAGCTGGCATGATGTTATCAAATCTACTAACTAAATGGAAAGCCATAACTTTGAAATTTGCTGGGGTTTTTGGTAGTGTTTCCAAAAGAAGCATTTTTCTTGAATCTTTCTTCTTTAGCTTGAGTGTACATTTCCATAAGCTTTAGGAGTGTTGGTTCAGAGTCACTTTGAAATTCAATGTTCTGTCCTATTAATTTTGTAGCCCATTGGAAATCATTTTCAGCAGCATTGAGTTCAAGTTGTTCCCTTGTTCTCCATCCAGAAGACTCCCCTCTAACTTCTCTACAATAACCTACATCATCCAGAAGAGTAAGACCAATTGCTGAATCACAAATATCAGGAATCATTGATATGGCAACGCTAATTCGATATCTCATGAATCTCGGATAATGCCAAGTGTCTAGGTAGTTATTTGTAGGTTTTTATCTTTCATTGGATCATAATGGAGGGTCTGAGTCAGATTGTAACTAGGATTTGAAACATTGAGGTAGTCATTTATGTGTTTACTATTTGAATAGCTGTATTCCTACTATTTTGATCCTTTTTCTCAAAAACTTTGTCACATCTAGCTTTCCACACATGCCAGGTTATAGTACTACATAGCTCTACCCAACCCATTTTGATACCATTCCTATTTGTTAACGTAAACTAGATGTTAATCCATTCATGACAGGTATGAGAGTTATTTTTCACATAATTCATACCAAAATTAAGATGATTCCATACTTGACATGCAAAGTTACAATCTAAGAACAAATGTGTGAGGGAATCATCATGCTCATTGTAAAGTAAACAAGTGGTATTTATGTGTGGAAGGATTGCGGCCACTCTCATATTATTGGGTAGTATAAAGTGAGCCATTTTCCAGGTAAATAATTTAATAGAAATAGAGACTTTCATATTCCAAATCTTGTTCCAGCTGGTGTTGGTATTTGTGTTACCATTAAGATTATTATACAGGGAGTTGACCGTGAACTTACCTTTTTTGTTTAGAGTCCAGGTGATTGTATCTTCTCTATCATCCAGAGGGATTTGAATCTGTTTTATATTAATAATTGTTTCTCTATCAAAACATACATTCAGTTTAGTTTCGTCCCAGGTTTTTGCCCGGGTGATTAGATCACATACCTGATTGAAGTTGTCAGTTCCTGTTGATGGTTTCAGAAGAGGAGGTATTTTGTCAGGTATCCAAAAATCAGTCCAAATGTTTATTTTGTCACCTTTACCCATTACCCAAAGGCTATGGTTTTGAATTTCTCCGATACCTTGATTTAATACCTTTTCATATCTAACTATCGGTTTGTTTTGGTTTAAGATATAAATGCATGACATCAGTGTTAGTAAAATACTTGGCATGTAGAATTGAAGCATAAAGAGAGGTTGGATTTTCATTCAATCTCCAACCCATTCTCGCAATCATATATAGCAGAGTTAAAATGAGTAATATTTTGGAAACCTAATCCTCCATCGGAAATAGACTTACTAAAGGAATCACAAGCTTTGAGGTAAACACCTTTAGGGGTGTCTATATCCTTTCCCCACCAAAAGTCTCTCTGGGCTTTGTTAAGATCCTTGCAAAAAATTTCCGGCAACCTAAAACAATTCATTTGGTATATGGACATAGAGGAGGTCACGGATTTTACCAATGTAGTTTTACTAACAGGGTTAAGATGTATGTTATTCCAACCCATTAGTCTAGTTTTCATGTTCTGCCCTATTGGTGCAAAACTCTTAATTTTAGATCTGTTAGTGAAAAGAGGTGATCCTAAATATTTGTCATCTAGTGGTATTGGTTTAACATTAAGGATGTCTATAATATCTCTTTCCTTGTTTGGGTCTGTGTGTGGGTCAAGAAAACTCCCGACTTGGTTAGGTTTATTAGTTGGCCGGAAGCTTCACCAAAATCCTTGAAAATTTTGATAAAGTTTTCACTTGCCTCGATAGTAGCATCACAGAAAAGGAGGCGGTCATCCGCAAATAAAAGATGACTGACGGAGGGTGCATGGGTGACAATTTTATGACCATGGATGATATTTATGTTTTCATCATGTGAAATAGTTCTAGATAGAGCTTTCATGAAAAAGAGGAATAGGTAAGGAGACAAGGGATCTCTCTGCCTCAGACTTCTAGAAGGTTTGAAGAATCCACAATGGATTCGTTTAACATTATAGACAAATTGGTGGTAGATATGCACTGTATTATTATGTTACACCAATTTTGGGAGAATCCCATTTCCTCATTATTTTGATCAAGAAATTCCACTCACCCTATCAAAGGCCTTTGACATGTCAATTTTGAGGCCCATCATATTTTTGTTTTTGTTTTTCCTATTTCTCATGTTATGAATTAGTTAATGTGTCACTAGGGATGTGCAAAAAAACCGGAACCACGGATTTCACCCGTATCCGTCCGCAAAATTGCGGGTGAAACCCAATCCGCAAGAGATATGGGTCGGACACGGGTGGGATTTTTAAATCCGCATGTTTACACGGTTTGGTTGCGGTTGTATTTTGAAATCCGCGGATTCAGCCGCACAGTATGATAATATTCTAAGTCAAATATTGTTCTGTTGAATCCACACTTTTACTTTCACCTTTTGTCTATGTTGTTAAGGGACCTGTTTGATTTGACATGGCTAGATGAAACTCCTTTAATTATATCATGCATGTCTCTAGTCGGGACTCTAGAAATTAATGAGAACTTATCATCTGAATGGGAAGTTGTTTCCGCATAGCTCAAATCCTTGACAAGAGAAGTATGTATATCAAGCTACTGATTGTACTTGCTTCAAAAGTTTCGATTTTCTATCAGTTAAAGAAATCATTCTTAGGCATCAGGATCTGGTCTGGTTGGGTGGCTTAGCCTACCAGCATATCTAGTGTCCTATTTCCTAAGTGATGGGTCAACCGAAGCATCTTTGGTTGATTGAGATGGGTTAATTCACATATTCACTAAGTGACGATTCTTGATTACTTGATTAGATATTGCGTAGAATTATTTTATTTTCCCACTAAATTCGCGGTTAGTCCGCTTCCGCCCGTATCATCCGTTGATCCGCGGATATCAAATCCGCCGGTGATTGGGCCGGACACGGTTGGATTTTCCAAATCCGCAACTTTGACGGTTTGGACACGGGGCGACCCTAATCCGCATCCGTCCGTCCGTTGCACACCCCTATGTGCCATTGTTATATTGTCTGTGATACACTTGATATTATGGGTTGGAGTAAACTGTTGTTCTGTTATAGATGGGTTGTACTACATCTATGGGTTGTTCTGTTATACACTTGATATTATGGTATATACATCTTGTTCTATTCTTCAATTTGGTTAGGATGCGTTCGATACAAGATTTCTTTTTAATTAATCATTATTTTTTCAACATTTCAAGCAGTAATGGATACCGAAAGAAAATATCATCGAAAAAAGAAAGAAATATAATCGAGAAAAAGAAAATCAAGTGATTCGGCATTTCTAGAGAGTCCACTAGTTTTAAAGTGATTCCAGTTTTGAAAAAAGATACCATAAGAAAAAATAAACAATCCTACAAACCATAAATAATAACAAAACTTTTTCAAGAGATTTAAGATTTACACAAAGAATACTAAAAGGGATACAATAAAGAAAGAAAGTTTAATGCTACCTACCCATCAGAAGTTAGTAATTGGAAGGAGTAGTTATTGAACCATCACGGAAACATTAAGAACCTTTACTCGTGAATGTTCCAAATAACTGATTCCTCTATCACAACAGTTTACTCCAACACCTAAACTCAAAAAAACTAATTCCTCGTATCGTGATTCTCATGCATAATTCCTTAACCTTTCGCTCAATTGTTCACTCGTGTATATGTAGTGTTAGAGTGAGAAAACCAACTATATAAACCATGAAAATTGGACTGCGAGTGGAAAAATAAAGTTTGTGTGATCAAGCCATACCAACCGTCTTGAGAAATGAAACCAATTGTCATTACAAAATCAAGTTTCAAATGATGTGGATGTTTTTAATTTGCTGCTTGAATAGTTGGAGTTTAAAATGTGCATGTCTCAGAAGAAAAAAAAAAGAACGAAAAAAAAAAATCATCCCACGAAATTGAACACCACATTTTCAAAAGCTCTCAGAACCATTTCCACGTTCTCCATGGGATGTAAACCTAAAAATATCTACCTAATACATAAGCATACACCTAAGGAGCAAATGGAGCGGCATTAGGATTAGCTAAGGCGAAAGCTCTAAAGCTGCAACTATTGATGTTTTTGAGAACATGGCTAAGATTTAGATTGATCTTCCTAAACAATTTAAATTATAAATATTGTCTTAACAGTGTTTATTCCCATAACGTTTACCTTTACTCTTTGATTCTCTTTTCATTACTCTCTGATATTTCTCATGGTATTAGATAGGTTCTGATTCAAAACCCTAAAACATTTTTTTATTATCAAAAACTTTCAAATCTAGCCTCAATAAACTTTTCATACCATCTTTTGGGCGATCTACAATCAATTCATACCTTTTACAACAATATTTTTTGATTAATTTCTATCAAGAACATCTCAGTTCTTTATCTCATTGAATTTTTCTTCAAAATTGATATGCAATTTTACGTTCGTCGTCACAAACACATCGATAACAACGACAACATCATCACAAGTGGATCAGATATGTCTTCCGCTGCAGATAACTCAAATTCTGGTAATTTTTCGTTACCTTTCACAAATATAACAAACTTTGTATCACTAAAGCTAGATTCTACGAATTTTCTTCTATGGCGTGATCAATTCGAGTCTATTTTAATAACTACAGATCTAATGGAGAAACAACTGCTCACACTGCATATGAAAGCGTGTTTATATGTAGAATGGGTGTGACATGTACCCTAAAACGCAATCCATAAGTTGTGCTTCAAGATGATCCTTGGAAAGCCTGGTAAACACTTTATATGCTAGACTCCTTGTTAGATGAAAATACAATTTGGTTGAGCAAAACTTGATTCGCTCAACATGGACATGGTTTGCCAATAGGACATTCCTGCATCCATGGCCTTGACTCTTGAGTCTGGCAAATGTGTCTTGACATTCTAGTTACCCTGGATGCGATTATTTTTTTTCATCTCTTTGTGACCTCTAGAAGCAGAGCATTTAAACTCATATGATAATTCTTTATATTTAGATTTTACCTGGCATGGGAATAATTTATTTTTTTATGTAAATTTTAGCAAATTTGTAGTTTGATACCACAATTTAATATCATAATATGGGTGCAAATATCGCAACTTTTTCAAAATCGTATTTCAAGGCTCCTTTAAATATAGCCCATGCTTTTGTTAACCATAACCCATATAAAATAAGTCATTAATCTAACCAAACGGATTCTTAGATTATTTAGCATAACCCATAAAATTCAACACAATTGTTATATATAGTCCAAATAGTTTAAGAACAAGTAATTGGGGGATATGGGAATTAATTGGGGGATATGAATTACTTCCCCCAACCCATGATTTCGGCTAAGGGGTGACCATTGGTTATGAAAATACTAAAATACCCTTCCCACAAAATAAAAGTCAAAAAACTTAAAATCAAAAAACAAAATAATATCCCCCATTTCCATCTCCACTTCTTATTAATCTTATTTAGGGGTGGAGCTTTGAAACCCAAATATTTCCCATTCCCTTTCAAATTCTAAACTCTCCCCACTCTATATCAAATTCTCTTCTCTTCACTTTGGAAACCAAATTTTTTTTTTTTCGGAAGTGATGAAGATCATCTTTGAAAGTGATGATGACCATGCCGAATTGATGAAGACCATGCCGGTACCATGTTCCGGCATATGGTCTTCATCAATTCCGGATGGTCTTCATCACTTCCGTTTTGAATTTTTTTCTGGTATTAATCAGTCCACTGCCGGCATGGTCAGTTGATATGAAGACTATGCCGGAAAACAATACCAGAAAAAAATTCAAAACGGAAGTGATGAAGACCATGCCGGCAGTGGACTTATTAATACCAGAAAAAATTCAAAACGGAAGTGATGAAGACCATGCCGCCATGGTCTTCATATCAACTGACCATGCCGGCAGTGGACTGATTAATACCAGAAAAAATTCAAAACGGAAGTGATGAAGACCATGCCGGAATTGATGAAGTCCATATGCCGGAACATGATACGGCATGCTCGAGAATTTCCTATTAATGCCGGTAGTCAAGTGAAAAAAAAAATCAACATTCTGGATACTTTTCATCCTGTTCCAAGCATAGAAATTTAAGCAAAATACTATGCTTTTAACATGTACCAAAAAGTCGAAAACTAGATTACCATGCCTAACACTGTTCAAAACCGAAAAAAATCAACATTCTCAAGATCAAAACCCGAAAAAAATCGGATAGTGGCAAACAATTTATGAACATTTCCAACAATTGCCCGCATGGGTGTTTGGTTGAATACCATGCAAGGCACCAAGCTTTTTCAAATTTTGCAACAATGGTGGATTCAAAGAAAAAATCAATTTTTCAACCTCTTATTAGTCAGTAATTCTCTCATCACAATCATCTTCCATTTTCAAAAAAAAAATTCCACTCAATTGTGAGTTGTTATCATTAATCGATGATTGAAGATATGATTGTTGTTGTAATTGAGTTAAAGATTCAAGAAATTTCTAAGTCTCTCATCACAATCATCTTCCATTTTCAAAAAAAAAAAAAAAATTCTACTCAAAATTTTTTTCCCTCATTCTACTCTCAACTAACCCACACAAATTCAAATAAACATAAATACACAAATTATATCCCCAAATCATTAATATTTTACTAATCGGATTAATTACTAATTATGATTAGGGAGGGTTAGATTAGGAATTAATAATTTAATTATATAAGGGGTAACTTGACTAGGATATTTGGATCCCTATTTTGTCATTTAGCTATATCCCCCAATTAGTTTCCATATCCCCCAATTACGCGTTCAAATCCCTAACTCAAAAAGAATAAAGTTAATTATATAATTTCATAATTAAATTTATGTATGATCTCATAACATAATTGATGATTTTTAAGAGTACGCAATTTAATGTAATCGTGATTAAGAAAAAAAGAAGATCATTTATAATTTTTTTATAGAATAACAATGCTTATGGAGTTTTAGACAATTGATTTTTAGGAAAAGAATCGAAACCTTGGTTGATTTCATTCCAATTTTCCAATTCTAAGAACTTTAAAAAAAAATTAGAATATATAACCTCAATCAATATTACCGTAATCATGATTTAGGAAAAATAAAATCAGTTTAGAGAAAGTTGATTTGGGTAAGGTGATTTGGGTTTAGTTTGTTTTGGGTGAAAAGTAAAATTAAGTGAAATATAACTTAGTTTGGATTTTAAAAAAAAAAAAGAGACGAGAAGTTAGGGTTTATAATTTGATTTCGGGAAAGAAGTAGGATTGTTAGAACAAAACTAATAATTGTTTAGTAAAATTGATTTTTCGTTTTAGCTTAATTTATTTGGGTTATGGTTAATAAAAGCATGGCCTACATTTAAGAAAGCTTATTTCAATCCAAATATGACATATTCAATTGCCAAAGTTAATTTCCAAAAATACTATTCAACTTCGAATTGAATCCATTCCATTCAAGAAGCAGTACATCCACCGGATTAGAGCTAAAGCTGCACAAACATAATAGTAATGCACTTCAGAAATAATTAGAATATTGGATATTCATTAGTTAAAATGTGCACAACACCAGAATTTGAGTCTCTCATGTGATCCATACGTAGTTTGTCAATTCAAGTTTACAACGTCCGGGAGTTTCAGGTGGTGATATTTTAAAGCAACAAACATTTCATATTTCCAAAAAGAAAACAAAACACTAAAATTATAGAGCCGGAAGCTAAAGTACAAGAGGACAACAAAGCATTATAAAAGACACAATAGTGTTCCTGTTCTAGATAATTAAATTTTAACGCAAAATAATCTTTTATAAATAAGAACGAAGTGGTCACGGAGTTAGTTTATTCGACCCTCGTTTCACCACCTACGTAAAACATTGTAATTCGCATCTGAATCATCGACCCACACCATACGTCTAAGTGCAAAACTACATTGCATTGATTACTTGAGCCAGGTCGATGGACAAGTCTGTAAATGCAAATGTTGAAAGATGTGGAATTGGTTAAGTATATATGTTTGTGAAATCACTAATTACCCAAATCTAATCATATATTAAAATAATTTTCTTTCTTTACGGTTTACTCCAATGCCTTAAATATTTCTTGCCAAATAGAAACCAAACCAACTTAGAGTTTTACCCATGTGAAATAAAAAAACCAACTTGCCAGATTCTAATTCATATATAACTCAAATTTTCGCTCAAAAGTTGAATATGTATGGTTTTAATGTTAGAGCGTGAACAAGAAAAGAAAATATATCAATTGTGTGAAGGATCACGAAGATTATACTACGTCAAGCCATCGGCAAATGAAGTTCTTTTAACTACTCATAAAATTGATATCGACAAATGAAAACATTTGAAGTCGTGGAGTCAAGTTTTTGATCATGGACTCCTTGCTAGTTGGAGCTAATACGCAAGATGATGTTTGTTGCCAAAAACAGATGATTTAAGAAAATCATTGTTTTCGTGAGTATTTAACAACAACAACAACAACAACAAAAAACCAACATATTCATATGTCAATATTAAATCATGGTTCTGCCAAGTGCCACCATTTGACTCTCTAGTGTTCAATACCCTAATTCAAGTCTCTCATGCTATTTAACAAAATTGCACTTGGTTAATTCAAATTGGGAGTTTCAGATGGCTAATATTTTAATGTAACCGTTTCACATTTTCAACAAGAAAATAGACCAGACAACCATGTAAATCATCGGAAAATACATAAAGAGTGTTTCAAATCAATTTAATCTGAGCGCATAATAATTCCTTCTAACAAAAAAGAAGTGGTCATGGAAATTGATTATGCTACCCTTGTACAAGCTATGTAGCTAGAACTCTCATTTGCATCCAAAATCCCTACATGCACCTCAAATTGGCAAAATGAACTTTTTATCTGCGCACCGTCTATTGGATGGCCATGACCAATTGCAAAGGCTTCTCTTAAATATAGCCCACACATTTATTAACCATAACCCATCTAAAATAAGTGCTTAAGCTAACCAAACACACCTTTATAATCATTTAACATAGCCCACAAAATTATATATAATTATTATACATATCCCAAAATAATAAGACAATCATCAAATTCTTAAATCAACATCAAAAAAAAAAAAAAAAAAAAACTAATTATCTAATTAAATTTATGTAAGATATTTGACATAATTAATTTTTTTTGAAGAATAATCAATACCCTCAATTAATCTTAATGTAATCATGATTGAGAAGAAGAAAAAAACACCATCTTAGAGGTTTTTGTTTTTGTTTTATGGATTATGTTTATGGAGTTCTAGTTGAATGGTCATATAGGAAAAGAACAAAATCTTAGTTTATTCCATTTTGATTGATGTTGTCGTGGAGTTCTTTTAAGAGAACAATTGGAATATACACCCCGATCAATTTTAATGTAATCATGATTAAGAAAAAATTATTTTAGAAAAAATTAAGAATTAGAGTTTATTTTGTTTTGGGGAAAAAATAAGAATTAGGGTTTATAATAATTGTTCAATTTGTGTAAATGCTAAAGAACATAACAATTAATTTTAAGTATGATTAACAAAAAAAGTTTGGGTTTATTTTGATTTTGAGTAAAAAGGAGAGTTAAGTTCAATTGTTAGTAGAAAATTAAAACTTGTTTTGTTTTTCGTTTTAATTTTTGACTTTTCATTTTAACTTAAACTTTTTGGGTTATGGTTAATAAATATGTGGGCTATATTTAAGAGAAGCCATTGCAAATATGTAAGACCTGGTTTGGCTTACTCACCCGTAAAGCAAGAAAAAAAGATACCACTCTCCACCACTCCTTTCCACTTTTTCCAGTCATCAAGAAACATACAAGTTAGACTTCATTTTTTACTAATAGACTTCATTAATCGATTAATTTTATTAAGCAAAAGAATAATAATTCTTAATCAATTAATTTATGAAAAAAGGACAAAATTCTTGGTCCAGTACTTGTTCTGAACTAGAATAAAGACACCACTTATGCAAATCATGATCGAAGTATTTGGTTGTGAACCAAAATGAAAGATCTGGACGAGAATGCATTAGTGATGCCGTTGACGAAGGTATTGGTTTTCAACCTGAACCTAGATTTCCTTAAATCATGGTCCATGCATTACAATTTTTGTGCTTTACCGTTTACTCTAACATCTTAAATTAGATCAGCTGCCAGTTTACCCCCGTTAAACTCAAGAAACCAATTTGTCATATCCTGATTCATATGCACAACTTCTTTGCTTTTCGCTCAAAAGTTCATCATGTACATATACATATATATATCCAAAATAACAACGTTGGCAAATGAAGTGTGTGTCTGTTCATATATCAATCATGTCGACAATTGAAACCGATCATAAATGAATTTATCAATATTCTAGCAATCTAGATTTGTGTAAAATCCCCAAATGTTGTTCAGAAAAATGTATTAGTCGCATATCAGAAAAATAAATAAATGCATTAGTTTCACTTCAAGAGGATTTTCGTTTGTGAGGAGAAGTTTTCCCTGCCAGAAAAGGTTGCATTTGAGTCCCTAGCCACAGTAGTAGATGCACCTTAATTGTCCTTACAGGCAACATTAACATTGATCTTGATGGTGCCAGCTTCAGGAGTGGTCCATTTATCCACAACATTAGGTGCATGCCTGCATTTGAGGGTTGTTGAGGCTCGGTGTGTTTGGCTGAGTGTAGTTAAACCAAAAATGAGCTTCCCTAATTATGTGACTTATATTAGGATTCTATTGGCCTGAAATTTCTCTCATTCCTAGATTTCCAATTGGTCCGAAAAATGCAGCTTCCAATATGCAGCGTGCACCCTAAGAACTTACGCCTCTGACCGAGCTTGAGAGTTAATGCTGCTCTATTACTTCCTTGGATGTCTGAGACACACTTAGAACAATGTTATATGATCTTAGTTTTAAAATTTAGGCTAGATTTTGACTTTGGATTTATGTTTTTGAGGAGAATCGAGTAAGATGGACTATGATTATAATATACGTTTTGTTTTAATCTCTTTCTCAACAGAAGATCTTCAAACCTCCACTGATATCATCATTTTAACTAATACACCTTGATGGTATAAATCAAATATTTGGGTTGTTAATACTTGTGCGATCTATATTATAGTTTCAGTTAATTAGGCACAACAATAGGTTTTCTAAAACTAAGGATGCGATTTGGATTGGAGTAAGATCCTAAAATCATAAGAAAGAAACACCATACATAAGGTGACCCGGAGGTCATTGTTGTTTTTGTAATTCACTATTAGAGGTAAATTGTACACTAATTTTGCAATTTCTTAAGCATTTTAATTTGTTGTTGAGGTTGTTATTCTTTCAATGCAATTCCGGTTAGCGCAGTTCAGGATCAAGTTTTAATGCCGAAAAATATTAATCAAAAATATAAACACGAAAGGGTTAGTGTTGTGTCTGGAATCCTTAGAGTTGGATACATCAAAGAAAAACAAGAGTACATCCTAACACAAATTAACATCAACACCCTAGACTTTCCTCAATGGAATGGGTAGGCTAAAATCTCCAAACTTACTTTATTGTTATTATGGATAAAAGTTGTGGACTAATGAAGTGTTGTGGGCATACAAATCATCTCCACATTCATATATCCATTACACTATCTCTTGGATGGAAGCTCTACTTCCAAGAAGTACCGACATTTCCTACTAAAAAATATTATCCGCGAATCTAGATCGAACAAGAAGTCTATTCTCATGGAGATTTAACTAACTCGATTCCTCCAAAGACTCACAATTTACTCCAACACCTAAACTTAAAAAGCCAATTTGTCATATCGTGATCAATCTGCTTAGTTTTCCGCTTAGAGTTCGACATATATATAGCTTCGGAAAGAATGATATAAAAGAAAACATATGCAAAAAGAAAAAAGAGTAAAGGATCACAAAATTACTCTACAGTTGGTAAATGAAGTTTGTGCGACAGCTCTGCTCATACCAATCATGTCAACAAATAAAATCAATTGCAGTCGTGGATTTAAATTTCACATGATATTCATGTTTCATCCTAAGAAATTGAACACCGCATTTTGAAAGTCCCCAATCCCACCTTCACCTCTAGGTTGTCCATGTAATGTAAACTTGTCCACATTCAGATATCCATTTCACTATCTCTCAAACGTTTTTGGAAAATCAGCCTTATTTGTTGTCTTTTGAAATAAAGTAGGCGTTTCAATGCTGCATCAATACTCTGACACTTGTTTAATGTTTGTGGATGTTTCCTTGGGGAAATTGTATTCTTCTGCAGGCTGTGGGATCGTCTTCTATTAGAGCCAATGGTAGATTTGTAGCATCCGATCTTTGGCAAACAAGCGCGAAATCAATTCTAGAAGTTGAAGCTCACGCTCTTTTGAAGGCCGTTGAATGGGCTCAAGATATGCATGTTCAGAACATCACTTTCATATACAATCTTGCACTTGTTAATGCTATCAATGGTGATATTTCTAACATCCCTTGGATACTCTTCTCTTATGTTCAAGACTGTAAAAACGGATTAACTTCGTTAGGTAGTTCACTATGTAAATATGTGTCGCGTAAATGAATGAAACAAACAGATGTTTTGGCTAAGTTAGCTAGAAAATCCCATGTATCTATTGTTTGGGATAACACATCCTCTGTATGTATTAAGGATAAGCTGCTTCCTATGTTGTAATCTTTGTACTCTGTTTCCTTTTGGTTTTAATATAATGTTACCTTCAAAAAAAAATTAAAAAAAAGAGTAGGCGTCCCATGTAAAAAAAGCTCGTAACTTTCCTTATCTCGGTTTTTGATAGAGGCTTAACTAACCTCGAAAACCGGCTTGCATGGATCGGACTGTTCGAGGCTTATTAAGCACACGTCTTAGGTAGTCCTAGGCGATGTTGGACTATTTAACCCCCCCCTTCAACGACTAGGGCTACACGTGACGGAGTGACACAAAAGCCACATACGAAGTGGCACGAAAACCACGGACACACACAAAGTGAGACGGAGTGGTATGGAAACCACAAACACACGGGTAGCGTTGAGAAGGGTCCGGCTCGATACCAAGTCGGGAATCCTCGGGCCTAACTAATCTCAAAACGGCTTACAAGGATAGGATTTCCCGAGGCTTATTAAGTACATGACCTAGGTTGACCTAGACGATGTGAGACTATTTAATGTTTTCTCTCGAATGAGTTTTGGTCCCCTCTTGAATAAATTAATACCCCATTAGCAGCCATGAGTTTCCAGGTGGGTAATGAAAATGTTTTCTTTTTAATTAGACAAACAACTGGGCTAATCCCCGTTGGTTAATGAACGAAAATGTTGCACATAATCGATTCTAGTTTTGGACGCCTATGTTCAAATCTCGAACGCTATTTACAAATGAATGTCCTTGGTTTTGGTCAATTCTCATGTTCATGATCGGGCTTGATCGATGGTTAATCAAGAGTTGATTAAGAAAATATCATCTAGCTATCTATCTGATTGAATCCCCCATCAACAAAAACTCAATTAGTAAAAACAGTTTTTCCATTCAAGTAGGGTTTCTATAAACGTGTTTTGTAAACTAAAAATAGTTGTGAGTGAAGTATACATAACATTTTAAATCCTCTTAGTTTTTAATTTTTGAATTTCTTTATAATGCAAGGCATCAATCTTTTCCAAGTACCACATTTCAAGTGAGATACACGGAAGAAAGAATAGAATTTAATCAACGTATCACACATTAGAAGGAGTACTTGTTATTGAACCATCAATAAAACATGGTACATATTTACACGTGAATAGGTTTTGTCAATTGATTCCTCCAGCACCACAATTTACTCCAACTCCTAAACCCAAAAGAACCAATTCATCACATCGTGATTCACATGCACAACTCCTCTGTTTTTCGCTCAAAAGTACACCGTAGAATATATAGATTTAGAGTTGGCACAAGAAAAGAAAACATATCAACCGTGTAAAGAATCACAAAAATTACAGAAGCGTACATCCAAGGAAGGAGGAAATGGAGCAGCATTAGCATAATGCGAAAGCTCTTGGGCCGCTGATTTATTTATCATGGAGAAACAACTACCCCCAATAGATGCAAAAGCGTGTTTAGCCGCAGAATGGGTGCATCAGGTACACAATAACGCAAGGATCCATAGATTTTTAATGTGGAAATATCTGTGGAACCCGAGTTTGATACCTCCCTCTTCCTAAGCCCATCAATAAGATGATATATATGTATAGCCCATAATACGCGATCTACGGGTTCGGATTGGTAGTTTTAGATTAGATATATAATTCCACATTCTCATATGGACTTAATTAACCTTAATCTTATTATTAATAAAATTATTTTTATTAAAAAATCATTGATTTGGATTATGGTCAATTAGTTGGCGTATTTATGGGCGTTTTTTTACGGGCAGTTTCTTCTTTAATCCCGTGATTCTCGTCCCCCTTCGTCTATCGTACCAAAACAAGCTATTATTTCCCTTTTAGAAGATTCTGAAAATTACAAGTGATACCAATTATGGGAGGTTCTTCCATTTTTTTTTTTGGCTCTTTTTTTCACACTATCTTTCTCATTGTCATCGTCTACATAAGGGTTTTTGTCATCATCTATATCCTCTTAGTTGAGGAGATCAACAGCCGAGGAATTAAAACTACTGCCAGTGCTTTTGGGTTATGACTTCTTTTTACTAATAGAAACAATCACGGGAGCAGCATATTTAGGTAAACTCTATTTCTTCATTTTCGACATCTGCAATTGCAAAGGGTTTGGGTTTGGCAGGGTGTGTTGGAAGTTAATCAGGTAAACTCTAGGTTTGATGCATCAATCATTACCTCTGTTACTATGACCCATATTTCTTTATTTCGTTTTTGTATGATTCCTATAATGTCTTCATGCAAGGAGAATACTTTTAGAATGAATCAATCAAGTTTTTAATCATGCACGGTATACTTTGGTGTTTTTTTTAACGTGTGATAGTTAAATTATCACTGAAAATTGTAATTATCACATGTCGTGATAATCGTCATTTTCACAATTTTGTAAAATCTATAATATTTTACAGACAAAGCTTTTTATGATTTTGCTGTCATTTTCCAATTTATCATGGAGGGAGTGTTGAAGACAGTTTGGAGGGGATTCTTTATCTTGGCATGTGACAAAAAATAGTGCTTTGAAGGGGATTCATATCTGTTGTGCTTTTAGAATTAAAGGAATTATAGTGTCTGCAATGGTGATCACCAAAGTTGAAATGCATCAACGTTTCGTGACAATAGAGATATCCTTTTTTACAAAAACCAGTGTTCTCAAACAAATAAATAGTATTCCATTAAACTTTGTGTGTTGTGATAATTGCAATTTTTGGAATTGGGAAGTGATAATTGCAATTTGCTAAAAATTATATTGTGATAATTGTAATTTTCTTGATGCTTAATAGTGTTAATTTCAAATATCAAAATATCATATTGAGGTAATTGTAATTTTCTGATCATTGAATAGTGAGAATTGCAAATTTCTAAAAAATATATTGTGATAGTTGTAATTTTCATTAGGCCAGTGGTGGTAGCTCTACCACATAACATTGTTGACTGATAATTCGTGTTTTCACGATTCAAAAGATGGAAAATATATTTCAAGAAGTTAAAAAAACACAAAAAATAGGAAATTAGATTTTTATGGAGATTTTTTGGGAATATAATTATCATATTAACTAGAAAGAAACCCGTGCTCCGCACCGGGATCAGACTTTCCTGTGGGATTCGATTTTTTTTCCTGCACTCCGTATTCCGGGTTAGGTTTTTGTTTTGAATTTACTATTTTATAATTTTGGATGTCCACTTTTTTGTCGAACTAATGCGGATGAGAAAATTTTACGCCTTCATGGCTAAACAAAAACTTCATTTCAGAAAATAAATATCCAACGAACCATATCACATATTTGATAATGATTCAAATGGGATAACAATTTTTTTTTCTTCTTTTAACTTCTGATATATAGAGATCAGATAGATACAAAGTCATTGTAATAAGTCGTAATTAAATCAAGAATCTTAATGTGAAGTACAGTGTGTACTAATAAGGGACCTAGGCTAAAATAATGCCTCCCCAGTGGCTCCAATATGTTAGTCTTCTTATCAGTATCTAAATAAAATCCAGACCATCCAAATCTTTGGAACTACATTTATGTCATCACTGGACATTATAACATCTCTATAGGAGCAGGTAGAGCCAGTAGCCACATAAAGAACAAAGGGGTGCGCTAAAAACCAACATTTAGAATTGAAATAACATCTATTTTTGGTGTTGTATCCAACATTTAGAACTGAAGTAACATTACAAAGGGGTGGGATAAAAACCAACTAAACTTCATTGTTCTTAGCTAAATTGGGATATTCAATTTTCTCCGCTGTACATTTCTCTCAACTTACACATTTTCCGCTATACATTTTTGTCGATTTTTTCCTTTGAAATGTGTTGCATAAAATGTAAATACACATAGTAAAGTCACCAAAACTACTGTAAATTAACTATTACTGCCTCCTCAAGAAGAAAAACAACAATAAGACGTTGAGCTAAACCCATCTCAGCTAGCTCTAATAGTTTTCCCATGGTGTCTTGATTACCATATTGTGTCGCAAGTAATCCAAAAACAACCCATCAAACTCCCTAAAATGCCAAACAAAGCCAACCATTAACCTTATGAAAAACCATACAATCCATAAAATCTCTATTAAAAAATGAATAACAAACACTAAAGAATAACGATGCTTGACATGTATGCCATGAGAATTTCTAATATGGTTGCAAAATGGACAGTGGAATCGAGAAGGTTATGTAACTTGAGGGTTCAGACTCTCATCCTTTCTCAGATCAAATGTAAATCATCCAATCAAACATATGGAAACATTATGCAAGAGAAACTTGCAAGTACCAAAGCTGCAATTAAAAAGTGATATTATTACATGAAACGGACAGTCAGACAAACAATTCCAGCCATAGGTATTAGTGAGATCAATTTTAGTGTAGCACCACAATACATCATCTAAGTACGATTATTATGTAGTTCATTTCTTGCTTGACTAATATGCACAATATACCTCCAGTTTCTTAGGTAATAAGCAGAATTCTTCAGTCAACCAAAAAACATCCGAGACATTTCTGGTGAGCCAAAATCAATTGCATGCTTCCCGGTAATTTAATACAAAGTTCAAATGCCTGCAAGCATGTGGCTGCGATTCAACTTTCTGAATATAGAGAAAAGTACAACAATTGAACCAAGAGGAGAAGATATGAGATTACTTACATTGCATTTAAACGGATCTTCTGGTGGTGGTGGTGCAATAGGTAAGAACAGTGAAGACACCATCTATCAAGAAAGACTAATCATCCGCACCTCTGTTAAGGGTTCGTTCTATTGTGTTAGTATTATATTGCAGGGTTTTCTGTAAGAAATTAAAGGTTGTCGTAGACGAAATCAATATAAGAATTGTCTGTGCTTACGGATTGTTGCAAGACTTCTTCATATGCAAGTGCTTCTATAAATCCATTACTAACAACAGAAGATAATGTAACTAAACCTCCAATTAATAAACTTCTTATATTGCAGAAGAAACATTAAGAGTAGAAAATTTTGAGAAATTGAGTTGAGGAACTGAAAATACTGATAAATATTCCAAATAACATAAAATTAAAAACCGCAACTGAAAATTTTGAGAAAAATCGATCAAAAAATTATACAGGGAGGAGGGTAGAGATTTACCATATCATGATCATCGCCGCTAGAATAACTTAGGATTTTCTCATAAAAAAAAAAGAAAGGATATCCTCTGATATCCTCAAAACCATAATTGATCGAGGGGAAATTAGCATCACAGTTAACTGAATTTTGCAGATACTTACATTTGTAATTATTTGTTGAGTTCTGCAAAAGATATACGGGAATTAGTAGTTAACGCTCAGTATTGAAACGAAGGATACCAAAACCGATACAGTTTTGTTGTCACCTACATTGCATATTTAAAACCCCACCATAATATAAATTGTGATTTATAATCATTCGGTAACTATGCAGTAACATATAAACGTAAACTACTATCAATTTCAAAACTAAAATGTACAAAAAATAAACTTACCCATGAATTTATAATCATATAATTGAGATTTAGATGAGATACTGGTTTACAGTGATTGTCATCGTCTTGGTTTTCTGTCTCTTTATTCTCCATTTGGAAATCAAACCAAATCAGAGTGATTCATGCAACCGAGATATCTAGATCTGCTAGTGAAGAGAGATGGGATGAAAGAATGAATGTAGCGAAGAAGAGGAAGAATGAAAGTATTTCGTTGCCGGGTTTAGGAAGTGGGGGATTTTTTCGGCACACACATATAGGTCAGTAGTGGGAGTTGGTTACGTTTACGGAGGAGGTGGGCAGTTGTTCACAAACCAAAAGTGAAATGTGATGTAAAATTATGTTTATTTATTGTTTGTGTGGGTCTAGAATCAATGAGAAGACTGTATTTGCCAATACTCTTATAAGAGTTGTCCACATCAGTTTTTTGTGGGGCCAAAATGAATGAGAATTGAGTATTGAGTTTCAATTATCATCTAGTTAGATTAAAGGAGCTTTATATGGAATATTCCGCGTTATTTTAGTTAGGAATAAGTTTGAAACAGACGTTAATTTAGGGATCATTATCAATTTTGGATATCGACTTTTCAAAGCTATAAATTTTTTTATTACAAAAATTACGGAACTGTTTTTCCTAATTTAAATAAAGGTTATTTATGTAATTTTAGTAATACTATAACTAATTATGGATTCTACATATCTAATATCTTAATGGTGGGTTTCTTATATATAAAAAACTTAAAACGGGCTAGAAATATTTTTCCCCGATTTTTAATAGAAATGTGCTCCGAATCTTTTAATATATATGAAAGGAAAAAATTCTGTCAGTCGTGCTTGATGAACGATCCTTGAAAACGCTAATTAAACACTTTATATGCTAGACTCTCCCTGTTAGACGATAATGCAATTGGCTTGAACAAGACACGATCGCTCAAACATGGTTTGCCAAAAGGACAGCTGTTTTTTTTTTTTGGTTTTTCTATTTTTTATTTTTGATGGATATCACATTTCATTGATTTCAATTCTTTCAAATGACAAACTGTCTGGCTAGTCTATTTTGACGTTGTAGTTACGCTGGATATGATTTTTTTCAGTCTTTCATGCCTTCTGAAGGCAAACCCTTCACCAGAGGAGACTCGTATGATATTTCTTTATATTTAGATTTTAGTTCGCACGACGGCGTGAGGATTATTTGCTGCTTTATGCGATTGAAATACGGATACCACCAACCTTTTCAGAATTGTATTACTATTAATCAACTATTCCCTCCGTTCTTAAATAATAGGCTGGTTTCTATAAATAGATGTTTCAAAAAAATAGGTTGGTTTCCTAATTGGGAAAGTCAAATGTTACTTTAGTTTTCTATGTCCACTTTTCTCTTAACTTCTTTTGATGACAAGTGTCATGTGGACTATTTTACTTTGTTTATTTTGCTGACAAGTGTCATGAGGACTATTTCAATAACCATTTAATATTCCAATTCAAATATCCACCTACCAATTTTTTCCATTATTTAATAACCATTGCCAATTAGTGATTTCTGAAAGAATCAGAATATTAGATATTCATTAGTTGACTGTTGAATTCATGTAGTTGGTCAATTCAAGTAAGTTGACAATGTCCGGGAGTTTCAGGTGGGTGACATTTTTAACGCAACACATGTTTACGTTTCCGGCAAGAAAATAAAACACCGGTAGAATAAGAGGCTGAAATACAAAATGACAACAGTGTAAAGCGTTAGAAAAGACTTGAGAGGGTTTCAAATCAACTAAATTTGAGCACAACATCATTCCTTTTTACAAATAAGAACGAAACGGTCGAGGAATTAATACATTCTACCCAGCACGATCTACGCATCAAGAACATCCTTACTGGCCCGGCAACATGCACCATATGTTGGTGTGCAAACACTATAGTACATCGATTACTTGAACCAAATTTTAGTACACTGGTTACTTGAACGGGTAGATGGATTAAGTGTTTGAATGAAAATATGGCAAGGTGCATGATTGCAGGATGGAGTCGGGACTTATATGTTACGGGGTCGAAAAAATTGTTTCATTTGTTTTAATCCATATTTTAGGCTTCAAATTCAAGTGATCTAGGATCAATATCATCAGCAAACAAGGTTACTTTTTCTTTCTTTTAGTCTATATCGAGATTTTGTCGCGTAAACAATATAAATTTCAAGTTTTCCAATAGAAATTTGCACCCACAAGACATTGTAACTAAAACGATTCCAAGCTAGTTATCACCGAGATCCAAAATCTAGTGGGTGCAAGTGGCTTCCCTCCGTCCCTGCATGATTGAAAAGACCTTCAAGGACAGCTAAGTACGTTTAGGACATTATTAATCACCTAAATCTCACACTAAAACAATTTCTTCTGTACAATTAATTCAAACACCTTAAAAAAATTGCCGAAAAAAAAACTAGACCAAAAACCAGCTTTGCCATGCAATTTCAAGAACCATATTTGCCAAATTCCAATTCAATTACATACAACTCGAACACGTAGTTTGATGAATAATTTAGTGTCCCTTCAAAAAATGTTGAAGAAGAGAATCCATATATTTACCACCATTATTACTACGCAGTATGAGTATAATCATTTTATAAAACTGTTGAAACAGCGAGGTAACTTCACTTTTAATCTTCATTAGACACACCCAAGTCATCCTAGTGCAATCATCAATAAAAGTAACAAATCACTTTGAACCACCCAAAGTAGTGACGTTAGACGGCCCCCAAACATCATAATGTATAACCATAAAAGGAACTGGACTCTTATTGAAATATAGTGGAAGCAGGATGACCTTTCACAAGTTCACAGACTTCACAATCAAACTAGAGATATCAAGTATTGCAAACAAACTAGGAATTTTTTTCTTTTTAAATATCCAAATGATGCATGTCCAAATCACGATGCCATAACAAGATTTGAGATTTATGTCTCTCCCCCTCTGAACTATCAGCAAGTAGAGTTTGACGTAGCTTATCAGAACTATTCGATAGTAGATCCAAGTAATATAGCTTAACACCATAACCAATCGTTTGCCTCGTTTTGTTGTCCTTAAATAAACAAGAGTCAGGCCAAAAAATTAGCACACAATGTAAAGTATTAGTTATTTGGGAAACTGATAACAAATTACAATCTAAGGTGGGAACTACCAAGACAGAATCTAAGTTCAAAGTTTCAGGTGATCCTTCACCAGTAATTGGAGCTTGTGAGCCATTTGCAATGGAGACTATTTTTTGTTAAGATGGTTTAAGGGATGAAATTTGTCTGGAATCAAAATGTCATATGGTCTGTAGTACCCGAATCAACTATCCATGAACAAGTGAAGAGATATTTAAAACCTTACATCATTAACTTCTCTTGCAATTGATGCATATGTTACCATAGTATTAGAGCACTGCTCGGTTGAACTCGCATGCGTTGCTATCTCAAGCATGTTTGTCAATGTTAGTGTTCAAAACTATAAGTCTTGATTTCTAGTCTACTATAGCTAAGTCTCGGACTAGGATAGAAAGTGTAGTTGAGCTCAAGAACTCCATGTCAATCATCATACAAGACGAAGAACTACTCAAGGAACTGGTGGAACTTCATCGACTAAAAGGTATGTGGAGACTTGAACTTATCTATCACTCAAAAGTATGTCTACTTTATCTCCTATCTTGAGACAAAAGTCGTTTTTCTATATTGACTTTGATTATACACATTTGCTATTCGAGTCGAGTTTATCTCGCTTATCTATTTCTCGAAATATGTGTTCGTAAGCTTTTGCTTTGGCCAAGTTCATCTTTACCTAGTGACGAAAGTCATGTTATGTTTCAATCACCTTGAAAATGGCTTTGACGAAAAATGGTTTGTGAATAACAACTATATAACGTCCTCTAAGAATGTTTCAATGGTTGAAATGAGAGTTTAAATTATATAACCAATGTTGGATATAAACATTGTGTGGCAACACATAGATGTATAAGTCCTTATTCCTTGAACCAAAGTATGCGTACTTTGTTGATCAGGAAAACCAGAACAAGAGATGTGAACTCAGTCCGCGAACTGGCGGAAGTTCTCATCCCGAGAATATCTGCTGGAGTTTGTGAACTCCTTCCGGGAACTTAAGTCCGCGAACTAAGTCCGCGTACTTGAGTTGGTTATATCTAAAGACGATTTTTTGTGAACTCATATTTATATTAATTAAGAAATGCAATTTGCAAACCGTGGCTATAAAGTTCATGAATCGATTCGAGTGAATCAAATCGTTTTTGCTTCGATTGTGTCTTGTATACTTTTATAAGATTTATACAATTGAACAACTCTCTAACTAGTTCATTTGAGTCATTTGAACTAGTTATGGTGAAGAAGAATATGGTTAATATGAAAGTGCTCATATGGCTAACCATTTGGTTAACTACTTGTTGAACCAACAAATGTACATGTTTGGGTACTTACACAAACCTAAAATCGTGCATTTCATTTGTGTGTAACAAGCTAAGTTTTCGATCCAACGGTTGAAATATATTAGCTTGAATCTAATCAGGTTTTTATCTAACGGTGTATATTAAATGCTTTGTTACTAAGCTAACATTGATTGCAAACCCTGATTTGAAAGACTATATAAGGGAGAACTCTAGCAACTGGGAAACCTAATCCCCACACCTCTTGTATGATACTAGTTGGATAAGCTAGAGTCGATTCTCCTTTAACCTTAGGTTTCTTATCGAGACCCTGTAGTTTAACGACTTGAAGACTTCATTGGGATTGTGAAGCCAGACCGATACTACTTTCTTGTAGTTGTGTGATCTGGTCTTGCTGATTCTATCGTGTAGAGTACAATCGTAAGGATTGGCTTGAGATTAATATCTCCGATATGCAAGATATAAAAGTAGTCACAAACATCTTCATCTCATCGTTTGTGATTCCACAATATCTTATTTCGCCGCGTCGATTAAGATTATTGTGAGGTGATTGATAATACTAGGTTGTTCTTCGTGAATATAAGTCCGGGTTATCGATTGGTTCCTGTTCACCTTGATTTATCAGAAGACGGAACAAAACTTGTAGGTATTTCTGTGGGAGAGAGATTTATCTATTATCATAGACTTTTTTGTGTGATACAGATTTGTTTATTAAAGTCTTCGACTTTGGGTCGTAGCAACTCTTAGTTGTGGGTGAGATCAGCTAAGGGAATCAAGTGTATAGTATCCCGCCGGGATCGAGAGACGTAAGGAGCGCAAGAACCCACCTTGGATCAGTGTGAGATTGATTGGGGTTCAACTACAGTCCAGACCGAAGTTAGTTTGTAGTAGGCTAGTGCTTGTAGCGGCTTAATACAATGTGTGTTCAATCTGGACTTGGTCCCGGGGTTTTTCTGCATTTGCGGTTTCCTCGTGAACAAAATTCTGGTGTCTGTGTTATTTCTTTTCCGCATTATATTTTGTTATATAATTGAAATATCACAGGTTTTACGTTAAGATCAATCAATTAGAATATCCAACCTTTAGTTGTTGATTTATATTGATTGACACTTGAACATTTGTATTTGAGACTGTTCAAGTTGTTTCACATAATAATCAGGCTCACGGATTTTTATCTGTTCGATTTGTTGATTACATTGTGAAATATAGATATTATAACTCTTTGATATACTTTATTAAGATTGAGTCTAGTTGATTCTCTTGAAAGTATATTGGAGTTAGTCCATATAGATTGTTAATCGAAATATTTGGTGTGGTTGTTGCACGTTTTCACATAGAATCCTTATATTTCTTTGTTAAAGATAAATCCACACTAGAATTTCTCTTTGACTCCTTCTTCCTCTCGAGATGCTGATCCCACCATTTTGGATATCCAACCAGCTCAAAATAAGTGGTTTTTGTATGTCCAGTCTGATTACAGTGGGTACACTTGAGTGTGGACTTGTCCACCTCCTTTGAATGTCTCTGAAATGACCCTTTTTTATTGTACCAGTTTCGAGTTACCATAGAAGAGGGTTAAATTTCTTCTGATTCTTTATCCATAGTTGTACGTTGAACAGATTCACGACGAACAAGTGCATAACATGATTCCAATTCAGGAATAGGATCCTTTCTCAACATTTCGCCACGAATCTGCTCAAAATTTTCATTTAACCCAGCAAGAAAGCTATGCACCTTTAGCCGCTGAATTGATTTTCCATAGGATTTAATACCACTTATATTCTCCATAACCACTTTATTGTGATTATCCAACTCTCCAAAGATTTCAGTTAGCTATCCGTAATAAATAGAGAGTGCTTTGTCATTTTGTTTTGAAAAAAAAAGGCTCGATGATTCAGAGTAAATACCTGTAGTTCATCATCTTCCCCAAAAAAGGATTTAGATAGTGCTTCCCAAATATCTCGAGCAGTAGGTAATCGAATATATATCTTCATAATTTCTGGTGACATGGACATCAACAACCATCTCTTAACTTGTTGATTATATGCGTACCACTTTTCATATCTCTGATGGACCAAAAAATTACGCCTGGCACGCCTTGGCGCGCAGGCCATAACTCCCCCGACGCGCCTTGTTGATGCTACTATCTGGGCCTTAAAGCTAGGAAAATGCACGTCCATTTTCCCTTGCAAGCATGCTTATGGAGCATGATGTAGCTAACTTAGATTCCACACCGTTACAACTTACCCTTGTTATGCAAAAGGTTTAAAGCCTTGAAGGCTATGGACGATGCACCTTTACATGCATCACTGGCTTCCGAGTCTTGTCCAGGCATAAGACATGCCTTGGACTTACGCATAGGCCATTGCATGCCTAATACTCCCGCTTCACTTAGCTTAGGCATTACTGAAATCATGCAATTGTCTTGCTCGTGCCAAGGGTACATCAATCAGGCTCATGTCGTACTCTTTTTAGGCTTATGCAAGCTCTGCTAACTTGCATATCGATGTAGCTTACTTCCAAGGCCATGCCCAATGCACCATTGGTACATGCCTAAATTGAACGCCTTGATAGGAAGTATGAGCATCCAACGAATGGAATGCAACTTGCCTCATCAAGTTTGGCCACAATCATCTCTTGCGTCGAGCTACCGATCCAGATGATATGAGAGGCCAAAATTCCGCAATCATCACGTAATTAGATGATATGAGCGACAAAGTGTTGGACCGGTAATGCCGTAACTCATTGCGGCTGCATACGTACCCTTCCCTACTCTAAAGGGATCAAGCACAAACCGTAGTTCATCCTCGAAGGGGCGAAAAATTAAGCCAAACTCGTTGCAAGGCCGTGGCCAAACAATAATGGTAATGGCCTAGTCCGTATAGGCCGTTCCGTCAAGATGCACAATGATTGTGCATCATCGAGTCCGAGACATGGCATAGTGATGCCTAAGCATCAAATGCACTATTGGCAAGGCTACGAAGTTATAAATGAGGATTACACATCATTTATACTCTTTCGCCTAAGCTATGAAGCTTACTTGATACATGGTTCGCATATGCACCTTCAACCAACTACCCCTCCATATATATATGTTACCTTGCAATTTCTACAACTTAGAAAAGGGGAGCGGATTGACATGCTTGCTTCACTATTCATATACGTTGCCATGTATTCTTGAATACCCGACAATGATTCTTGAGTTTTGTTATATGATGCACAATGATTGCGCACCACTCGCTCTGGTTGTTGCACAATGATTGCGCAATACTTGTTCTGGATGTTGTATAATGATTACGCAACATTTACTCTGACGTATTGCACAATGATTATGCAATCTTCACTTGGCCAGCCCTCTCTGGCCTGATGCACAATGATTGTGTGATATTGGCTCTAGGCCAATAGCCTTCATAATGCGCAATGATTACGCTGCAACGCCCAAGGTCATCTACCCAACTGGCCTTCATATCCCTCGTCTTTTTCAGTAGTTTTTTTTTTATCTTTCCTAGAATAAAAGAATTTTTTCTTTCTCAACAATATGCATCTCCGTGATTTGTAACCACAAATCATAGTTGGTTTCTTGAAGAACAATTCCTGCCTTGAATGTTGCACCTTCAGATTAAACAATAATGGGGACAAATTTATTAGATGTTTTCATCTTCCCTTTGAGTTTTAGTTTGTCAGATGATTTTTCATATAGTTCTGAATTACTTCCCGTGATTCAAGAACCCTAGCTCTCTGATACCAACTTCAAATAAAGATATATAAGAATCTATTATTTTGATTACTTAATTGGTACACAGCTCATGGTATATATAGAGCTCAATATCCTTAATATAGGAAAGAAATATAAACTAGGAAACAATATATTGTAAATAAGGTGAGTATCTATCTAGAATGTAACTTATGTCTGATACCAAAAAAACATAGTCTTTATGTCTAAAATGTAAAATAGTGCAAGCATTTGATGCCTGAATTAAGAAAATCGTTGTTTTCGTGAGCATTTAATAAGAAAAATCAATATATTTATCATTTATTTTAAGCCCCAATATTAAATCCTGGTTCTTCCTAGTGCCACCACTTGACTCTCTGGTGTTCAACGCCCAAATTCAAGTCTCTCATGTTATTTATCAAAAATGTACTTACCCAGATAAGTAATATTGTTTAAAGTAGCCATTTCACATTTCCAACAATAAAATAGACCCGATAACCGAGTAAATCATCGGGAAAAAAAAACATAAAGAGTGTTTCAAATCAATTTAATCAGAGCACATAATAATTCCTTCTAACAAAAACGAGTTGGCCATGAAAATAGTTTATACTAACCCCGCACAAGCCATACATGTAGCTGAGAATTGTCATTTGCACCCAAATGAACTTTTTATTCATCTACCCTCTATTGGATTGCCATGACCATTGCAAATGTGTACGACTTGGTTTGGCTCACTCACCATCTATTGATTATGAACCTGATTCTAGATTTCCTTAAATCATGTTCCAAGCATCACCAATCACATATATCCAATGAAACAATTTTCTTGCTTTACAGTTTACTCCAACATCTTAAATTATATCAACCGCCAGTTTTACACCATTAAACTCAAGATATCAATTAATCATATCCTGATTCATATGCATAGCTTCTTTGTTTTACGCTCAAAAGTTCAATATATATATAGTTTTACAAGAAAAGGTAACATGTAAAGGATCACCAAAATAATAACGTTGGCAAATGAAGTTTGCATGTCTGCTCATCATACCAACCATGTCAACGATTAAAACCAATTACAGATAATTTTATAAATGTTCTAGCAATCTCGATTTGTATAAAATCCTCAATGTCTCTTCGTTAAAATCTCTGATTGGTGAAGGTAGAGCAATGACCCACCAATTGAAACGGTTATTGGTGAAGGAGAAATTTGCTAGAGTATGAACCACCTGATTGGCATCTCTTTCCAAAAAGTTAAAAACACAAACTTCTAATATTCCCCTAAGAATCAGAATATTAGCAATTTGTGTTTTTAATTTTTTCCAATAACTTTGAACACCTATATTGTGATTCTTAGGGGAATAGCTTTAGTTTTCTTGGTTAAAATTCTCACCAGTTGGTGCGCATCACTTCAATAATGACCTTGACAAACTTCATATTTAAAGTCATTTGAAGCCCCAAAAATAAATTCACTGTCTCAGCTTCAAGAGGATTTTTCAGGTTATGGGGAGAAGTTTCCCCTGCCATAAAAGGTTGCACTTGAGTCCCTAGCCACAGCAGTAAAGGCACATAAAGTGTCCTTATGAGCAACATTAACATTGATCTTGATTGTGTCAGCTTCAAGAGTGGTGCATTTATTTACAACATTATCTGCATTTGCGGGCTGTTGAGGCTCAATACTTTGATCTTCATTTGGCTGAGTCTAGTTGAACCGAAAATGAGCTTCCCTAATTATATGGTCTTATAGAAATTTCTATTTGCATGAAATTTTTCTCAATCCTAGATTTCCAGATGGCCCAAAAATGCAGCTTATGATTCGCAGTATCGCCTGAGAACTTTGGCCACCTGAGTGTTAATGCTGATGTATTCCTTCCTTGGATGTCTGAGACAGACTTTTAGAACAATGTTATGTGATGTTAGTTTCAATCTTTAGGTTAGATTTTGGTTTTCGATTTATGTTATTGAGAGAATTGAATAAGATGGAAGCCTAATGATCGTTTCACCATATTATCGATTATGATTAGGATTATAATATGCGTTTTGCTTTAATCTCTTTCTCAACATAAGAGATTTTCCAAGCCTCCACTGAAAATATCATTTTTAACTAAGTAAATGGTATAAATCAAATATTTCATTTTGGTTGACAATACTTCTGCGTTCCAGAATATAGTTTCACATAACTACGCACAACATACTTTTTCTAAAACTAAGGATGTGATTTGGATTGGAGTAAGATCATAAAAATGAAACACCTTATGAAGGTGACTAGGAGGTCATTGTTGTTTTTGTAATTCGCTATTAGAGGTAAATTCTACATTAATTTTTCATTATTAGCTTTTTCTTAAGCATTTGAATCTTTTGTTGAGGTTGTTATTCTTTTAATGCAACTCCAGTTAGCACAGTACTGCCGAAAAAATATTGATCAACTAGAGTACTGAAACAATTATTTACAACTGAAAAAAGATTAACTTTTAATTTGACTTTATAAAGTAAAAAAATAAACACCAAAGAGTTGTGTATTGTGTCAGAAATTATCGGAATTGGATACATCAAAGAAAAAGTATAGTACATACATCCTAACTCGGATTAACATCAACGCTCTAGACTTTCCTCAAGGGAACGAGTAGGCTGAAATCTCTAAATTCATTGTTACTTATAGGGTAAAGATCTAGAGTCATTTAGTGTTATGTGCATACAGATCAACTAAATTAATTTGGATACTCACTCTCCATTTCATTAGCTCTTCGATGGAAGCTTTACTGGCAACAACGCTAACATTTCCTACTAACAAGAGAATTGTCAAAGAAATACGAGATCAAAACAATAAGTTTATTCTCATAAAGTATTAACTAATTGATTCCTCCAACACCACAATTTACTCCAACACCTAAACTCAAAAAATAAATTTTGTCATATTGTGATTTATATGCATATTTGCTTAGCCTTTCGCTCTAAAGTTCAACATATGTATAGCTTTAAAGAGAATGATATAAAGATATCAACTATATAAATGATTACGATATTTACAAAAGAATAGGGTAAATTATCGTTTGGTCCTATTTTATGTGGTCCCAAGTTAGCTTGGTCCACCAACAAAAAGGGAGTCTGCTTGGTCCTTCTTTATTTTAAAATATTAAAATACTAATGTACCATTTCTCTCTCTTATTATTATTTTCCCTTTTCCTCACGTGATATACATCATAGTTTTTTTTGTTTCTTTTATATTTTTTCTCTACTAATTTATCTCTCTTCTTAACATTAATAAATAAAAATAACTTAAAAATTAAATATTTCTCAAAATATAAGTCGAAAATCAATATATATATATATTCGGAAAGGTCTCGACGAGATCTACACAACGAGTACTCATTATAATATGTTTCGGAACACTATTTTTGAACATGGTAGTTCATTCTAGTTCTAGCAGTTCATTTCATAGAATAAACTCGTACATACTAGCAATTTATTTTGTAGAATGAACTCATGATAGTAGTTCATTTTCAAGAATGAAGTCGCAATGGTAATTCACTACTATTATAGTTTATGTTCCAAAATGAACTCGTAACGATAATTAAGTATGGTAGTTCATATGGTAGAATGAACTCGTAATAGTTGTTCATTATGGTAGTTCATATTATAAAATGAACTAGTAAACGGTAGTTCATATTGTAGAATGAACCCATGATAGGAGTTCATATTGTAGAATGAACTCCTTATGGTAGAATGAACTCGTAATAGTAATTCATTATGCCAGTTCATTTTGTAGAGTGAACTAATATGTTATTTTATCCTTAGAATTCACTTTTTAGAATGAACTAGCTAGTATGGTAGTTCATTAAAGTAGTTCGTTTTATAGTTAATTTTTAGCTAAAGGACAAGGTACAAATTAAAAGGTCTGAAATATAACGACAATGGTACTCGTTGGAAAGCTCTCGTTAAAGTTTATCATTTTTGGACATGTGGTTCAAAAGATATTTCCGTTTTAAGTTTTTATTTATTAATTTTTATTAAAAGAGAGAAAAAAGAGAAAAAAGGTATTTCTGTCACTATTAAAAGACTGTGACATCATTGATGACGTCACCACGCGTGGGTATTGTCCACCATAGGACCAAACAATATTATATATTTAAAAAAGTACCAAATAGACAGTTGACTAGGTCAACAAGACCAAACTAACTCAATTATATTTAGTTAAAATAGTGAAGGATCACGAAATTACTCTACAGTTCGTAAATGAAGTTTGTGCAACTGCTCATACCAATCATGTCAATCAATTGCAGTCATCGATTCAAATTTCATCCTCAGAGTTAAAAGTAAGAAGTAAGAAAATGAACACTGCATTTTCTAAGTCCCTAGGCCCACCTTCAGGTTTTCCATGCAAGGTAAGCCAGTCTACCCAATATAGATGTATACATCCAATCCAAGGAGGAAAACAAGGCAAAAGCTCTTCCGTCTAGGAATGTTTTCGGAAAATCGGCCTTAGAGCATGCACCCAAGTGAAGTGATTATAAGGAGTAGATTATGAATTAGTTAAAATACATGGATAGGGGATAACTCTGATTTACTAGTTGAATCCCTATTTTGTCTTATTATCATATCCTCAATTAGTTTTCATATCCCCAATTGCGCGTTCGAATAAACTGGTACCCTACTAATAGGTGATATTTTTTTAATGCATTAGACATTTCACGTTTCCAACATAACAAAACATTAAAATTATAGAGCAAGAGGCCGAAATGCCCGAGGACAACATCGTAAAGCATTAAAAAAAGACACGAAATTGTTTGAAACCAACAAAAATTTTAGTCCATAATCAATTCTTACAAATAAGAACAAAGTGGCCAAGAAATTTGTCTGTTTTACCTTTGCACAAGCTATCCAGCAAGACGTTGTAACTTGCATCCAAACAATTTGTAATATCTAAAATCCAATTTAGTACGTTTGGCACATCACCAATTACCTAAAGTTAAATACTTCAAATAATTTTCTTTCTCTGCAGTTTACTCCAATACCTTAACTATTTCTTACCAAATGAAAACTAAACCAATTATTAATTTTACCCATTTAAATCAAGAAACCAATTCGCCATATTATTATTCATATATAACTCACATTTTGTCTTAAAAGTTCAATATTTATGGTTTTAGTTTTAGAGCACAAGAAAAATAAATGTCCATTGTGTAAAGGATCACGACGATTACACTACATTGACAGGTCATACAAATGAAACCAATTGAAGTCAAGGAGTCAAGTTGATGCATTTATTGATTTAACATGAGGACGTACGTAGCTGAAAACAATTCTCAAGTTTTTTCATATATTCAAAATGTAGAATGATACAAGAACTTGATATTTGAGCTAATAAAATCTTGTAACTGCAAACAATTCTCAAGTTTACAGTTAAATTAGTCCATTTTATGAGGTGCTTTACTTGAGAGAAAAATATGAACTGGTAAAATCATCGAATTTGTGAATATTTAACAAAATTAAAAATCAACATACTCCTAATATCTTTCTTTCTTAGCCCTAGTATTAAATTCAAATCTGCTACTGCTAGCCTCTTTGATGTTCAACTCCCATGTTGGAGTCTCGAACGCTATTTACAAATGAACGTAGTTGGTTAATTCAAATTGAGATTAGGAGGAGCAGTTTTTGAAACATTACCAGAACATAGAAAACCTATACTGATGAATATGCTTATTAGTTGATTCCTCCAGCACCACAGTTTACTCCAACACCTAAACTCAAAAGAACAAATTCATCACATGGTGATTCACATGCATAACTCCTCACCTTTTCGCTCAAAAGTTCACCGTAAATGTTTGGTTTTAGTCTTTTGGAGTTAGCACAAGCATATCAACCATGTAAAGAATCACGAAAACTCCTATGTAGTTGGCAACTGAAGTTTGTGTGACTGTTCATGCCAATCATGTCTACAAATGAAACCGATTGTAGTCATGGATTCAAGTTTCGAATGATGTTACTACTTGTCATTTGCTTGAGTAGTTGGTGTTTAAGATGTGCATTGCTAAAAAAAAAAAAAAGGAAAAAGAACAAAAATGAAAGAAAATCATCAAGTTGACCACCGCATATGAAAAGTTCTCAGGCCCACCTCCAGGTTGTCCATTCGATGTAAACCTGTCTACCCAACAGTCACAGAAGCATCCCAAGGAAGAAGGAAATGTAGCAGCATTAGTAAAATGCGAAAGCTCTTATGCCACAACTATGAGTCATATTGAGAAACAAGGCTTAGATTTATCATGGAGAAACAACTGCCCCCGATAGATACGAAAGCATGTTTATCTGCAGAATGGGTGCATCAGGTACACAATAACATAATCCATAAATGATTAATAGAAATGTGCTCCGAATCTTTTAGTATGTATATATGGAAGGGAAAAATAATGTCAATCGTGCTTGATCGATGATCCTTGACGACAATGTAATTGGCTTGAACAAAACATGACTCGCTCAAACATGGTTTGCCAAAATGTCAGTTTTTTTTTTTTTTTTGATGGAAATCACATTTCAATTCTTTCGCATGAAAAACTCTCTGGATAATGTACCTTGACACTGTAGTTACGCTGGATATGATTTTTTCGTCCTTCATGCCCTCTTGAGGAAAACCGTTTACCAGAGGAGGGAGACTCATATGATATTTCTTTAGCTTTTCCGATTTAGATTTTAGTTGGCATGAGGATAATATGCTGCTGCTTTATGTTATTTAGCAGATTTGTAGTTTCATACCATTGAACATGGATTCAAATACGGATACCACCAACCTTTTCAGTATTGTATTAATCAACTATTTAATATTTCAATTCAAATATCCAACTACCAATATTTTTCAATTATTTAGTAACCAGACTAAATTGCTAATTTGTGATTTCTGAAAGAACCAGAATATTGGATATTCATTAGTTGACTGTTGAATTGATGTAGTTGGTCGATTCAAGAAAGTTGACAATGCCCGGGAGTTTCAGGTGGGCGATATTTTTAAGGCAACACACGTTCACATTTCCGACAAGAAAATAAAACACTGAAAATTGTAGAAAAAGAGGCTGAATTGCAAAATGACAATAGTGTAAAGCGTTAGAAAAGACATGAGAAGGTTTCCAATCAACTAAATTTGAGCACATGATGATTCCTTCACAAATTAGAACAAAATGGTCGAGTAATTAGTCTATTCTACCCCAACACAATTTACATATCGATAACATTCTTATTGGCCGGCATCATGCACCATATACGGGTGTGCAAACACTGGAATACTTTGATTACTTGAATCGGATTGATAAGTACATAGAACGGGGTAGATGGATTAAGTATACACAAAATTGGTCAAAAAGACCAAAATCAATAATTCCTGGGTGAAAAAGACACTTAGGTTTTGATACTGTTTAAATAGCCAAAAATTAAAAAGATATCAAGAAATGGACAAAAATTTAAAAATAGGCAGGATGTAACCAGTTTCATCCTGTCCATTTTCAAATATTTTTTTCTTATTTTTATTTTACACAGGATGCATCCAGTTTCATCCTTGCTATTTTTTAAGTATAAGCTAAGATGAATCCAGTTTCATCCTTACTATTTTTGTTTTGGCTATTTCACCCGTACTTTTTTTTACTTGTCCATTTGAACCGTGTTTTAAATTTTTTTGGACAAATGACCCATTTTCTCTTAAGTATATGAATGAAAATACGGCAAGATGCACGATGAAAAAGACCTTAAGGAAAATTAAGTATGTTTAGGACATCACTAATCACCTAAACTTTATATTAAAACAAATTTCTTTCTCTACGGTTTACTCCAACACCTTAAAAAAACGCCTAAAAGAAACCAGACCAAAAACCAGCTTTGTCATGTAAATTCAAGAACCCAATTTACCAGATTCCGATTCACACATACAACTCAAATTTTTGCGCAAAAGCTCGATATATGGTTTTAGAGTGAGCACAAAAAGGAAAACATATCATTTGTGTAAATGAAATTACACAACGTCTACAAATGAAGCTTTTGTGACTACTCATACGAATGAAACCAATTGGAGTCATGCGTCAAGTTATAAATGATGCATTAGCTGGAGTTAATACGATGATGTGTATGGTCAAAAACATATTGACATTTGGGCACTATTTTTCTTATAAAGCCAAGTTACAACGATTCCAATTCGAGTTCAGTTTTGGCCCACAAAATCGGCGATCAAAGAGAGACTATTAGATTTAGAACTAATACGAACCATAAGATAGAAAGCGATTCAGATACGCGTTTAACGCTTTTTATATTGTCATTTTTAAATTGATTTCAAACCACCTAATTAAGATAAACTTATTTGATAATTTCTAATTGTAGTCTCTTTCGTGTTATTGTGCACAGGAAAAGAAGATGGTTTGTCTAACACCACATCTAGGAGTTATTTTGGAATTATTACCCATTCAAGAGAAGTTGTATGCTAAGGAGAAGTGTTTAGTTTGAGTCCTTGCGCTGAAATTATGCGCAAGAATTATGAGATAATTTAGATTTGTTGTCAAATGCAGTTTATTAATTATAACGATTTCTGGTAGTTAGAATTTTATTTATTTTTGTTAGTCACGTTGTTAACTATTTATTCTTTCTTTTGTTGTGGTCGTGACAAAAGGAATTTCGTCCTTGCTTTTGTTGTAACAATTTCTTATCCAAGTAACAATTTATTCTTAACCATTTAACAATTGTGTTTTTGATGTTCAAATCATATATCATTCCATTCATATGAATAGTCAAGGAGAGACTGGTATTGACTGTGGGTAAGAGAAATGATTTATCTAGGTTTTTTGCGGTGCATCCGATGGGTTGTGTGAAGCAACCAATTTCACCCTTAGCCTACCACTATCTTCGGAGTTCGACTGAATTTTAGTCATGTATTATATTTTTTCAATTGGTTTGGAGGATTCTTAGCATGTTTTTGGTAGACTAATTCACAATAATCTCGAACTATGGAATCACTTATACTTTATTTTGGCATGTAATTTTCAAGGTATGTGTAGGTTTCAACCAACAAAAGCCTGCCTTTTGTGCTATAAGTATTCTCTGAAATTACGTGCATATTTGTGTTTATAAATCTCACCGAAAAAACTCATAATGTTCGAAGAATAGGTTATTGAAGTAAAATTTAGAGGGCAACGAGCGGAATAAATTTGGATTTAAGTTAAATACCATTGAGATACTGGAGAAAACTGTAGATACCATATTCTGCACCGCGCACGTGAAAGGCGATTATGAGCCGAAGCAGGATATAATTATACAACAAGGCGCACCGAAACCGTTCTAAGAGTACTTCAAAGTGACGCTATGGGCACCTAAGTAATCAACCACACTTTATTTTTACCTTTATAAACCAAAGAGATTAGGTCGATAAAGGGGCCTAATATTCCTATTTTTTCTCGCTAGATCTCTGAAATTCATTGACTCAATAATGGAGTTCTTCTTACCAAATGTAACAAATTAAATACATAATGAACTGACCATTTACCCTCATGTGGATGTAGGCTTAGCCGAACCACGTTAAATCACTTGTGTTAATATCTCTCTACTTTCCTGCTCTTTACATTTTGCTTATGATTTATGTTTACATTGGTATAGGGCCTATGGCCCATGGATGTGCGGTCCATTAGATGAATAGGTTTTCCCTTTCCTATATATAAAGAACATTGTATGTATGTAATAGCGAATGTCTCTTTATCAATAAGAAGTTCTTCTCACTCTTTCATTTTTTTTTTAATTCATCTATAAACTAATGAACAAATATATGTTAAAGTATCAACAAGAGATTCACTATCTTTAGTAGGCTATTCAACCTAAAATATATGGTTTACATTCAAAATGAGATTCTCTTGACCCGTTGAGATGAAGAAATTTCTCAAATTAAGCTAATCGTAGAAAAATTAGAAATAATAAGAACCCCGAAGTAATGAGGGCTAGACGTACTGACGCAAGTGAAGCATGTGAAAAGGGACATATAGTATCATGAGACAAAGAAGTATTTCCCCCAGGTAGTAATGATACCAAAGTACATGTATCAACTGAATATGTGATGAACCTAAGATGTAATTCTAGCTCTCACCAAAGAGCTGGAAATGAATCTTCTTACCGTTATTGGTACAAGCAAGGCAATGAAGGTACCATAGTAGCAACTAATTTCCAATGGAAAGGTCATAATTTAGATATCAACTTTAATGACAAGGAGAACTTTGCCTGGCCAATTGACTATTTATTTGAATTAGATCCAATGTCTGCGCTTATGGAATGAAAAGTACATCATTCCTACGAGACATAAATTCTCTATAGCACTTGAGATATATCCGGATGAAAAATATATCACCCCCCCTGAAACATAACATATATTCACTTTAAAGTACTTGAGTTGAATCTCACTTTTGTTACTAATAAGGCCACACCACTTATCTAATATCTCAAGACTCAATGTCTAATGTATAGTGGTTTCCTTCCACTAATTTAAGGAATATACGCTAGTTGTTGAACTAATTCCTTATAATGTGAATACGAGGATTGGATTATCGAACGCGCACTACTCAATTTTGAGATTCCCTAATTATGTGACTAATATTACTGAATTTTTTTTCTATCATTCCTAGATTTCCAAATAGTTCCAAAAAATGCAGCTTCTCGTTCACTGTTGCCACCTGAGGACTTTCGCCTATCACCTGGCTTGAGTGTTAATGATGATCCACTCCTTCATTGGATGTCTGAGACATACTCGTAGAACAATGTTACATGATTTTAGTATTAATTTTTAGGCTTGATTTTGATTTTCAATTTATGTTACTGAGGAGAATTGAGTAAGATGGAGACCTGATGATGCTTTCACCATATTATCAACTATGATTACAAAATGATTTTTGTTTTAATCTCTTTAACAACAAAAGAGATTTTCCAAGCCTCCACAAATAATATCATTATTAACAAAGTACACCTTGATAGTATTTCAATTTGGTTGTTAATACTTGTGCGATCTAGATTATAGTTTCACCTAATTATACACAACATACTTTTTCTAAAACTAAGAATGTGATTTGGATTGTAGTAAGATCATAAGAAAGAAACACCATCGGAAAGTGACCAGAATGTCATTGTTGTTTTTGTAATTAGCTATTAGAGTAAATTGTACACTTATTTTGCATTATTAGCTTTTTCTTAAGCATTTAAATTTGTTGTTGAGCTTATTATTCCTTCAATGCAACTTTATTAGCGCAGTTCAGGATCAAGTTTTACTTCCCGAAAACATATTGTCAACTAGCATGCTAATTTACGCAGTAAAGAACACTGAAAAAATATTTATAACCGAAAATACATTAATTTTTAGATAGATTTATTAAACAGAAAAAAATAAATACCAAATAATTTTCGAGACTTTCCTCAAGGGAACGGGTAAGATGAAATCCTCAAACTTTATTGTCCAATATCAAAAAGAAGTTGAATGTCGGAAAATGTGTGGACTCATGAAGTGTATGGGCATACATCCCTTTCACTAGCTTTTGGATGAAGTTATACTGACAAGAGAGCCAACATTTCCTATTACAAGAATGTTATCAACAAATTTAGATCAAAAATAGTAATATTTTTCTCAAAGATATGTGAACTAATTGATTCCTCCAACACCTAATCTCAAAAAATAAAATTTGTGATATAGTGCATCATATGCATAACTACTTAGCTTTTCGCTTAAAAGTTCGAAATATACGTAGCTTTGGAGAATAATATAAAAGAAAACATATCATGATATTCATTAAAAAAAAAAAAAGGATCGCGAAATTACTCGGCAATTGGTAAATAAAGCTTGTGCAACTGGTAATACCAATCATGTCAATCAATTGCAGTCATCGATTCATGTAAGTAAAAAGTAAGAAAATAAACACTACATTTTCAAAGTCCACAGGCCACCTCTAGGTTGTCTATACAAGGTAACTTGTCTGCCCAATGTATCCAAGGAGGAAAGCAAGGCAAAAGCTCTTCCGCGGCAACTAGGAATGTTTTTGGAAAAATCAGCCTTAGAACATGCAACGTGGTGCCGGTTTTCAAAGAAAGAAGACATACCACGTACAAAAAAACTCATAGCCATCCTTATCTCTCAAGATAGATTTTCCTAATCACCCAGTGACATAAAAGACAAATTAGAAAATAATTTTATCTAATATGGGTTTTGATACCCTTACAAATAAACTGGTACCTACTAACAACCATGAGTTTCAGGTAGGTGATACTTTTTTCATGGACTAAAAAAATCTAATAAAACACTAAAACTATAGAGCAAGAGGCTGAAATGCCAGAGGACAACATCGTAAAGCATTAGAAAAACAAAGTGAATTTTTCAAACCAACAAAGTTTTTAGCACATAATCACCTTACAAATAAGAACAAAGTGGCCAAGGAATTTGTTGGTTTTACCTTTCTTTTACAAGCTATGCCTCAAGACATTGTAATTTGCATCCAAACAACCAGTAACATCCAGAAGCCAATTTAGTATATTCGGCCATCACCAATTACCTTAAGTTAATACGGTACTTAAAATAATCTTCTTTCTCTACAGTTTACTCTGACACTTTAATTATTACTTGCCAAATGGAAACTAAACCAATTAGTGTTACGCATGTAAAGTCAAGAAACTAGTTTTCCATATTCTCATTCATATATAACTTAAATTTTCGCTTAAAAGTTCAATATGTATGGTTTTAATTTTAGAGTGAGCACAAGATTCGGCTGGGTTTTAACCCAGAATTTATATGCAATCTGTTACAGGGCCTACGGCCCATGGATGTGCGGTCCATCCAGTTACCCCTTTTATATGTATATATTGTAACCTATGTAATTGTACTACTAATCTCTCTAATAAGATGGTTCTTCTTCTTGTCTCTATATCTCCTTCCTTCACCCCTGATTATCCTCAATCACGTTATCACGCATGGGCTCTAACCCTGTGGCAATGGATTTTGATTTTTTTTCTGGATTGTTATCAAATACATACGTTGGAATCAATGGAATCGTCATTCGTCAAATCAAATAAGTTGGATTTTTTTTTTCTTTTCCCTGGAATCAAATCACTAGGGATTGATTTGATTTTTTGAGTATGTTTTATACCATATTTATTGATTAAAATATATATATATATATATACTCTACGCCATGATCTATTTATTTATTTTTTCCATAATTGTTTTGGATCCATTTTGTCCTAAATATTATTTTATTTTATTTTTACTTTTTTCATGATTGATTTAGAGAAGAATATTCAGGCCATGATTTATTTTGTTCAAATCCGTAATGTGAAAACGGTTTTGAATCTTTTGTATACCATGATTATATTTTAACATAATATATTCATATGATAACATAATACATATTTCATATTTGGGCGATGAAGGCCTTTCGACCTTCGACTCCAACACCCGTTCCCGATGCAACTCCTGGCTCAAGATTGTTATTCTCGCTCCACTATCATGTTACTATAGATTCATGGCTTACCAATGTAATTGTGTTTGATGAATCTTGGGGTATTATATACTCTCGTGTAACAGTTTCTTAGTAGTTTAATAAATTTCACGCTTCAAAAAAAAAAAAAAAAAAAAAAAAATTGGGCGTGAAGGATTCTAATCTGCGCCTTTGTCCATCATTTTCTTTTTGTGCGGCGCTTGACTACACCAGTTCCTCGCGGAAAAGAGGAAGAAGGAATTAGGTCGTGGAGAAAAGGCCCTGGCCCAACCCCCGAACCGATCCATCCCGGCCCAACCTATCCGATCCGAACCGCTTCTGGCCTTCCTGTCCGGGGCTCGGGCAGTCCAGCCTCTCCACCCGGCTCTGCAGTCCAGCTTCTGTTCCTATTCCACCCGGCTCGATAGTCCAGCTTGCTATTCATGTTCCCTGCCCAGCTTCAGTTCGATAGTCCAACCCCAGTCCACTCGCAGTCCGGCCTCCGCCTTGGTTTTAGACCGCGCACGGGAACCAAATCCTAAGGTATGTAACTATAATGTGGGTTTTTTACATTGAGTACTTACTAGGTCTATTTATTTGTTTAATAGAACATGCCTAGTTTTGTTTATTTTGTCCTAAGATAAGTCCACATCATATAAATTGTCAATTTAAAATATGATTGTTGGTATCGATCATTAAGAATTTTGGTCTTAATACTATTTTGTTCTCTTGAATATGATATTGGCTTTAGTTGAATGGTGTCTTTTGTTCAATTGGTTGTACCAACTCAATTCTAATGTATTTATTTGAGGTTTAAAAGTACTTGAGCACCATTATTATGTATTTGATATTTTCTGCCCAAATTTGAAATGTTTTGTGGGATGTAATCCACTGGTCCGACTATTAAAGAGTCGGCATTTTCAAAAGATACATTGCAAATAAAATCACATATATTCAAATTTTTTTTATTTTTTTATGTGGAAGAACTTACAAAAGACGATATGAATCAGAAAATTCCATTTCTCTACTTCATCCATGATACTAACGAACCAAAGATATGTTGAAGTATGACAACAAGAGAACTATCTTTAGTAATATATATTCAACCTAAAGTAAGTGGTTGACATGTGTTGCAAGATTCTCTTGGCCTTGTTGAGATACAAAAATTTCTCAAATTAAGCTAAATGTAGCAAAATTGAAAATAGAAAGAACCCCGAAGTAATCAGGGTTAGACGTAGCGATTCATGTAACACATGTGAAAATGGACATATGTATCATGAGAAAAAGATTAACTTTTGTCTTCGATATAGTAATAACACAAATACATAAGTATCAACCGAGTATGGGATCAACTAAAATGTAATTGTAGCTCCCATCATAAATGAAAGAGTTGGAAATGCACCTGTCATAGGTATTAGTATATATAATGTAATGTCTCAGTATCATAGTAGCAACCAATTTTCACATCAACTTTAATGGCAACAAGAACTTTGTCGGGCCAATTGACTATCTTATTGAGTTGAACTAGATCCAATGTCTGGCGCTTATGGTATGAAAAGTACATCATTCCCACGAGACATAAATTCTCTATATCACTTAAGATATATCCGGATGAAAAATATATCATCCCCCCCTCGAAACGTAACATATATTCACTCTAAGGTACTTGAGTTGAATCTCACTTTTGTTACTAATAAGGCCACAACACTTATTTAATATCTCAAGATTGAATGTCTAATAGATAATGGTTTCCCCTCCCACCAGTTTAAGAAATTTAAACTAGTTGTTGAACTATTTCCTTATAATATGACTACGAGGATTGGATCATCTAGCACAACACTCAAGCTCAAAATTTATTTTCAAAATAGAACAAAGACGTCACAAAATCTCCACATGTACCGAGAGATAATCAAACCTTGTTAAATTTCAAAGTAACCCATGCAAATGGATATCATGTGGAACCTCACAATGATGAGAATGTAATTTATTGCATCTTTTATAGCCTCTAAATATATTTGGAAGAAAATATATTTTAGAGAAACTAATGAGTCAATCTAGTGAAATGTAAATCACTATAATATTTGGATTATTGAATCCATACTGACTCCGACGATGAAATGTTGGGCATTGACTCATACAGGCTTTGGGCATAACCATAAACAAATTTTTTTATGACATGATAACTGTTTTGAAAGAACTCGTACAAACATCACTTTATTTGAGTGAGCGAAAACGGGAAAAATATTGACACAATGCGAAGTGACGGCATATCTCACAATAAGTGTTTTCTAAAAATACTAGATGCACCACCCCCCTTCCCATTATGCTTTTAAAGTAAGGAAGCACATCACTCATTTTACAAAGCTATTGTAAAAAGGATTGAGACCATCCAAAGATGAAAATGGTAAACAACCTATATTACAAAGAAAACAAGGTGAAATTTAGAAAAATATTCATGCAGAATGCGGACCATTAAAGTGACTTATGGCTGTGATGAATGTTTTGACATTTTGGCTAGTTATAGTTCCCAAGAAATTTTGCGTTTGAAAAACTACTAGCACATATTATACATGTATGGGCTCACCACCCCTTGTAAATGCTAGCTAGTGAACATCAAAAGGACTTGATGGTTATTGCGTATTTAATAGGATCAGTGTAGAGCATCCTATACCTTATGATCTCGCAAAGGCTATCATCAAAAGGTTAAAAATGGTGCCTAAGGCATGGTTATGCGTATAAACCTACCTTTAACTGCTTGGTTACACGCATCTTCTTCACTTATTCGTTTTAGACCCACAATTGGTCATCCATTATTTGCGTACCAGTTGGTAACTGGATATAATGCCTGACATTTTGTGTTCTTACGCATTTTTGGTTGCACTATATATGTGCCTTTACGAATCCACATTGTACTATGATGGGTCATCAAAATGATTAAGTGACTATGTTGGACAATAATTTCCAACGATTATCCGCATTTTAAAACCTTCGCCGGAGATTTCATACCGCTAGATTTGCGGGTTGTCATTTTAATGAGATAGTCTTCCCGTCGTTAGGGGGAGATAAGAAAAAATAGTTTCTAAAGGAACGACAGAATTGTCGTAGTGTGTTCCCACTATGTCTCACATTAATTCTTGTACTCCAAAAATGTAAATGTGAAGTGACAAAGAATAATCGATTTCAGAAAGTGCACTGATATCGGCAACGTAACAAGATCACACATACCAGCTTTGTAAATAATCCTACAAGGTTAGAAATCCTCGGTATATGGGGTATACCATGGACTAAGGTGTTGCGACTACACTTGGCGGAAGTGTAGTTAAGGCCGTGGCTCCACAAAGGAAGATGGAGAGACCACTGTGTTCGATCAATACTCACCTAGAAAGGAAGTAGGTGAGGAAGGCACAACTTATTTATATCATCGTAAATCATCTCATAAGATTGTCTCTCGAATATGTCCATGAATCAAACTGGAGGACGCTCCGAAGTTTAATGATTCTAGAGAACAATGAAATCCTAACGGATTATGAGAATGCATATGAGTCAATGGAAGGATCATGCGTGCACAATGATGATATAATCCATAAATAGTTGCTCCAGAAGTAGAGCATAATTAGAGCGGACCATGCTTTATTTTTATTAATTTCAAATAAATAGCATATTTGGCCTACGCAATCCAGGTAGAACTTAGTTCTTTGACAAATATACGGGTATTTGGTGAGGTAGTGCTAACCAACCTAGTGTAAAGCCTGTGGGGCATATGTGGTTATTTGTCACAAAGTGTAGTGAGAAGAATGAGGTCTTAAAGTATAAAGAATCACCTTGTGGCGCGAGGTTTCTCACAAACCCTTGGATCGCTTACTCTTTTGAACATCATAATGTTCATTAATTAGTTTGCTTGGTAGTTTCCAAAGAACTTGAAACATAGTAGATGTGGTTATATCTCTCGGAGATTTAGGCTCAAAGATATTTTCAAAAGTGCATGATGGCCTTTTGCTTCCCAAGTTAAATGACTCTAAACCACGGAGTGTGTTTGCGAGCTTAATCGAACACTCACTTATTGATTTAAACAATCGGGAGGATGTGGTATACCCGCTCTAAGTGACTATTTGATTCGGAAGGGATAAACAAGTAAGGTTTTGTGCCATGCGTATTAGATACTTTCCTGATTCAGAATTATAGTTATCCATGTCGATGGTATGGAAAAGATAAGTACTCTTAATGGAATAAGAGATCTTACAAGCTATTTAAAATCTGAATTTGAGATGAAAATCCAGGGAAATATCGATCTTATTTATGTTCTAAACTACAAGACCGAGCTTGTGGTATATTATTCCACTAGTTTGCATATGTCCATTGTCAGGAAATTTAACAAGGACGTGCATGCTGCTAGCACTCCCATGATTAGTCGAGTTTCAAATGCACATGAATGACCAATTGCCTAAAGGAAGATGACGGTTGGTTGGGTCGGAGATGAACTTTCCTTATCTAAGTATAATAGACGCATTATTGTACTCAAAGATAATGTACTCGACCAAATGTTACATCCTCAATGAACTTGTTATCTAGATATGACTCAGAGCCAACGCAACGTCATTGGAATGGTATAATGAACGTAATCATGTACATAAAAGTAACCATTAACATAAAAAAAAATTATCCCTTGATGCGTGTCGTAACCACAACAAATTAATTAATATTTTTCCACCTAATTAACAAGTAATATAGTGTAGTCAAGTTCGTTCCCACGAGGAGCAAGAGATTCTAGTTGTAAAAATTGTCACGAATCCTTCTTCGTTGAAATCAAAAAGATAAAGAAAGTAAACAAAGCAATTAAAAGATAAAGTTGAAATCAATAAGAGAGACAAGATCAAGGAATCCTTCTTCGTTACGAAACAATGATTAAAGTTATGTTCTTTTCTACTTGTTATTAGTCACAAATTATCACCAACCGTAGGTAAAGCAAAAGATCAGTGCTAAACCCCTAAATCCCTTGTATCACCGGATACGGAAGTTCTCGACTATTAGTCACAAATTATCACCAACCGTAGGTAAAGCAGCTAGATCAGTGCTAAACCCCTAAATCCCTTGTATCACCGGATACGGAAGTTCTCGACTACCGGATTCTATTTACCAAACCACCTAGTAGTAGATCACTCTAGATGTAATTTAAATAAACGCATTAAGATTTATGAACTTATTAGGTCAATATTAGTAGTTGGACTCTTAGATCAAGGTCTACTTGCTAACGTTGTTTTCACACACAATTGCTCCACGGAATCCCTCCGCAAGGTCTCGTGTTTGCTACTTATGTAAAAAGTCAATAAACGATTACTTATCTCCTAACTTTCACTAGCTTTAGATTAAACCGACAAATCAATTTAGTTGGCCACCCAAACAATCTATCAATCAATCATGAATGTCTTTAAGATCATTCCTATTAGTAAAAACAAACGATAATTATGTGAAAAACTTCAAGATAGAATTAAAACAAAACTCAAATCATGTATTAAGAACTAGGAATTCATCCTCAATCAATAATAAAATTAGCTACTCATGTTAAGGAGTTCACACAAAATTTAAGAAAAGAAAAGTGTTGTGTGTGTAGAGAGGTGTGTAAAAGATATAGAAAACTTCTCTATTTATAGGCTTCAATATTCTCCAAATCTTCCAAGGAATAGAATCCTTTTCCTTTAGCAATTCAATTTCCAAATCCAAGCTTTTCTCAACTCTTCCACCTTCTCTTTCCAAATTTTAGCCCAATTCTCCATCCAATTCCTAGTCCAAGTCTTCATACCCATGAGAGAAGTCCATAGAAAATTCTGGAATTTTTGCTCATTGGAAAATCGGTATTATGGCCGGAATCCTGAAAATTTTCTCCGTCAGTGGAATATTCGACGGAATATTCCGTCAGTCCACCGTTAGGACTAACGGTCAAAGTGGTCAAACCGTCAGTCCACCGTTAGTCAAGAAAGTCAAGCCAGATGGTGAGTCAGCTTGTGAGTCAGTCTTGCTGAGCTTACTCGTCTTACTCGGCTGTGCTGGATCGGCTGGATCGGTCATCGTCGGTCTGAGTTGACTCGCCAGAAGAAATATCCCACGAAGTTTCTACCAATTTTCTGGCATTTCCGTGCCACATTCCGGCCTTTACTTCTTCAGTTCCCGTGACATCCTAAACATACATCTAAGGCACAATTCATTCATCAATTTCCTCTCTCGTTGCTTCTCAGTCGAGCTAACTTTACAAAGATCATCTTCTTTCTCCGATCTCCATCACCAGAGGCTCGGCTCCATTGCAGCCTAACCTCATTCATTCCCCCGTGCACAAATTACATGCACCCATTACCCTCGAGCTTCAATTCCTTCATCACTTTCCAACAAAGAACACAATTCCAAGGCATACATCTACTCAATTCAAGCTTCACTTATGTCTTCCAACTCTCAGCAACAGAGCTCTTGATAGACACATTTTTGTGTCTGAATTGTCCTCATTGTCTCTATTGTTGGTCTCGATTTACTACTAATTTTGGTGTTTTTATGTGTGTGTAGGTGTTTTTGGAGAAATACACTTGTGTGGAAAAAGTTGCTCAAAAAGTGTTATTTGGACCCCGGAGAAAAGTGATAAAGGCACCCTCATTTTGGATAAGGGCACCCCAGGCACCCCAGTGATAAAGGCGCCCATGTTTTGGATCGGGGCACTTCATCCTCTCCATTTCAAATTTTGGTTTTGGCGGGAAATTATTGTTCTTCACTGGCGTAATTTTGGTTTGATTTTTGGACGTGTTAGAAGGAGATTCAATGGTCAAATTTCATGGGATGACTTGTTAAAGCTTAACAGGCGTGGTGTGGTGGTCGATTGTTTCGGTTAAAATTGACCGGATAACTCGCGAGGAGAAAACAGAGCAACACGTACGTGGAAGAAATATTCACGGGATTACAACGAGTTAGACGTGTGCTTCTCGTGTTTGGACGGAGGTTGGTCTCTGCGAGGCGTGTAGAATTTAAATAAGGAAGAATCGGAAGGCTGAAGACGCGTGCATGAGAAGAAAAAGGAAACAAAATATTCTCGAAGCTGGCAGAGTTAATGAAGATAATTCCGAAGTTATTACAGGGATTCTGAGGCTTTGTCGGGTATATAAAGAGTGTTGGGATGTCAGAGAAGAAGGGGAGAGTTTGAGAGGATTTGGAACGCTACAGAGCCAAGAAAAATCGAGTTGCAGAGTTATTCTCTGCTGCTGCTGCTGCACCAAGAACACGAAGAACGGACCACCAGAAGCAGTCGTTCTTCTACAGTGTCTACGACACTTCTGCGTGGGTCGTAATACGGAGGGGGCGGACTTAAAAGAAGTAACGGTTTTATCATTCCTTGTAACAGTATTTGTAACACGTATAATCGTTGCAAACACTCGATTTTCATTATTTTCTCCATTTCATCATTTGTACACCTCCTTTGAGCAATAAAAATGGATTTTGAGCGTGTTTCCAACATGATGAGCTAGAACCCATCACTGGGACGACGGAGGAAGACAAATTTCATACATGGGTAATTTTAATTAATTCTTTATTTGACTTTTGCACTAATTAAAATAGAATTATGATTTGATTAAATTGGTTGTTATTCAATTAGATAGGTTATGCTTTGTTTAGATAATCTATGCTTAGGGATACAATTAATCTTTTGAGAGTCTACCTTGGCAAAAATAAGAGTCGGTGTTATTTTGTTTATTGAGTTTTAATTGTTGAGAATAATTAAATTGAATCTTTTGTTATGAGTTTGGCCGAATCCTGAGTCCCAAAGACATCTCTCCGTCTTGTGACATAAATTGTATATATTCTTTATATTTATATTTTTATTAAAATCCTAAAATCGATTTCATCAAGTCCGAGTGAACGACAACCCTACTACCACTTTCTACAACATCATTGAAAATAACCACCAATTTTTTGGCGCTCGCGACGCGGACTTGTGTATAGATTTGTTTTTAGGTTTTATTTTTATTTTTATTATTTTTGTTCCTTTTTACGCGTTTTGGTTTTTTCTATTTGCTTTCAGACTTGGTGCGGAGCTTATATAAAAGAGAAAGTGTTGAAAAGTAAAGTGAAGCCAAAGAAAGAAAGAAGAGAGAAAATCCAAAGGAGTGAAGAGGAAAATTTTGTATATAGTGTAATTATTTTTTTTTTATTTATTTTTAGAAACTGTAATTAGGTAATTATCTTTGTAATTTTTATTTTTATTTTTTTGGACTTCTTAATTTTGGACTTTATTTTTGGACTTTTGGACATTTTTTTTTTAAACCCTAAGGAAGGGTTATTTAAATATTAACTGCACAGGGAAGGACGACGATTACGATATCGTCTCGGCCCCTCGGGTTCGTACATGACATAGGAGTCGTGGCCCGAGTCGACCTCAACGGTTCATCCCCCGTCCGGAACGGGAGGTAAGAATTCTAAACACCCGCGAATCCCCTGCCAGCGGGTTTACTGGATGATTTTGTATGCATATATGTTGAGGTATTGAAAACGGATGCTTTAATTTCCTAGTAAAGGGCAAGGACTGGCCATATAAGATAAGGGTTCGGATTTCATCACCGTTCTCTTCTTGCCCACCTTAGGAAAACGAAACCAAACACGAACCTAAGCCTAAAATTTTGACTAGAACGAGACCGATAGGGTAACGAGCTTAATAGGAAAGTCGTTCGAAAGGTATTGGTTACTCTTTTGAGCATACTTTGAAGTTCATGATGGTTTCGTGAGTTGAATGCGTGACTGCGCCGCCTTGTAATGCGGTGAGGCCTTGGGTATCAAAGCTCCACGCAGCTTCCCTCGCCTCTATTCAACTTACTTAAACTCGGATTGATTCCAGAGGGGTTTGCTCATATTGTAACGAATTCCCTTTCGAAGGATTAGAAGTCGGTCTAGAAAACAATCTAAGTGGAGCCATCATGCTTTTTGTTTGCTAGAAATCGCAGGTTTGTTGTGGTCAAGTCATCCTTGTTTGTGTTTGTGTAGAATTCCCTTGCAGTTAGGATGTCAAACTGGTATTATAACAGCCAATACAATGATTATCCAACTGAACAATATGGACATTCCTCTTTTTATGACCATAGTGTGAATAGTGGTTGGGAACGCCAATCTTTTGAAGGTTATGGGTCATACCATGGTGATCCCAATTACTATCCACACGCCACCCTGGTCCGTACGAGCAAAATTCCTCTCTAATAGAGTCAACACGTAAGTTAGCCGAGACGACACGTAAGTTTCGCGAAATGAATAACTTAGTTATGGACGAAAGCAATGCAACGAGTGAAATTTCTTTCCTAGATACATTAAGGAAGTCATGTGAGTCGAGTCACGATACTTTAAGGAAGTCATGTGAGTCGAGTCACGATACCATAATGAAGTCATATGAGTCGATTCGAAAGCTTTTAGAGGCCCGAACGGAACTCGCTCGAGATAATATTAGTGTTTCCAATAGTACCCCGAAAATGAGGATAGTTATTTACATAATCAAGATGACGAGGATAAAATTGGTAACACTACTTGTCTAGATGAGGTTCAACCATTTTCATATTATTATAATGATGATTATGATGAGGATAGTGTTGATGAAGAATTTGAAATAAATAGGCATAGTGATCAGAAATTTTTTACCCCAATTGAGCTTTATAACGATAATATTATTTTTAGTTCAAATCCAAATAATTTTAATAATTATTCACCTATTCAAAAGGATGAGGATTTGACTAGAGATACCCCCGTTTTAGACGATGAAGTATTTCCTTTTGATTACGAAGCCAATGATGGTTTAGAGGAACGAGTATATTTTGAGTCTAGCGATTTAGAAACAATAGACTTAGAAAAAGAAAATGAACTCGTAGAGATGAGTGAGGATGTACCTGACTTAGAAGAATCAATTGACCATTTTCGGAATCGATGACCTTGAAATTAGGGAAGTTGTGACTAGTCTTTCTAGAGACACTGAAAACTCTAAGTTTGGGGGTGATTATCATTCTCCATGTGCTTTAACTCTTAGAAAAGTCCCTAACTTGGGACTTGACATATGTGCCTCAACCATTTTAAAAGATTATCTTCATACACTTTTTCCCGAACCTAGTTGTGTCCATAAAGAAGTTCAGGTTGTTAGAAACCCATCCTCTGGTTGATGTGGTTAACCCAGGCTATAATACCACGATTGACTTTGTTTTCCCACCAAAAACCTTCCTTCCAATTGTGGGAACGTATAAGTTTCAGATGTGTCAATTATTAAGTTTTGAGACTAAACCTAATTACTTTAGGATATTAGGGTCGACACATTTGCTTAAGGAAGACCACCAATCTTATTGTGGTCACCGTGTAAGTCAAAACCGATTGACTTAGAGGATCCTCAATTATTCAGAGTTATTATTATGTGCTTCTAAGTTTTTATTTGAGTTTTTCCAGACTCTAGAACCTCGAACATTCGGATCTAACTCATGAGGAAACGCAACCCATGAAAATATGTTATCTAGACCCTTTTATAAAGCCTGAACCCGAACCACAACTAGATGTAGTTGTCTTAAACATAAAGATAGATAAGGGTGTATTGGATATCTTCCTGGTCTGTTGCAGTCTCCTCTTCTTGTGGTTAGCACTTTTTGATCCGAGATGACCCAGCTTATTCCAACTGTTCGCTATATGATTCTTCGAGGTGACTAACCCTTTCCAATGTCCTGGTCAAGACTTTAAACTTAGCACTTCTTGGGAGGTAACCCATGCTCTTGCAACACGGTAATATCTTTCCTTAACTCTTTTACTTCAAATGGTAACAGTTTCTCCTTGTTCATGCTTTTAATTTTATCTTTAGAACATTGAGGACAATGTTAGATTTAAGTTTGGGGGTATGGGAGAAATTTTTAGTTGCATTGTTAAACTCCAGAGCCTAGAAATTTATGCGTATTAAGGATGGCACTAACCAATCTAAGTGGATGGAAGCATTTTGGTTGTAGGAGTTGAGGAACCAATCTGATTAGATGGCAACATCTAAAGAGTCTATTCATAAAAGCACAGAGTTCAGGTGTTAGAAATAACATGATAGTTTCACCAATCTCGTTGAGTCCTTTTCACTTCTATTTTTAATTTGTTTCGTTTTTAAACTATGTTTCTCTAAGTGATTAGGTGGGGCCCACGAATCAAGTTGTTACCGATGCTAGGGTGAATTAGAGTGATTGAGATACCAAAAAAAAAAAAAAAAAAAAAAAAAAAAAAGAAAAAAAAAAAAGAAAAAAAAAAAAAAAAAGTGAAAAAAAAAAAAAAAAGTGAAAAAAAAAAAAAAAAAAAAAAAAGAAAAGAAAGAGAGACCAGACCATCAGACCAACCGGAATAAATTCAATAAAGTCGACCTCTGGAACCCTTGTATATGCCAGTTGTGTTGACCTAGAGTTAGGATTATCGACCACTGGTTCCCTTGTATATGCCAAAGTGTGTTGATATTAGTCGACTAGTATCTCACCATTAAGATAGGTTCATTTTGGCGGAGGCCTTCAGACAGATATGGGTAACACCGTTCACTTAGTAAAAATCAAAACCATCTATGTTTTTCTCTATATCCATCTTCTTGATCTATCCATGTGATTAGTTTTGACTCCGGGTATTGATGTCCATAGTGCGACTATCTGAGTAGAGCTCTGTCACTTTATATGAATTTTAGTATGCTTGAGTGCAAACTCGTGTACAAAGAATTGGAATTTCGCATCGTGGTACTTCCTCCCCGTAGTCAATAAGTATGCCAACCAAGGAGATTCTTTAGTGCCTTCCAATGTTTTGCGTAGATAGCTAGGGTATGGAGTAAAGGTTTTGTGGGTACACCTCTGGTAAACCCTCCGGAGACAACACTCCGCCACTAGGGCCACCTAGGGGTTCCAATGATTTTTATTTTCTAGAATAAATTTGCTCGAGGACTAGCAAATAATAAGTTTGGGGGTATTTGATAGACACATTTTTGTGTCCGAATTGTCCTCATTGTCTCTATTGTTGGTCTCGATTTTGTACTTATTATGGTGTTTTATGTGTGTGTAGGCGTTTTTTGGAGAAATAAACTTGTGTGGAGAAAGTTGCTCAAAAAGTGTTATTTGGACCCCCGGAGAAAAGTGATAAAGGCACCCTCTTTTTGGATAAGGGCACCCAATTGCTAAGGGGCACCCCAGGAGGATAAAGGCGCCCATGTTTTGGATCAGGGCACTTCATCCTCTCCATTTCAAATTTTGGTTTTGGCGGGAAATTATTGTTCTTCACTGGCAGAATTTTTGGTTTGATTTTTGGACGTGTTAGAAGGAGACTCAATGGCTGAAATTTCATGGGATGACTTGTTAAAGCTTAACAGCGTGGTATGGGCCGATTGTTTCGATTAAAATTGGCTCGGATAACTCGCGAGGAGAAAACAGGAAGAACACGTACGTGGAAGAAATATTCACGGGATTACAACGAATTTAGACGTGTGCTTCTCGTGTTTGGACAGAGGTTGGTCTCGGAGAAGCGTGTAGAATTTAAATAAGGAAGAATTAATCGAAGGCTGGTCAGACGCGTGCATGAGAAGAAAAAGGGAAACAAAATATTCTTTATTTTTGGTAGTTTTACGTTAATGAAGATAATTCTTAAGGATTACGTGGAAAATTGCGAGGCTTTGTTCATCGGGTATATAAAGAGTGTTGGGATGTCGAGAAGAAGGAGGAGAGTTTGAGAGAAATTTGGAACGCTACGAGAAGAAAAGAAAATCGAAAGTTGCGGATATGGAGATTCTCTCAGTTTTAGAACACTACTGCACCAAGAACACGAAGAACGGACCACCGTAAGAACCTCAAGAACGTTCTTCTACAAAGGTCTACGACACTTCGCGTGGGTCGTAATACGGAGGGGGCGGACTTAAAAGAAGTAACGGTTTTATCATTCCTTGTAACAGTGTTTGCAACACGTATAATCGTTGCAAACACCGATTTTCATTATTTTCCCATTTCATCATTTGTAAACCATTTTTGAGCAATAAAAATGGATTTTGAGCGTGTTTCCAACATGATGAGCTAGAACCCATCACTGGGACGACGGAGGAAGACAAATTTCATACATGGGTAATTTTAATTAATTCTTTATTTGACTTTTGCACTAATTAAAATAGAATTATGATTTGATTAAATTGGTTGTTATTCAATTAGATAGGTTATGCTTTGTTTAGATAATCTATGCTTAGGGATACAATTAATCTTTTGAGAGTCTACCTTGGCAAAAATAAGAGTCGGTGTTATTTTGTTTATTGAGCTTTAATTGTTGAGAATAATTAAATTGAATCTTTTGTTATGAGTTTGGTGGAATCCCGAGTCCCAAAGACATCTCTCCGTCTTGTGACATAAATTGTATATATTCTTTATTTTATTATTTTTATTTATTAAATCCTAAAATCGATTTCATCAAGTCCGAGTGAACGACAACCCTACTACCACTTTCTACAACATTATTGAAAATAACATCAATTTTTTGGCGCCGCCGACGCGGACTTGTGTATAGATTTGTTTTTAGGTTTTATTTTTATTTTTATTTTTATTATTTTTGTTCCTTTTTACGCGTTTTGGTTTTTTCTATTTGCTTTCAGACTTGGTGCGGAGCTTATATAAAAGAGAAAGTGTTGAAAAGTAAAGTGAAGCCAAAGAAAGAAAGAAGAGAGAAAATCCAAAGGAGTGAAGAGGAAAATTTTGTATATAGTGTAATTATTTTTTTTTATTTATTTTTAGAAACTGTAATTAGGTAATTATCTTTGTAATTTTTATTTTTATTTTTTTGGACTTCTTAATTTTGGACTTTATTTTTGGACTTTTGGACATTTTTTTTAAAACCCTAAGGAAGGGTTATTTAAATATAAACTGCACAGGGAAGGACGACGATTACGATATCGTCTCGGCCCCTCGGGTTCGTACATGACATAGGAGTCGTGGCCCGAGTCGACCTCAACGGTTCATCCCCGTCCGGAACGGGAGGTAAGAATTCTAAACACCCGCGAATCCCTGTCCGGGGCGGGTTTCTTTGGATGATTTTGTATGCATATATGTTGAGGTATTGAAAACGGATGCTTTAATTTCCTAGTAAAGGGCAAGGACTGGCCATACAAGATAAGGGTTCGGATTTCATCACCGTTCTCTTCTTGCCCGCCTTAGGAAAACGAAACCAAACACGAACCTAAGCCTAAAATTTTGACTAGAACGAGACCGATAGGGTAACGAGCTTAATAGGAAAGTCGTTCGAAAAATATTGGTTACTCTTTTGAGCATACTTTGAAGTTCATGATGGTTTCTGTAAGTTGAATGCGTGACTGCGCCGCCTTGTAATGCGGTGAGGCCTTGGGTATCAAAGCTCCACGCAGCTTCCCTCGCCTCTATTCAACTTACTTAAACTCGGATTGATTCCGAGAGGGGTTTGCTCATATTGTAACGAATTCCCTTTCGAAGGATTAGAAGTCGTCTAGAAAACAATCTAAGTGGAGCCATCATGCTTTTTGTTTGCTAGAAATCGCAGGTTTGTTGTGGTCAAGTCATCCTTGTTTGTGTTTGTGTAGAATTCCCTTGCGCTTAGGATGTCAAACTGGTATTATAATAGCCAATACAATGATTATCCAATATCCAACAATATGGACATTCCTCTTTTTATGACCATAGTGTGAATAGTGGTTGGGAACGCCAATCTTTTGAAGGTTATGGGTCATACCATGGTGATCCCAATTACTATCCACACGCCACCCGGTCGTACGAGCAAAATTCCTCTCTAATAGAGTCAACACGTAAGTTAGCTGAGACGACACGTAAGTTTGCGAAATGAATAACTTAGTTATGGACGAAAGCAATGCAACGAGTGAAATTTCTTTCCTAGATACATTAAGGAAGTCATGTGAGTCGAGTCACGATACATTAAGGAAGTCATGTGAGTCGAGTCACGATACCATAATGAAGTCATATGAGTCGATTCGAAAGCTTTTGTTTGAGGCCCGTAAACTTAACTTGCCGAGATAATATTAGTGTTTCCAATAGTACCCCTGAAAATGAGGATAGTTATTTACATAATCAAGATGACGAGGATAAAATTGGTAACACTACTTGTCTAGATGAGGTTCAACCATTTTCATATTATTATAATGATGATTATGATGAGGATAGTGTTGATGAAGAATTTGAAATAAATAGGCATAGTGATCAGGAAATTTTTACCCCAATTGAGCTTTATAACGATAATATTATTTCTAGTTCAAATCCAAATAATTTTAATAATTATTCACCTATTCAAAAGGATGAGGATTTGACTAGAGATATCCCCGTTTTAGACGATGTAGTATTTCCTTTTGATTACGAAGCCAATGATGGTTTAGAGGAACGAGTATATTTTGAGTCTAGCGATTTAGAAACAATAGACTTAGAAAAAGAAAATGAACTCGTAGAGATGAGTGAGGATGTACCTGACTTAGAAGAATCAATTGACCATTTTCAGGAATCGATGACCTTGAAATTAGGGAAGTTGTGACTAGTCTTTCTAGAGACACTGAAAACTCTAAGTTTGGGGGTGATTATCATTCTCCATGTGCTTTAACTCTTAGAAAAGTCCCTAACTTGGGACTTGACATATGTGCCTCAACCATTTTAAAAGATTATCTTCATACACTTTTTCCTGAACCTTGTTGTGTCCATAAAGAAGTTCAGTTGTTAGAAACCCATCCTCTGGTTGATGTGGTTAACCCAGGCTATAATACCACGATTGACTTTGTTTTCCCACCAAAAACCTTCCTTCCAATTGTGGGAACGTATAAGTTTCAGATGTGTCAATTATTAAGTTTTGAGACTAAACCTAATTACTTTAGGATATTAGGGTCGACACATTTGCTTAAGGAAGACCACCAATCTTATTGTGGTCAGCTGTGTAAGTCAAAACTGATTGACTTAGAGGATCCTCAATTATTCGAGTTATTATTATGTGCTTCTAAGTTTTTATTTGAGTTTTTCCGGACTCTAGAACCCGAACATTCGGATCTAACTCATGAGGAAACGCAACCCATGAAAATATGCTATCTAGACCCTTTTATAAAGCTCGAACCCGAACCACAACTAGATGTAGTTGTCTTAAACAAAAAATAGATAAGGGTGTATTGGATATCTTCCTGGTCTGTGGCAGTCTCCTCTTCTTGTGGTTAGCACTTTTTGATCCGTATGACCCAGCTTATTCCAACATTTGCTTGCTATATGATTCTTCGAGGTGACTAATCCTTTCCAATGTCCTGGGTCAAGACTTTAAACTTAGCACTTCTTGGGAGGTAACCCATGCTCTTGCAACACGGTAATATCTTTCCTTAACTCTTTTACTTCAAATGGTAACAGTTTTCTCCTTGTTCATGCTTTTAATTTTATCTTTAGAACATTGAGGACAATGTTAGATTTAAGTTTGGGGGTATGGGAGAAATTTTTAGTTGCATTGTTAAACTCCAGAGCCTAGAAATTTATGCGTATTAAGGATGGCACTAACCAATCTAAGTGGATGGAAGCATTTTGGTTGTAGGAGTTGAGGAACCAATCGATTAGATGGCAACATCTAAAGAGTCTATTCATAAAAGCACGAGTTCGGGTGTTAGAAATAACATGATAGTTTCACCAATCTCGTTGAGTCCTTTTCACTTCTATTTTTAATTTGTTTTGTTTTTAAACTATGTTTCTCTAAGTGATTAGGTGGGGCCCACGAATCAAGTTGTTACCAATGCTAGGGTGAATTAGAGTGATTGAGATACCAAAAAAAAAAAAAAAAAAAAAAAAAAAAAGAAAAAAAAAAAAAAAAGAAAAAAAAAAAAAAAAAAAAAAAAAAAAAAAAAAAAAAAAAAAAAAAAAAAAGAAAGAGAGACCAGACCATCAGACCAACCGGAATAAATTCAATAAAGTCGACCTCTGGAACCCTTGTATATGCCAGTTGTGTTGACCTAGAGTTAGGATTATCGACCACCGGTTCCCTTGTATATGCCAAAGTGTGTTGATATTAGTCGACTAGTATCTCGGTCCATTAAGATAGGTTCATTTTGGCGGAGGCCTTCGAGACGAGATATGGGAAACACCGTTCACTTAGTAAAAATCAAAACCATCTATGTTTTTCTCTATATCCATCTTCTTGATCTATCCATGTGATTAGTTTTGACTCCGGTATTGATGTCCATAGTGCGACTATCCGAGTAGAGCTCTGTCACTTTATATGAATTTTAGTATGCTTGAGTGCAAACTCGTGTACAAAGAATTGGAATTTCGCATCGTGGTACTTCCTCCCGTAGTCAATAAGTATGCCAACCAAGGAGATTCTTTAGTGCCTTCCAAGGTTTTGCGTAGATAGCTAGGGTATGGAGTAAAGGTTTTGTGGGTACACCTCTGGTAAACCCTCGGAGACAACACTCCGCCACTAGGGCCACCTAGGGGTTCAAATGATTTTTATTTTCTAGAATAAATTTGCTCGAGGACTAGCAAATAATAAGTTTGGGGTATTTGATAGACACATTTTTGTGTCCGAATTGTCCTCATTGTCTCTATTGTTGGTCTCGATTTTTGTACTAATTTTGGTGTTTTTATGTATTTTTAGGTGTTTTTGGAGAAATAAACTTGTTGGAAAAAGTTGCTCAAAAAGTGTTATTTGGACCCCTGGGAGAAAAGTGATAAAGGCACCCTCATTTTGGATAAGGGCACCCCAATTGCTAAGGGGCACCCAAGGATAAAGGCGCCCATGTTTTGGATCGGGGGCACTTCATCCTCTCCATTTCAAATTTTGGTTTTGGCGGGAAATTATTGTTCTTCACCGGAAGAATTTTGGTTTGATTTTTGGACGTGTTAGAAGGAGATTCAATGGCTGAAATTTCATGGGATGACTTGTTAAAGCTTAACAATATCGTGGTGTGGGTCTTGTTTCGGTTAAAATTGACTGGATAACTCGCGAGGAGAAAAAAGGCAACACGTACGTGGAAGAAATATTCACGGGATTACAACGTTTAGACGTGTGCTTCTCGTGTTTGGACAGAGGTTGGTCTCTAGCAGCGTGTAGAATTTAAATAAGGAAGAATCGGAATCACGAAAGTTGCATGAGAAGAAAAAGGAAACAAAATATTCTCGAATATTTTTTTTCTTCGAAAGTTAATGAAGATAATTTGAGAATATCTCGAGTTATTACGCGGGATTAATGTGGCTTTGTCGGGTATATAAAGAGTGTTGGGATGTCGAGAAGAAGGATTGGGAGAGTTTGGGAGGATTTGGAACGCTAGAAGAGCCAAGAAAAATCGAGTTGCGAGTTATTCTCTGCTCGCTGCTGCTGCACCAAGAACACGAAGAACGGACCACCAGAAGCAGTCGTTCTTCTATAGTGTCTACGACACTTCTGCGTGGGTCGTAATACGGAGGGGGCGGACTTAAAAGAAGTAACGGTTTTATCATTCCTTGTAACAGTGTTTGCAACACGTATAATCGTTGCAAACACTCGATTTTCATTATTTTCCCCATTTCATCATTTGTACACCTCCTTTGAGCAATAAAAATGGATTTTGAGCGTGTTTCCAACATGATGAGCTAGAACCCATCACTGGGACGACGGAGGAAGACAAATTTCATACATGGGTAATTTTAATTAATTCTTTATTTGACTTTTGCACTAATTAAAATAGAATTATGATTTGATTAAATTGGTTGTTATTCAATTAGATAGGTTATGCTTTGTTTAGATAATCTATGCTTAGGGATACAATTAATCTTTTGAGAGTCTACCTTGGCAAAAATAAGAGTCGGTGTTATTTTGTTTATTGAGCCTTAATTGTTGAGAATAATTAAATTGAACCTTTTGTTATGAGTTTGGGAATCCCGAGTCCCAAGACATCTCTCCGTCTTGTGACATAAATTGTATATATTCTGTATTTTTATTAAATCCTAAAATCGATTTCATCAAGTCCGAGTGAACGACAACCCTACTACCACTTTCTACAACATCATTGAAAATAACCACCAATTTTTGGCGCCGCCGACGCGGACTTGTGTATAGATTTGTTTTTAGGTTTTATTTTTATTTTTATTATTTTTGTTCCTTTTTACGCGTTTTGGTTTTTTCTATTTGCTTTCAGACTTGGTGCGGAGCTTATATAAAAGAGAAAGTGTTGAAGAGTAAAGTGAAGCCAAAGAAAGAAAGAAGAGAGAAAATCCAAAGGAGTGAAGAGGAAAATTTTGTATATAGTGTAATTATTTTTTTTTTATTTATTTTTAGAAACTGTAATTAGGTAATTATCTTTGTAATTTTTATTTTTATTTTTTGGACTTCTTAATTTTGGACTTTATTTTTGGACTTTTGGACATTTTTTTTAAAACCCTAAGGAAGGGTTATTTAAATATTAACTGCACAGGGAAGGACGACGATTACGATATCGTCTCGGCCCCTCGGGTTCGTACATGACATAGGAGTCGTGGCCCGAGTCGACTTCAACGGTTCATCCCCGTCCGGAACGGGAGGTAAGAATTCTAAACACCCGCGAATCCCTGTCAGCGGGTTTACTTTGGATGATTTTGTATGCATATATGTTGAGGTATTGAAAACTACCGCTTTAATTTCCTAGTAAAGGGCAAGGACTGGCCATATAAGATAAGGGTTCGGATTTCATCACCGTTCTCTTCTTGCCCACCTTAGGAAAACGAAACCAAACACGAACCTAAGCCTAAAATTTTGACTAGAACGAGACCTATAGGGTAACGAGCTTAATAGGAAAGTCGTTCGAAAGATATTGGTTACTCTTTTGAGCATACTTCAAGTTCATGATGGTTTCGTGAGTTGAATGCGTGACTGCGCCGCCTTGTAATGCGGTGAGGCCTTGGGTATCAAAGCTCCACGCAGCTTCCTCGCCTCTATTCAACTTACTTAAACTCGGATTGATTCCGTAGGGGTTTGCTCAGATTGTAACGAATTCCCTTTCGAAGGATTAGAAGCTGGTCTAGAAAACAATCTAAGTGGAGCCATCATGCTTTTTGTTTGCTAGAAATCAGTAGGTTTGTTGTGGTCAAGTCATCCTTGTTTGTGTTTGTGTAGAATTCCCTTGCAGTTAGGATGTCAAACTGGTATTATAACAGCCAATACAATGATTATCCAACTGAACAATATGGACATTCCTCTTTTTATGACCATAGTGTGAATAGTGGTTGGGAACGCCAATCTTTTGAAGGTTATGGGTCATACCATGGTGATCCCAATTACTATCCACACGCCACCCGGTCGTACGAGCAAAATTCCTCTCTAATAGAGTCAACACGTAAGTTAGCTGAGACGACACGTAAGTTTGCGAAATGAATAACTTAGTTATGGACGAAAGCAATGCAACGAGTGAAATTTCTTTCCTAGATACATTAAGGAAGTCATGTGAGTCGAGTCACGATACATTAAGGAAGTCATGTGAGTCGAGTCACGATACCATAATGAAGTCATATGAGTCGATTCGAAAGCTTTTAGAGGCCCAGAACGGAACTGCTCGAGATAATATTAGTGTTTCCAATAGTACCCCCCGAAAATGAGGATAGTTATTTACATAATCAAGATGACGAGGATAAAATTGGTAACACTACTTGTCTAGATGAGGTTCAACCATTTTCATATTATTATAATGATGATTATGATGAGGATAGTGTTGATGAAGAATTTGAAATAAATAGGCATAGTGATCGGAAATTTTTACCCCAATTGAGCTTTATAACGATAATATTATTTCTAGTTCAAATCCAAATAATTTTAATAATTATTCACCTATTCAAAAGGATGAGGATTTGACTAGAGATACCCCCGTTTTAGACGATGAAGTATTTCCTTTTGATTACGAAGCCAATGATGGTTTAGAGGAACGAGTATATTTTGAGTCTAGCGATTTAGAAACAATAGACTTAGAAAAAGAAAATGAACTCGTAGAGATGAGTGAGGATGTACCTGACTTAGAAGAATCAATTGACCATTTTCGGAATCGATGACCTTGAAATTAGGGAAGTTGTGACTAGTCTTTCTAGAGACACTGAAAACTCTAAGTTTGGGGGTGATTATCATTCTCCATGTGCTTTAACTCTTAGAAAAGTCCCTAACTTGGGACTTGACATATGTGCCTCAACCATTTTAAAAGATTATCTTCATACACTTTTTCCTGAACCTAGTTGTGTCCATAAAGAAGTTCAGTTGTTAGAAACCCATCCTCTGGTTGATGTGGTTAACCAGGCTATAATACCACGATTGACTTTGTTTTCCCACCAAAAACCTTCCTTCCAATTGTGGGAACGTATAAGTTTCATATGTGTCAATTATTAAGTTTTGAGACTAAACCTAATTACTTTAGGATATTAGGGTCGACACATTTGCTTAAGGAAGACCACCAATCTTATTGTGGTCACCTGTGTAAGTCAAAACTGATTGACTTAGAGGATCCTCAATTATTCAGGTTATTATTATGTGCTTCTAAGTTTTTATTTGAGTTTTTCCAGACTCTAGAACCTGAACATTCGGATCTAACTCATGAGGAAACGCAACCCATGAAAATATGCTATCTAGACCCTTTTATAAAGCCTGAACCCGAACCACAACTAGATGTAGTTGTCTTAAACATAAAGATAGATAAGGGTGTATTGGATATCTTCCTGGTCTGTTGCAGTCTCCTCTTCTTGTGGTTAGCACTTTTTGATCCAGATGACCCGCAGCTATTCCAACCGTTGCTATATGATTCTTCGAGGTGACTAATCCTTTCCAATGTCCGTCGAAGACTTTAAACTTAGCACTTCTTGGGAGGTAACCCATGCTCTTGCAACACGGTAATATCTTTCCTTAACTCTTTTACTTCAAATGGTAACAGTTTCTCCTTGTTCATGCTTTTAATTTTATCTTTAGAACATTGAGGACAATGTTAGATTTAAGTTTGGGGGTATGGGAGAAATTTTTAGTTGCATTGTTAAACTCCAGAGCCTAGAAATTTATGCGTATTAAGGATGGCACTAACCAATCTAAGTGGATGGAAGCATTTTGGTTGTAGGAGTTGAGGAACCAATCGATTAGATGGCAACATCTAAAGAGTCTATTCATAAAAGCACGTAGTTCGGGTGTTAGAAATAACATGATAGTTTCACCAATCTCGTTGAGTCCTTTTCACTTCTATTTTTATTTTGTTTCTTTTTTAAACTATGTTTCTCTAAGTGATTAGGTGGGGCCCACGAATCAAGTTGTTACCAATGCTAGGGTGAATTAGAGTGATTGAGATACCAAAAAAAAAAAAAAAAAAAAAAAAAAAGAAAGAGAGACCAAAAAAAAAAAAAAAAAGGTCGTAAAGAGAATGAACCATGAAACCTAATAAATTCAATAAAGTCGACCTCACTTGGAACCCTTGTATATGCCAGTTGTGTTGACCTAGAGTTAGGATTATCGACCACCGGTTCCCTTGTATATGCCGGTGTGTTGATATTAGTCGACTAGTATCTCACCCATTAAGATAGGTTCATTTTGGCGGAGGCCTTGAGACGAGATATGGGTAACACCGTTCACTTAGTAAAAATCAAAACCATCTATGTTTTTCTCTATATCCATCTTCTTGATCTATCCATGTGATTAGTTTTGACTCAGGGTATTGATGTCCATAGTGCGACTATCTCGAGTAGAGCTCTCACACTTTATATGAATTTTAGTATGCTTGAGTGCAAACTCGTGTACAACAATTGGAATTTCGCATCGGGGTACTTCCTCCCCGTAGTCAATAAGTATGCCAACCAAGGAGATTCTTTAGTGCCTTCCAATGTTTTGTAGATAGCTAGGGTATGGAGTAAAGGTTTTGTGGGTACACCTCTCGGGTAAACCCTCCGGAGACAACACTCCGCCACTAGGGCCACCTAGGGGTTCAAATGATTTTTATTTTCTAGAATAAATTTGCTCGAGGACTAGCAAATAATAAGTTTGGGGGTATTTGATAGACACATTTTTGTGTCTGAATTGTCCTCATTGTCTCTATTGTTGGTCTCGATTTTTGTACTAATTTTGGTGTTTTTATGTGTTTTTAGGTATTTTTGGAGAAATATACTTGTTGGAAAAAGTTGCTCAAAAAGTGTTATTTGGACCCCTGGAGAAAAGTGATAAAGGCACCCTCATTTTGGATAAGGGCACCCTGTGGCACCCAGCTGATAAAGGCGCCCATGTTTTGGATCGGGGCACTTCATCCTCTCCATTTCAAATTTTGGTTTTGGCGGGAAATTATTGTTCTTCACTGGCAGATTTTGGTTTGATTTTTGGACGTGTTAGAAGGAGATTCAATGGCTGAAATTTCATGGGATGACTTGTTAAAGCTTAACAAAGTGGTGTGGCTGATTGTTTCGGTTAAAATTGAGCTGGATAACTCGCGAGGAGAAACAGGCAACACGTACGTGGAAGAAATATTTACGGGATTACAACGAGTTAGACGTGTGCTTCTCGTGTTTGGACGAGAGGTTGGTCTCTGCAGAAGCGTGTAGAATTTAAATAAGGAAGAATCGAAGAAGGCTGAGACGCGTGCATGAGAAGAAAAAGGAAACAAAATATTCTTTTTCAGTCGCGAAGTTAATGAAGATAATTCCCGAAGTTATTAGGAGGATTCGAGGCTTTGTCGGGTATATAAAGAGTGTTGGGATGTCGGAGAAGAAGGGGAGAGTTTGAGAGGATTTGGAACGCTAAGAGCCAAGAAAATCGAAGTTGCAGAGTTATTCTCTGCGCTGCTGCCGCACCAAGAACACGAAGAACGGACCACCGGAAGGGCGTTCTTCTACAGTGTCTACGACACTTAGACGAGGGTCATAATACGGAGGGGGCGGACTTAAAAGAAGTAACGGTTTTATCATTCCTTGTAACAGTGTTTGTAACACGTATAATCGTTGCAAACACTTGATTTTCATTATTTTCTCCATTTCATCATTTGTACACCTCCTTTGAGCAATAAAAATGGATTTTGAGCGTGTTTCCAACATGATGAGCTAGAACCCATCACTTTGGACGACGGAGGAAGACAAATTTCATACATGGGTAATTTTAATTAATTCTTTATTTGACTTTTGCACTAATTAAAATAGAATTATGATTTGATTAAATTGGTTGTTATTCAATTAGATAGGTTATGCTTTGTTTAGATAATCTATGCTTAGGGATACAATTAATCTTTTGAGAGTCTACCTTGGCAAAAATAAGAGTCGGTGTTATTTTGTTTATTGAGTTTTAATTGTTGAGAATAATTAAATTGAATCTTTTGTTATGAGTTTGGTGGAATCCCGAGTCCCGAAAGACATCTCTCCGTCTTGTGACATAAATTGTATATATTCTGTATTTTTATTAAATCCTAAAATCGATTTCATCAAGTCCGAGTGAACGACAACCCTACTACCACTTTCTACAACATCATTGAAAATAACCATCCGCTCTCAACTTATTCTGAAATCATACCAAAGATCACTCTCTCGTATCTTCCCCCTGTCAATTCATCCGAATCTTCTTCCACAACCCATTTAACAACAGCGCCTCCTTCACCTACTCTCGCACCTCTAACAGCCTACCATTTCTGCTTCACCTTAAACGAATCTTCACCGATTTGCTTCATCCACGTAACCCTTATTCACTTCCATCATCACCGACTCCCATTCTCCTCGAATCAGTGAAACCCATCTCAAATTGTAACTCCTTTCTGCCCCTTTGACCCAAAGATAAATAACATCTTGACCACAAAACCCATTTAATCTCTTCCTCTCTGTGTTGTTAGCAAGCACCACCAACACTCCATTACCGATTCGCTCATTCTCTTCCAAATTCAACCCGAAAAACCTATTTAATTCACGGCAGCAACCATCTCAGCTCTTTAATTTCTCGAACTCTCATCATACTTTCTTCTCTGAAATCTTCATAGAGAAACCCTTAACTTCCATTTCCAGATCTCAATCTTTGTCTGCAATTCAACCCCTTAATTCGACAGAAACTTCCAACTCAATCCATAGCCACAACCCATCTCTAATTTCTCTCAATTAAACATCATCAACACAATTTCATCTATTAAACCCTATTTACCCAAATCACAAGAACAACAAGTCTTGTTTCTTCTACCGTAAATTAAACCCTAGTTAATCACCAACAATAGCAACTTCTCGATCTTAAACTCCAATTCCTCCCCGAGTCTCTTCCATTAATCTCTCGGAGTTCGATCTCCGCTCTCACGATCGCCCGAAGAGCGGCCCGAAATGCTTTTTACTTCCATCTCTTTCAGTGACAATGAATGAGAGGATATCGAGATGTAGGGTTAGGTAATAGACTAGAGTAGGATATATGCACCCCAATCACCTGATAAGGTATACCCAGTTGGCAATCCCATAAGTGAATAACATGTAGACGCCCCCTTAACCTCATTGGCTTTGTCTTTAGTGCTCCTCCAATAGAGAGCAGCCCTTAACCTTGGCTGGGCTCCGATAGTGATCGCCCATGAAATGACAATTTCGCCCTTTTGGCTCAAATAGAGTAATTTCTTCTTCTTTTCCTCCGTGTGACTCCAAAGTAGCTACAAAACTTAAAACAAGCGTAAAATACAAAATTCACACGAAAAATAGCAAAGAAAGCATAAACAATAGATAGTAAATAGGATGTATTCTACACCCTATCAAATTCCCCCACACTTAGACTTTGCTAGTCCTCGAGCAAATCAAACTAAAAACTCACAACTTCAAAGCGTTCAAGCGTCCCAAGCATCCAAAAAGCTATGAGGACATAGAGTTTCGCATTCTAGTAATAAGAAGTTAGAAATACTAAAGAACATATTCTCGTTCTTAAATGTTGAGTGAGAAATAACCACACCATAATGAGAGAACGCGTGTTTGAGAAACGATCAATAAGCATTTCGCCTCGACTTCTGCCTCACCAAAAAGGATTTTATGATAATTGCACTCAAAAAGACGGCTTTTTTATGGTTCACACATGTGTGCAGGTAGGAATGAAGAGAGAATTCCTGCAACACGTTGAATGGTGGGAAGGACAACTTCCGAAATATTTTTTTTTAAAAAACCCACATCTTTTAATATTTTGAAAAACCATTTTTCTGACGATCTCTAAGAAAGGAAATCAACCATATATTATTGAGGATGAGATTACTTACTCACCTTCACATCCGATCGCCAATTATGATAACACCACTCTCACGGCATCCAATAGAAACGTCTTCCGCTCCTCGTCTTGATCTTCTTGGTCTTCGTCTTCGGTTTCAACTATTGACGAAAAACTCTCGAATTTCATAAATCCTTGACAATTTTTAACTCTTGTACCTTAAAAATCCTTGTCGCTTGAAACTTCCTTATAAATTTTCCTTTCCCACGGCTTATTAAATAAATAAAAATAAAACAAATATTTCTCTCTTTTTTTTTTTTTTTAAATAAGAGAAATAAAATACAAAAAATAAACCATGGCCGTGGGAGAATTATTTTACCGCTTGATTCTTCACAACTTGTATCGTCTTGAAATCATAAACTTCAAAAAATTCTCACCTTTTAATTTTCTTCGCTTTCATGAATAAGTCTTCATACTTGGATATAAAATTACCTCATTGTATTGTAAGTCCTCAACATATATGTAAAAATCTGCTCTTTGTATGTTGCTTTACTTGAATTTGAAATTTGCTCTTTTTCTCGTTCCGTTGCTTGTAAGCCTTAAACTTTTCCAACTTTCCTTGTAGATTTTGATGTCGCTCCTTGTTGATGATGATGATGTTTCTATGGATCCGTTGTTGTCGCGAGAGAGAATGGTGCTAACTGCAAATCGAACTACAAGAAGGAGGCTTTCATCTATAGACGTCATCCTTCATGATTGACAAAATTAGCACTCAAGAGATCAAAGAGTAGTGCTTCTATTGGTGGGAGGTTGGGTAGCTCACCATTCTACCCGGAATTAACGTATGGTGACACACACTCAAAAGAAGCTCTTTAGTAGATGGAAAATTTCTGGTCGGTGCCTCACATGATGAATACGGGTAGTCTCCACTAATGATTGATCAGCAACTCGAATAATGCATTTCTCCCTGCACCAAATTCGCATCACCGGCATGATTAAATCCATTATTTAACACTCTAACAAACAAGAAATCCGAATGTAGTTCTCTAACATTTCCAAGTTCAATTATGTCGGTCAAAATCTCTATGTAAACATACCTAGAAGTATGCTAACACTCTAAAATCTCTAAAAGTTGGAGGTTTTAAGTAAAACTTTTTTTTTTTTTAAAATACATGCTTAACCACTCCCCCACACTTAAACCTTACATTGTCCTCAATGTAATTGAATCCTCCTAGTAAAGTCAAGGTGGAAATTTTAACATGATATGAAACAAGAAAAAGAAATAACAAAAAGCAAAAAGATAAGAAATACAAAACCTATGGGTTGCCTCCCATTAAGCGCTTGTTTTAAAGTCGACGGCCCGACTTAGCCCTTGTAAGATTCATTCCCCATATACTAACAATCGGAAAATTTGGGGATCCACCCATAATACCTGTTTTGCAAACAATAATTCCATACAAATGTTAGCACAAGAAAATAATAGTGAAATTATCGCTCGATAGGAATTTCCCCCACACTTATTCTCGTCCACACTCGGAAGTGTATAAAGAACATAGAATTTGGGAACTTCCATGTATTCCTCTTGGCAAACCCGCATGGTGTTAGCATCAAGTGTTTCCAATGGTGGATATCTAGAAACAAAATCATCCAAAAATACTTTGAAGCACAAACATTCAAACCAATAAGAGGTAAAGGAGAAGAATCAATATGCAAAGGGTTAGACAAACCTTGCACAATCTCTTGTGTTATAGAATCCTCTTCATCCTTAAAAAATTCAAGTGAATTACTTACCTCTTGTATATCGTGGTCCTCTATTAAATCTTGCAACCATTCTTCGTCGTTTTCTACCTTAACCAAAGTCTTGGCATCATTAAAATCATTGGCAAGTTCAATTGGGTCTTCCACGAAATCAATCAATGTGGTTTCATCCTCTAGTATCATCTCTTCAACATTCTCATCATCGGAATCGGGCCATTCACTAAAATGATTTTCATCCGGTATAGATTGTAAGATCTTCTTGTGAGGGTGTCACACCGTTTATAACAATAGATAAGTCACACCCAATCTCCTCCTTTTGAATAGGCGAAGGATCGTTATTATGATCCGGAGTTGGAATAACTTTATCCTTGTTACAATAATTTTCATAAGGTTCAAAATCATCATCGTAACCCATATAATAACGTTTTCCGCTCTATTCTTAAAGTTCTTTTAGCTTCAAGAATTTCTTCATCCGATGCTATGCCTTCATCGATCAATTGATAGAACCTTCTCTCAAGTTCCCTCAAACTAGGTTGCCTTGCACCAAGGAGATCACACATAGATTTAGAAGCATAACCATCCTCCCCTCCTAGTGATTGTTCACTTACATACCCGTCATAAGGTTGTTGATATGTATGAGAATATCCATAAAGTCTGTATCCTAAGGATGGTTGGAAGTTGCCATAATATTGAGGTTGAAAACCGTATTGATTGTTGTAATATGCTTGCTCTTGTCCACCATACATGGAAAACCGATACCGAAATAAGATTCTCGGGGACCTAAGTTAGATACGATATAGAATCCAACAAAGCAAGAATAAACCAAAAGAAAAAAATAAAAACAACTAAAATCATCCGTGCTCCCCTAGCCGGCGCCTAAAATTTGATGCGTGTCGTAACCACAACAAATTAATTAATATTTTTCCACCTAATTAACAAGTAATATAATGTAGTCAAGTTCGTTCCCACGAGGAGCAAGAGATTCTAGTTGTAAAAATTGTCACGAAAAGGGGGTATAAAGCAAAAAGAAAGTAAACAAAGCAATTAAAAGATAAAGTTGAAATCAATAAGAGAGACAAGATCAAGGAATCCTTCTTCGTTACGAAACAATGATTAAAGTTATGTTCTTTTCTACTTGTTATTAGTCACAAATTATCACCAACCGTAGGTAAAGCAGCTAGATCAGTGCTAAACCCCTAAATCCCTTGTATCACCGGATACGGAACAATTAGTCACAAATTATCACCAACCGTAGGTAAAGCAGCTAGATCAGTGGTAAACCCCTAAATCCCTTGTATCACCGGATACGGAAGTTCTCGACTACCGGATTCTATTTACCAAACCACCTAGTAGTAGATCACTCTATATGTAATTTAAATAAACGCATTAAGATTTATGAACTTATTAGGTCAATATTAGTAGTTGGACTCTTAGATCAAGGTCTACTTGCTAACGTTGTTTTCACACACAATTGCTCCACGGAATCCCTCCGCAAGGTCTCGTGTTTGCTACTTATGTAAAAAGTCAAGAAACGATTACTTATCTCCTAACTTTCACTAGCTTTAGATTAAACCGACAAATCAATTTAGTTGGCCACCCAAACAATCTATCAATCAATCATGAATGTCTTTAAGATCATTCCTATTAGTAAAAACAAACGATAATTATGTGAAAAACTTCAAGATAGAATTAAAACAAAACTCAAATCATGTATTAAGAACTAGGAATTCATCCTCAATCAATAATAAAATTAGCTACTCATGTTAAGGAGTTCACACAAAATTTAAGAAAAGAAAAGTGTTGTGTGTGTAGAGAGGTGTGTAAAAGATATAGAAAACTTCTCTATTTATAGGCTTCAATATTCTCCAAATCTTCCAAGGAATAGAATCCTTTTCCTTTAGCAATTCAATTTCCAAATCTAAGATTTTCTCAACTCTTCCACCTTCTCTTTCCAAATTTTAGCCTAATTCTCCATCCAATTCCTAATCCAAGTCTTCATACCCATGAGAGAAGTCCATAGAAAATTCTGGAATTTTTGCTCGCCGGAAAAATGGTATTATGGCCGGAATCCGGCCGGCCACCTGAAAATTTTCTCCGTCAGTGGAATATTCGACGGAATATTCCGTCAGTCCACCGTTAGGACTAACGGTCAAAGTGGTCAAACCGTCAGTCCACCGTTAGTCAAGAAAGTCAAGCCAGATGGTAAGTCAGCTTGTGAGTCAGTCTTGCTGAGCTTACTCGTCTTACTCGGCCAGGCTGGGATCGGGCTGGATCGGCTATCACGGCTCGAGTTGACTCGCTTGGAAGAAATATCCTAGTGAAGTTTCTAAGTTTTCTCGGCATTTCCATGCCACATTCCGGCCTTTACTTCTTCAGTTCCTGTGACATCCTAAACATACATCTAAGGCACAATTCATTCATCAATTTCCTCTGTTGCTTCTCAGGATGAGCTAACTTTACAGCATCATCTTCTTTCTCCTATCTCCATCAACAGAGGCTCAGCTCCATTGCAGCTTAACCTCATTCATTCCCCTGTGCACAACATTACAAACCCATTACCCTGAGCTTCAATTCCTTCATCACTTTCCAACAGCAACACAATTCCAAGGCATACATCTACTCAATTCAAGCTTCACTTATGTCTTCCAACTCTCAGCAACAGAGCTCTCAACTTATTCTGAAATCATACTAGCATTACTCTCTGTATCTTCCCTGTCAATTCATCTGAATCTTCTTCCACAACCCATTTAACAACAAATACCTCCTTCACCTACTCTCAAGCACCTCTAACAACCTACCATTTCATTTCACGCCAAACGAATCTTCACCGATTTGCTTCATCCACAGAACCCTTATTCACTTCCATCATCAGCTGACTCCCATTCTCTGAATCAGTCGAAACCCATCTCAAATTGTAACTCCTTTCTGCCACTGACCCAGTATAAATAACATCTCCGGCCACAAAACCCATTTAATCTCTTCCTCTCTGTGTTGTTAGAAGCACCACCAACACTCCATTACCGATTCGCTCATTCTCTTCCAAATTCAACCCGAAAAACCTATTTAATTCATGCGAAGAACCATCTCACTCTTTAATTTCTCGAACTCTCATCATACTTTCTTCTCTGAAATCTTTATAGAGAAACCCTTAACTTCCATTTCCAGATCTCAATCTTTGTCTGCAATTCAACCCCTTAATTCGACGGAAACTTCCAACTCAATCCATAGCCACAACCCATCTCTAATTTCTCTCAATTAAACATCATCAACACAATTTCATCTATTAAACCCTATTTACCCAAATCACAACAACAACAAGTCTTGTTTCTTCTACCAGAAATTCGAACCCTAGTTAATCACCAACAATAGCAGCTTCTCGATCTTAAACTCCAATTCCTCATGAGTCTCTTCCATTAATCTCTGGATTTCGATCTCTGGCTCTCACGATCGCCACAGCAGCAGCAGCTGCTTTTTACTTCCATCTCTTTCAGGTGACAATGAATGAGAGGATATCGAGATGTAGGGTTAGGTAATAGACTAGAGTAGGATATATGCACCCCAGTCACCTGATAAGGGATACCCAGTTGGCAATCCCATAAGTGAATAACATGTAGACGCCCCTTAACCTCATTGGCCTGTCTTTAGTGCTCCTCCAATAGAGAGCAGCCCTTAACCTTGGCTGGGCTCCAGATAGTGATCGCCCATGAAATGACAATTTCGCCCTTTTGGCTCAAATAGAGTAATTTCTTCTTCTTTTCCTCCGTGTGACTCCAAAGTAGCTACAAAACTTAAAACAAGCGTAAAATACAAAATTCACACGAAAAATAGCAAAGAAAGCATAAAAAATAGATAGTAAATAGGATGTATTCTACACCCTATCATCCCTGCAAAGACATAAAAAGGAATGCTAAAGGAATTGTAATCCAAAGGTTGTTGATTATGAGGGAACAATAATATCTTCTCCAACGAAAGTAATCAGGGTTAGATATGGTAAACTATTTTCTAAGTCATTACCGATATTCAGTTTCGAAAATTACATGACTAAAAGGACTGTCTGGTACAACTATGAATGTAATCAGGGGGAGATGCCGTCATCAGGGGGAGGATCCAAGGATATGCTGTTGACCGGTTGTCAATCCGTCAAAATTAATTTCACTTTCTTACGCACTAAATTTAAATGAAGCATAAGGTAAGGAAGAGTTCGTTTCCACAGAGAGGCGTTTGTTGTTATGTAAATTTCAGTTTCTAAAATAACCCAAGGTATGTTTGTTGTTTAAGAAATAAAAGTAGTTGAAAGCAAAGTAAATAGTTTAAGAAATCAATAAGGAGAAGATATTGGTCAAGGGATAGTATCATTCACAAACATGTATTTTCATCAATGATTAGAATTGGTATTTTAATCTCGTATTTATTAAAAGTCCTAGGATATCTTGATCGCAAGTATAACCCGTTAATTCCCTGTTTTCATCACAACCACATTAAAAGATGCTTATGTGAATTCTTCGTCGAAAGCAACCTAAAGTGTAAAAGCACAATTAAGTTTAACTCCCTAAGAGCATTAAGTTTTATGGAATAAGACTCATCAATGCAAACGAATGTGTAAAAGCACTAGACGTTTTAACAAAAGTTATGATTCACTTGTGACTAATAGGATGTATCACTACAAGCACTAACCACAATTATGCTACTTAGAATCAGGGATAAACAACTTTTTCGTATTGAAAACCCTAATATAGCTCTAGAGATGAACACAAATCGGATTGATTCCGGACTCAACCTAACAAGTTTTCAAATCTTATGACACTATTAATTGTGAATCACAAACAATAATTACTGAGACAAAACTAATTCATTGAATCAAAAGCATGTTGAGAAATCAACTTTTATCCCATAACCAATAAGATGTTTAGCTACTCATAGCTATGGAGTTCATCATCATCAATATTCAATAATAAACAAGGAAGAAGAAGAACAAAACCAAACCCTAGAAGTGTAAACAAAAGCTCTCCCAAAAGAATTCCCAAAGAAAAAAGATATCATGTGTTGTAGAAAACCTCCCTTTTATAACCTTTCTCTCCTTCCAAAATTAGGTTTAGTCTTCAAAGTCCATTAGGTGAGAGTCCACCAAGCCCACAAGGACGAGAAACCCGTGTAGAAAATACGCCCCAAAATCGGTCGCCGGAATCCTGGTATTGTGGCCGGAAATCGGCCGGAAAGTCGCCGGAAGTCGGCTCCGGTGACCGGCAAAGTCCGCCCGGTCACCGGGTCAACGGGTCAGAACGGTCGGGTCAAACCGGGTTGGATCGGGTCAGCGCGGTCGGACCGAGTCAGGTTGGGTGAGTCAGGTAACCAAGTCAGCTTCCTAGCCAAGGTCGAGTGGTCTGAGTTGCCTTGGCCAAAGCTAAACCATTGCACTTCCAATCGTGTTGATGCACAATCCTCGTGCTTTAGCCTCGGTTGTAATGGCCGAGCATTCCAACTTCACTTCCCCGATTCATTCTCGGTTCAAAGACCTACACTTCAACAAAGAACTCCACCATCTTATGTAGCTTCTTTGCTGTAACCGACTTGCACTCCACCACCTCAACCTCACTTCCTGTAACTTTTCACCATAACTTCCCTCGTCGGCTCAACCTCACTTCCCAAGTGCCAAGATCATGCTCTACCTCGACCGCAGCCACCCATATCGAGCCCAATTACCATTAGTGACCTAGCAACTCCATCACCAACCCCGTTAAGCCTCCTCAGAAACTCGAGCATTGCAACTCGCTGCACTAACTTCACCAGCACCAATTGAAGTACCAACACCCACTCATAACCATACACAAAGATGTGCCACCGTCCCCAACAACTCCAAAACAAGTCAACCGCACTCGCTGACACCATCGAGCCTCAATCCTTGCAATCATCACAATCCCTTAATCCATCCTAAGCCGCAGCCTCACCAAGACTACCCGCACCTTGCCGCTTCCACTTGATAGCTCAGCCCTGCCCATAGTATTTCCACCTGCCATTCCATTCTCTGTTGCCTCAAACACTCCATCAGCAGCACCAACATCAAAGTTCAACTTTAAGCACCAACTCAGCCTGTCACAGCCATATCACCACAGTCCAGTTCAAGCTCCATCTCATGACATAGTTTCATCTGCAGCTGCATGCAGCCACACAACCCCGTTAAGCCTCAAGCCAAGACTCGTAACCTATTCAACACAACCCCGACTCTTCCATGCCACTCCTTCCTAGCCATAGCACCATGCAACAACAAACCACCAACAACACAAATCATTTCAGCAAGCAGCACCATTAGCTTCTTAGCCTCAAGATTGCAACCTAGCCATCATCTCGCAATGTACAAAGCATGGCAGTTCCAATGACACTGCCAAATCGGTCATTACAACAAGCCAACACCATCCTGCACTACCACCAAACTCGGCACCTACGCAATTCAAATGCACTTCCTCAAAACCAGCCTGCCAATTCATCTCTAAGCTCACAGCTCAGTTCACACCTCAACAGACTCAAGCACATCCTTCACTTCAGAGCCTCCATCAGCCACCAGCTTCTACTTTATAACACAGCTCCACTTTGCACCCTGCCAAGCCATTCACAGCATCTACCCGAGCCTGAGCTCAATCTACACTCTGTCATCTTGCAATCCATCAACACTGTCTCCTCCCTTGCACCAACAATTCCACCAGGTTCACTTCAACAATTGCAACAAAGCCACATCAAAGGCTTGGCCGCAAGACCACTTTCCCTTCATACTCCTGCCCTTAACTGTAGCAACTCCATTTTCAGCATCTCCCTGCCAGCAACCACCTTCCAAATCTCCACCGTATCACCACCTCAGTTCATTGCAGGTGCAAGGCTGAGCATAACCTGTACTGCAAAACTACTTCAAGCCTGGTCACTGACTTCAATTGCATCAAATCCTGCCTCCTTTTCTCAATCTACTGAGATCGATATCACATCCCAAATCCATCGAATCTCGTCCCGCAACAACCTTAGATCGAATCTCATTTCCGTTTCTCCCCTTTATCGACAATGAATCGAACCCTCTTCAAATCCATCTTCTAACCCGTTGTTCTCGATTCGAACCCCTTCCAGCTTTCTCGATCTCACAAAGAAAGATCAATTTCTTGCTAAACCATGAACTCAGCTCCTTTAATCCACCAAATAAACTCATCGATCCGGTCTTCGCTCTTCTATTCGGCCCCGACAAAGAATCTCGATTCACGTACCCAAGCTTCCTCATTCTCGATTTCAACCTCACTTCACAAGATTCGACTAAGTTCTGAGTTAACTCAAACCCTAGCTTGATTCCTCAAAGAGCCATTAAAGCTATCAATCAATCCTCATTCACTTACTTCCGTTTTCCCCCTTGAATCTCTGGGTCTTTCTCTCGACACCTCGATCCATGGCCGCTGTGCCAATTCTCAGATGCAAAATGAACTTTGTGGAAGAAAACGAGTTTCTTCACAAAACCAAGCTGATAAGGCTACTGTACGGCCATATTTAGGCACCCAAATAATGGATATGGGCCACCCAGTTTAGAGTTAGCTTGTCGGTTTCAGGGAACCGACAATTATTTGCTTATAACCTTCTCATACGGACCCTTTAATGGCCTCGTTCTTTCGCCGATAGCTTCGCCTTTTGCTCTTTTCCGCTTAAATGAATGATTTCTTCTCCTCTTGTTCTCGGTGACTCCATTGCACCTATAAAACTCAAAAGCACGCGTAAAGTACACAATTCACAAGAAAAATAGCAAAGAAAGCATAAACTCTATATAGTAAATACGGTGTATTCTACACCTATCAAATTCCCCCACACTTAGACTTTGCTAGTCCTCGAGCAAATCAAACAAAACAATAAAATACAACAACTCCGTGACGTCGAGGCTACGGTTAATTTTAGCATAAATAACAAGCCTTTAAACCCCTAGGTGTCCCTAGTGGACGAGTTATAGTCTCGTGAAGGTTTACAAGAGGTCTACCTACAAAACCTATATTTCAAACTCCGTCTATTCGTGACAAATCAATGAACGAATCCAAATTGACTACAGGATGAGGTACCTTGCAAATTCAATTCAAATATTAGTAAATAAACTCTAATTAGATAGTTGAACAAGCCACAATACTCGGAAACTAACAAACCACAATCACAATGAAAAGATTAAGAAGATGGATAAAGATGTAGATGTTGGCGAATGTTCACAAGTGTTCGATGTTTCCCATATCTGTCTGAAGGTCACTGCTAAGATGAACCTAATCCTATTGGATTGAGCTACTTCGTGCTGAATGCTACATCAAATCAATTGGCATATACAAGGGAACCAAAAGTGACTTTATTCAACACAATAATATTTTTTTTTATTTTTTTATAAGATTGGATCAAACTGGATCCAATTTTTTAGACGGCATGATTAGATCTTTTGGATCCAAGCGCATGCTTCTTGTCAGCAAGTACATGATAGTTGCCTTGGATCCTGCATTCCACGCTTGTTTAGGCGACGGAGACAGGGACTACGTTTCACACATACTGCTATTCCCAAGTGTCTTTTTATTCCGTTTTGGTCTAATTGGTCGGTCCTTTTTTTTTTCTTTTCAAATATTTTTTCATTTTTTTTTTCTTGTTCAATTTTTTTCTCTTTTTTTTTTTTTTTTTTTTTTTTAGTAACTCAACCACTCTATTTCATCCTAGCAGTAATAACACGTCGATTTTTAGTGACCCACCAAAGCACTTAGAGAACAATAGATAAATATGGAAAAATAAAAATAGATGTGATATGGTGATATTCCGAGATATGGTAACAACTATCATGTTAATTTGTGATTTCTGAGCTATGTTCGTCCCTTTTAGTTAATTGGTTCCTCAACTCCCGCATTCAAAATGGTTCCATCCACTAATTGTGTCATCTTAAAGGCACAAGTTTCTAGATTTTCGAGTTCAAAAGCACAATTTTTTGGTTTTTCTATTTTTCTTTTTTTTTTTTTTTTTTTTTTTAAAAAAACAAACTAAAACATATAAATGCTCCCCCACACTTAAACTTTACATTGTCCTCAATGTAAATTGAATCATCCAAAGTAAGTCAAGGTGGGAAATCCTAGCAAGAAATCAGCAAAAACAAAGTAAAAGCAAAACAAGAAAAACTAAAAAACAAGAAAAGAAATAAATACAAGACAAGAAATACTCATCCGTTGGGTTGCCTCCCAATTAGCGCTTGGTTTAAAGTCGTCAGCCCGACTATCTCCTTGCTTTCTATGACTCCTCCAGAGGAGCACATCCACAAAGTTAACTCCTTCCACCACTTCGGAAGTGAAGTTCTCATAATATGGTTTCAACCGGTGCCCATTAACTTTAAGTTCTTTCCCTGTAGCTATACTACGAATTTCCACTGCACCATGAGAAAACACATTAGTAACAATAAAAGGTCCGATCCATCGTGACCTTAGTTTACCCGGAAATAATTGCAAGCGAGAATTAAACAAAAGCACTTTCTCGCCCTATGCAAAATTGTTTCCTAGAAATCATATTATCATGGAATGCTTTCTGTCTTTTCTTTGTAAATCCGTGAGCTTTCAAATGCATCATTGCGAAGCTCCTCTAGCTCTTGAAGTTGTAACTTCCTTTGCTTTCCAGCCCCATCCATCTCCATGTTGCATTGTTTAATAGCCCAAAACGCCTTATGCTCAATTTCCACGCTAAGTGACAAGGTTTACCATACACAATCCTAAAAGGAGACATTCCAATAGGTGTTTTATATGCGGTTCTATACGCCCACAAAGCATCATTAAGTCGCATGCTCCAATCCTTCCTTGTCGGATTCACCGTCTTTTCTAGAATTGATTTCACCTCCCGGTTCGACACCTCGGCTTGTCCATTGGTTTGGGGATGATAAGGTGTTGCAATCTTGTGCGACACATTGTACTTCCTTAACAAGCTTTGCAAGAACCTCGTTTTTGAAGTGAGAACCCCCATCGCTAATTATCGCCCTTGGAATTCCAAACCTTGCAAAAATATTAGCTTGCACGAAATCTGAAACAACTTTAGAATCATTAGTTGGGGTGGCTTTAGCTTCCACCCATTTCGAGACATAATCAACCGCAAGTAAGATATAAAAATTCCCATGGGAGTTGACAAAAGGCCCCATAAAATCAATACCCCATACATCAAAAACTTCAATAAATTGAATAAAAGTTTGTGGCATTTGATTTCGACACCTAGATTGCCTGTTCTTTTTGACACCTATCACAAGTTGTACAAAATATATGCGCATCCTTAAACAAAGTTGGCCAATAAAAACCACTTTCAAGTACCTTGTGCGGTTCTCTTACTCCCAAAATGTCCTCCGCAAGCATAAGAGTGACAAAAAGACAAGATAGAGTTAAATTCGATTCGGGCACGCACCTTCGTATTACTTGGTCACTACCATGTTTCCATAAGTATGGATCATCCCATATGTATTGGTTCCCTAACCTCTTAAGTTTGTCCCTCTCAAAGACGAGACAAGTTCTGTGGGATTTGTTTAGAAACTAAGTAATTCACAATATCGGCATACCATGGTTCTCCATAGGCAATTGAGAAAAGTTGCTCATCCGGAAACTTTCACGCAACGGGATAGTCTCCTTGTCCACAGCAAGTCGGCTCAAGTGATCCGCAACGGTGTTCTCAATTCCTTTCTTGTCTTTGATTTCAATATCAAACTCTTGCAAGAGTAAAATCCATCGTATGAGCCTCTGGTTTCGCCTCTTTCTTTGTAAGCAAGTACTAAGTGCTGCATGATCGAGAAAAGACAACAACTTTTGTACCAATTAGATAAGAGCGAAACTTTTCTAAAGCAAAAACAATGGCTAATAACTCCTTTTCAAAGTGGTGGTGTAGTTTTGTTGAGCCTCATTTAACGTTCTAGAAGCATAATAGATAGCATGAGGAAGCCTCCTCACACGTTGCCCAAGCACCGCACCAACCGCATAATCACTAGCATCACACATGAGTTCAAACGGCTTACTCCAATCCGGTGGTTTAATGATAGGGGCTGAGATCAAAAGTTCTTTCAAACGATTGAATGCCGCCATACATTTCTCATCAAAGTCAAAAACCACATCTTTTTGCAATAAGTTACATAGTGGTGACGCTATTTTGGAAAAGTCCTTGATGAACCTACGATAGAAACCTGCATGACCAAGAAAAGAGCGAATCTCCCTCACCGTAGTGGGAGGGGTTAGAGCACGAATAAGGTCTATCTTAGATTTATCGACTTCCAAACCTTTAGAAGATATAATATGGCCTAAAACTATGCCATGAGTTACCATGAAATGGCACTTCTCCCAATTTAGCACAAGATTTGTTTCAACACATCGTTCAAGGATTAGAGACAAGTTGTTCAAGCAAAGGTCAAAAGAATCACCAAAGACACTAAAGTCATCCATGAACACTTCGATTATGTTTTCAACATATTCCGAAAAGATACTTACCATACACCTTTGAAAAGTAGCTGAGCATTGCATAAGCCAAAAGGCATCCTTCTATAAGCAAAAGTACCGAAGGGACAAGTGAAAGTGGTTTTCTCTTGGTCCTCCTCCTGCTATCACAACTGATTATAACCTCGAATAGCCATCAAGAAAGCAATAGTAAGAGTGTCCAGCTAAACGTTCAAGCATTTGATCATTAAAAGGTAAAGGAAAGTGATCTTTTCTAGTGGTGGCATTCAATTTTCTATAATCAATACAAACCCTCCAACCGGTTTGCACACGAGTTGGGACAAGTTCATTCTTATCATTCTCCACCACCGTCACACCTGATTTCTTTGGTACCACTTGTACCGGGCTTACCCACTTGCTATCGGATATGGGGTAGATAACACCCACTTCCAAAAGCTTGAGTATCTCCTTTTTCACAACTTCCATCATGGGAGGATTCAATCGACGTTGCGCGTCCCTTTTAGGCTTTGCATCATCCTCCAAACGAATTTTGTGCATACAAACGGCAGGGCTAATACCCTTGATATCGGCAATTGTCCATCCTATGGCCGTCTTGTACTTCCTTAGCACCCTTAGAAGTTTTTGCTCCTGTAAATCATTAAGCTCATTAGAAACAATCACGGGTAACTCTTCATTATCACCCAAGTACAAGTACTTTAGGTGGTCGGGAAGAGGTTTCAATTCTAAAATCGGAGATTTAACAATTGAAGGTACAAGCTTTTCATCACTGCAGGGTAAAGAAATAAAAGAGATATTATGAGTTTTCGGGCATTCTTGTAGTGAATTGAGATCACCAAGAGCTTCCTTGACTTCATTACCACACTCTACACCATTATCTATGGATGTAGTTAACACGGTTTCCAAAGCATCATCACCGTTTAATTCAAACATTTGTTGTGCCAATGTATCCATCACATCAATGGAGAAACAAGAGTGGACATCGCTAGGATATCTCATCGTCTCGAAAATGTTGAAACGTATTATTTCTCCATCAAACTCCATAGTTAGCGTTCCCTTATCCACATCAATTATGGTTTTCGCCGTTTTCATGAAAGGACGCCCAAGAAGCAATGGAAGAGACGAGTCCGAGCACCTTCATCCATCTCTAACACACAAAAGTCCGCAGAAATACAAGTTGATTAACCCGCACAAGAACATCCTCAACAATACCCATTGGGTAAACATTAGAGCGATCGGCTAATTGTAATACAATTTCAGCCTTTTAAGAGGACCAAGATCAAGTGAATTATACATTGACGCAGGCATGACATTAACTAAGCGCCTAAATCCAACATAGCTTTGTTAAAAGTTGTGTTACCAATTTTGACTAGAATGTCGAAACTACCCGGATCCTTGCACTTAAGTGGGAGTTTGTGTTGTAAGATTGCCGAAGCATTCTCCCCCACACTAAGCACTTCATTACCTTTGAGCCTTTGTTTGTTGGTACACAAGTCCTTCAATACCTTTGCATACTTTGGAACTTGCTTGATAGCATCAATGAGTGGTATGTTCACATGGATCTTTTTAAGAACGTCTAAAATCTCCTTTTCTAGTTCCGCCTTCTTAGAACTTGCAAATCTGCGAGGAAAAGGTAGAGGAGGAACATAAGTAGAAACCGGAGTTTTAGAGTTAGGAATAGGTACCTCGTAAGTTTGGGGAGAATCCCCCGACTTTCTCCTCCAAAACAGGTTCCTTGGGTGTCTCCACCTTGCCCGAATCAAGAACTCGGGGTTGCACAAGTTGTGTACCGCTTCTCAACGTAATGGCATTGACACCTCTTTTGGGTTAATAGGTTGAGAAGGAAGTCTCCCACTATTTTGTGCCTTCAAATTGTTGATATCAACCGCCATGGAGCCCATTTGTGTTTGCAACTCCTTAATAGCACTCTTAGTCTCTTGTTGACTTTCCTTGAACATGGTGGAAATACCTTGCATAAAAGTTTAAAGCTTTGCATCAATATCAGCACCTTGAGTTTGCATCGATTGTTGTGCTTGAGGTTGCTGAAATTGTTGTCTCGGCTGGAATTGTTGTTGTTGAGGTTGAAATCCACTTGAAGAGTTGAAAGTAGGTTGTTGAACCGCTCCTTGTTTGTTGGCATAGCTAAAATTGGGGTGATCTCTCCATCCCGTATTGTAAGTGTTGGAGTAGGGATCATATCGTCTTGGTTGATTCGGAAAGATCGCATTAGCTTGCTCGTCTTCATAAGATTGAGAAGAAGTTGGTACAACCGCGGCTGCAACTTGTTGAAGCATTGCGTTCATGTTACCCATTTGTTGACGAAGGTCCTCCACCTCGCTCACTTCACTCACCCTTCTTAGAATCACATCCGACCCACGACTTAAGAATTGTTGTGAGTTCGCTGCCATGTTTTCAATCAACTCTCTAGCTTGTGCCACCGTCTTACTAACTAGTGCACCACCACCCGCAGCGTCAATAAGATTCCTATCACTTGATTGGAGTCCTTCATGAAGTATTGGATGATCATAGCGTCACTAAATTGGTGGTGAGGGCAGCTTGCAACCAATCTCTTGTACCTTTCCCAACATTCATATAAGGATTCTCCCACGTTTTGCTTCATCCCACAAATTTCTTTGCGAATTTGAGTAGCCTTGGATGCAGGAAAATATCTCTCCAAAAAGAGTTTCTTCAACCCATTCCATGTTGTGACACTTCTGGGAGGTAAATAGTACAACCAATCCTTAGCACTGTCCATTAAGGAGAAACGGAAGACCTTCAACATTGCACCATCCGCCTCAACATTTGCTGGAAGCATAGCCGTGACAATGGTGTGGAAGTCCAAAAGATGTTTGTTAGGATCTTCATTCACCATGCCATGGAATTTTGGTAATTCTCTAAGCAACCCCGCTTAATCTCAAAAGTAGAGTTCGTTTGAATACACCCCGTTGTGTATCAAGCCTATGAGAAGCTAAGTCCTTGAGTGAACGATTTGCATCACCCATTTCTTCTTCTTCTCGTTGTCGGAAAATCTCTTCTCCTACTTCCTCCTCGTGCTCGTCCGTTGTGCCTTTACTTGGTTGGAGTATTGTGCCGCGTCTAGTAGCTATCCCGCACCTTGATAATTCCAATCCTTAGAAGCCGAGATTATGCACCTGCAAACAATTCTCGCAAACAAGTGAGAAACAAGACAAGAAACGAAAAGCAAAGATAAAAGCGAAATTGTAAAAAGAAACTAAAAACTTAATAACAAGCCGTATGCCTCCCACTGCAAGAACGCGCCAAAATTTGACCGTGTTGTCAATCCGTCAAAATTAATTTCACTTTCTTACGCACTAAATTTAAATGAAGCACAAGGTAAGGAAGAGTTCGTTTCCATAGAGAGGCGTTTGTTGTTATGTAAATTTCAGTTTCTAAAATAACCCAAGGTATGTTTGTTGTTTAAGAAATAAAAGTAGTTGAAAGCAAAGTAAATAGTTTAAGAAATCAATAAGGAGAAGATATTGGTCAAGGGATAGTATCATTCACAAACATGTATTTTCATCAATGATTAGAATTGGTATTTTAATCTCGTATTTATTAAAAGTCCTAGGATATCTTGATCGCAAGTATAACCCGTTAATTCCCTGTTTTCATCACAACCACATTAAAAGATGCTTATGTGAATTCTTCGTCGAAAGCAACCTAAAGTGTAAAAGCACAATTAAGTTTAACTCCCTAAGAGCATTAAGTTTTATGGAATAAGACTCATCAATGCAAACGAATGTAAAAGCACTAGACGTTTTAACAAAAGTTATGATTCACTTGTGACTAATAGGATGTATCACTACAAGCACTAACCACAATTATGCTACTTAGAATCGTGGATAAACAACTTTTTCGTATTGAAAACCCTAATATAGCTCTAGAGATGAACACAAATCGGATTGATTCCGGACTCAACCTAACAAGTTTTCAAATCTTATGACACTATTAATTGTGAATCACAAACAATAATTACTGAGACAAAACTAATTCATTGAATCAAAAGCATGTTGAGAAATCAACTTTTATCCCATAACCAATAAGATGTTTAGCTACTCATAGCTATGGAGTTCATCATCATCAATATTCAATAATAAACAAGGAAGAAGAAGAACAAAACCAAACCCTAGAAGTGTAAACAAAAAGCTCTCCCAAAAGAATTCCCAAGAAAAAGATATCATGTGTTGTAGAAAACCTCCCTTTTATAACCTTTCTCTCCTTCCAAAATTAGGTTTAGTCTTCAAAGTCCATTAGGTGAGAGTCCACCAAGCCCACAAGGACGAGAAACCCCGTGTAGAAAATACGCCCCAAAATCGGTCGCCGGAATCTCGGTATTGTGGCTGGAATCGTCGGAAAGTCGCCGGAAGTCGGCTCGTTGATCGCAAAGTCCGCCCTGATCACCGGGTCAATCTGGTCGAACGGTCGGGTCAAACCGGGTTGGATCGGGTCGGCGGCTCGGACCGAGTCGGGTTGGGTGAGTCGGGTAACCAAGTCGGCTTCCTAGCTAAGGTCGAGTGGTTCCGGTTGCCTTGGCCAGGCTAAACCATTGCACAGGCCAGAACTGTGTTGATGCACAATCCTGGTGCTTTAGCCTCAGCTGTAATGGCTGAGCATTCTGCAACTTCACTTCCCTGATTCATTCTCAGTTCCAGTACCTACACTTCAACAGCAACTCCACCATCTTATGTAGCTTCTTGCTGCTGCAACCGACTGCTTTCCAGACCACCAGCTCAACCTCACTTCCTGTAACTTTTCACTGTAACTTCCTCGTCGGCTCAACCTCACTTCCCGTGCCAGCACAGCTCTACCTCGACCGAGCCGACCCATATCAGAGCCAATTACCATTAGTGACCTAGCAACTCCATCACCAACCCTGTTAAGCCTCCTCTGTAAACTCAGGCATTGCAACTCAGTGCACTAACTTCACCAGCACCAATTGAAGTACCAACACCAGACTCATAACCATACACAGCACAGTCCACTGTCCTGCAACTCCAAAACAAGTCAACTGCACCAGTTGACACCATCTGAGCCTCAATCCTTGCAATCATCACAATCCCCAGAATCCATCCTCAGTTGCAGCCCTCACCAAGACTACCCGCAATTTGCCGTACCACTTGATAGCTCAGCCCCGCCCATAGTATTTCCACCGCCATTCCATTCTCTCGTTGCCTCAAACACTCCATCAAAGAAAGACCAACATCAAAGTTCAACTTTAAGCATCAACTCGGCCCCGGCCATGCCATATCACCACAGTCCAGTTCAAGCTCCATCTCATGACATAGTTTCATCTGCAGCTGCACAGAGCCACACAACCCTGTTAAGCCTCAAGCCAAGACTCGTAACCTATTCAACACAACCCTGACTCTTCCAGCTGAGTTCACTCCTTCCTAGCCATAGCACCAGCTGAATCAACAACAAACCACCAACAACACAGTACCGCTTTCAGGCAGCAGCACCATTAGCTTCTTAGCCTCAAGATTGCAACCTAGCCATCATCTGCAATGTACAGCATGGCAGGTTCCAATGACACTGCCAAATCAGTCTCAGGCCTTACAACAAGCCAACACCATCCCAGACTACCACCAAACTCTGGCACCTACTGCAATTCAAATGCAGCTTCCTGCAAAACCAGCTACGCAATTCATCTCTAAGCTCACAAATTTCGTTCACACCTCAACGAGACTCAAGCACATCCTTCACTTCGAGCCTCCATCACCACCGGCTTCTACTTTATAACACGCTCCACTTTGCACCACCGCCAAGCCATTCACAGATCTACCCGAGCCTGAGCTCAATCTACACTCTGTCATCTTGCAATCCATCAACACTGTCTCCTCCCTTGCACCAACAATTCCACCAGGTTCACTTCAACAATTGCAACAAAGCCACATCAGGCTTGGCTGCAAGACCACTTTCCCTTCATACTCCTGACCTTAACTGTAGCAACTCCATTTTCAGCATCTCCCTGCCAGCAACCACCTTCCAAATCTCCACCGTATCACCACCTCAGTTCATTGCAGGTGCAAGGCTGAGCATAACCTGTACTGCAAAACTACTTCAAGCCTGGTCACTGACTTCAATTGCATCAAATCCTGCCTCCTTTTCTCAATCTACTGAGATCGATATCACATCCCAAATCCATCGAATCTCGTCTGCAACAACCTTAGATCGAATCTCATTTCCGTTTCTCCCCTTTATCGACAATGAATCGAACCCTCTTCAAATCCATCTTCTAACCTGTTGTTCTCAGATTCGAACCCCTTTCCAGTTTTCTGATCTCACAGCAGCATCAATTTCTTGCTAAACCATGAACTTAGCTCCTTTAATCCACCAGCGAAACTCATCGATCTGGTCTTCTGGCTCTTCTATTCAGTTCGACAAAACAATCTCGATTCACGACCCAAGCTTCCTCATTCTCGATTTCAACCTCACTTCACAAGATTCGACTAAGTTAAGTTAACTCAAACCCTAGCTTGATTCCTCGCGACCATTAAAGCTATCAATCAATCCTCATTCACTTACTTCCGTTTTCCCCCTTGAATCTCTGGGTCTTTCTCTCGACACCTCGATCCATGGCCGCTGTGCCAATTCTCAGATGCAAAATGAACTTTGTGGAAGAAAACGAGTTTCTTCACAAAACCAAGCCGATAAGGCTGCTGTACGGCCATATTTAGGCACCCAAATAATGGATATGGGCCACCCGTTTAGAGTTAGCTTGTCGGTTTGTGGAACCGACAATTATTTGCTTATAACCTTCTCATACGGACCCGGAATGGCCTCGTTCTTTCGCCGATAGCTTCGCCTTTTTGCTCTTTTCCGCTTAAATGAATGATTTCTTCTCCTCTTGTTCTCGGTGACTCCATTGCACCTATAAAACTCAAAAGCACGCGTAAAGTACACAATTCACAAGAAAAATAGCAAAGAAAGCATAAACTCTATATAGTAAATACGGTGTATTCTACACCTATCAGCTGTCGACATATTTTACTTCGAAATTGAACATGTGTCGTACTCTTTTTCCCTTCGATCGAGAATATTTTTTCCAAAATGGTTTTGTTACTTAACGAGACAACACTAAAAACATTAAGTATGTTGAACGTTCAAGACTTAAAGATCGCGTTGATATTACTGAAAATATTTGAATCAAAGAAATGAAACGTGATAGTTCGTTAAGCAACGTAACTTCCACAATCAACAACAGGGTCTTAAAACATTCTAGTCACCAAAGTAATATGTGATAAACTCCTTTGACTTCATTAGACTACTGAAAATTATCTGACATCATGGGGACCATCTAATGGTGTGTTGAACTCTTTTCCTTCACCGAGGTTACTTTTTTCCTACAGGGTTTTGTTGCTCGGCAAGGTTTTTAATGAGACAACAACAAACACTGGGAATTAACTTCCATACTAAGGCTATTATCTTTCCCACAAGGATTTTTCTGCCTTAGAAGTTGTGAAACAACTAATCAACTTCAACGAAGCAAAGTGATCATCTAACGGATCGGCTTTACTTGCATCATCACGTTGTACTCTTTCCCCTTCACAAGGTTTTGTCCCAATGGGTTTCCTTGTCAAGGTTTTAATGAGGCAACATAAACGCATCCAATTATGTTCTAAGTTTACTTAATATTGTACTCTTTTTATTTAGTTCATATTTTGTCCCTCTGGGTTTTCCTGGCGAAGTTTTAACGAGGCAATTAACTTAGACTCATCGATCTTTGAAGATCGTATTGCATGTGATGAACTACATGTAAAGTAAGAGAAAACATGTGAATTACTACATGTGAAGAGTTGCACCAAGGTTTTATCCCACTAAGTTTTTCCTTGTCAAATTTTTAGTAAGGCAATTGATTTCGGCACAAGTCATCAAGGAGAGAACGACATTTGAAGAACTACATTTAAAGCACCATATATGAAGCACTATGTATAAAGTTTTGTTATTGAACCGCACAAAGGGAAGTGTTACAGGGCCTACGGCCCATGGATGTGCGGTCCATCCAGTTACCCCTTTTATATGTATATATTGTAACCTATGTAATTGTACTACTAATCTCTCTAATAAGATGATTCTTCTTCTTGTCTCTATATCTCCTTCCTTCACCCCTGATTATCCTCAATCAAAATCCCATATTTACATCCATGATACATAGACGGACTAGGACGTATAACAACAAATAATCGAGTTTTAACCCTAACTAAGTCAGAAATATAAACTTTCCCAACCGATTCATACACGTCTCAGACGTAAGTTTATTAGTAATACATGTGTCTATATTTACGGCTGGGTAAGGTTTAAAACCAATTATATTGTATTTATAAGGCCTGCTATCTTTCAAGTTTCCTGACCGTAAATCTTGGGTTGCTTTGAGTTTTCCGAGGAACGGCTAGTTTTTTCAAAAAAAAACTATTCATTGGTTCATTCTTTGCTATAAAATGACCCTTCTACAACAAACAAATTGTACAAAAACTCTCAAACTATCAAATTGTTGCAACAAAAAAGAAGAAACATGGTCAGTCATCACATTACTAAAGAAGATATTGCAATCGTTAGAGCATCGCTCCCGGTCAGAAAGCATGACGAATATCAAGGAATTAACGTGGACGAAACTAATGATTCTCAATGGAACATTGTATTTATGGTCTTTGTGGCCATAGATGGTAACCAAAATGGAAGATCAATGAACCAAATTAAGGAAGGGTTCGAGGAAACCTAGAAATGAAAGTTTTAAGGAGGCAATTGGAACGGGTGAAGACGAAGAGTTCCGAAATGTCCTTTCTCGGAAGAGTGAGTAAGTTTTGAATAATATATTAACTTAACCTTGATTTTTTTAGGAAGCATTGGCTCTTTCCCGATACCAAGCTATTCATCACAAATAATTTGAGCATGAGCAATGCTATTGGATCACGACAAAGTTTCTTGAGTATTTCAACAAAGCTTGACTATTTAAGTGTAATACTCTAAGTTTTATTTTTTCCATTTAGGTACAATGGGATGTAAAGAGGATTAATTATGTGATGCGAATATTATGTATTGGTGAATGAAAGTGAAAATTTTGATAAATAACGACAACACGATTCAGAAATACAACATTTACGGCTAGGTAAACCAACTGTAATTATGGAATCACACGTAACAACCAGAATAACCTGTCGAACATTGAATTTCAATCTGTATTTCTACTGAAAAACAGTTTACAGCCAGGAAAGGCTAAGGACCCGGCCGTTATCTTTTTTACGGTTTGGTCATGGTCCATCATACAAACCGTAAATTAATATGATAATTTCAGTTTTTCTTCTATTTTGGTCAAAACAACTAGGTCCTTGTTGCATAAAACCTAGGCGAAAGTACCTATAAATTTCCAAAACTCTTCCTTTTTATTTTTAAGAAATTGAACAAACATAAAACACAATACACCAAAATGGTTTTTCATTGATTGAATCGAAAAAACATATATCTTTCGTAATATTGATTGAATAGATCATAACGTTTCAATTAAACGCTTAATCGTGTAGGGTAAAATCATAGGTAGTATTTTTCAAAATTTTGTAGCAATAATCTTACTCAAACTCTTCCCCATGGACTGCCTTATATTCGGCATGAGTCCTCGACCAGTGAAAAAACAAATCAGTTATGTTAGTAGTGTTATTCAAAACTATTTATAATGAAACAACTTATTAAAAAACTTACTTATTTAACGCCCGACAGAGTGGGATTGGCTTCGTTTACGGCTTTCATTTCTATTTTGAAAGCTTCGCCTTGTTCGGACAGTTTCTCGAAAATATTTCCTTAACAATTGCAAATGTGTGCAACCTGGTTTGGCTTACTCACCTGTAAAGATAGAAAAAGAGATGCCACTCTTGACCACATATTTCCACTTCTTCCACTTTCATCATGACAAATACAACCGTACTCTATTGATAGACTTCATTAATCTTATAGTTCTATTAAGTGATAATGATTCTTGATCAATTAATTTATAAAACACATCAAGATTAAGTAGTTGGCCCTATGTTGTAAAAGGCGAACGAGTCGCCACAGAGGGCGCCTAGGCAATAAAGCGCTCTAGGCACCAAGATGTGTATAATTTTTTTTATTTTTTATTTTTCCATGGCCTCGCTTCGCCTATCTCCTAACACAAATAGGTTGGTTGCGAAATTAGGATAAAGACATTACTAATGCAATTCATGATCAAATAGTTGGTTGTGAACCAAAATGAAGAATTCTGGATTAGAATGATTAATAAAGGTATTGGTTTGCACTTTGCAGCTCAAACCAATATTTCATTAAATTTTCCAGGCATCACCAATCACCTAAATCCAGTGAAACAATTTATTTGCTTCACAGTTTACTCTAACATCTTAAATTAGATCAATTTCAAAACTCAAGAAACTAATTATTCGTATCATGATTCATATGCACTACATCTTTGCTTTTCGCATAAAAGTTCAACATATATATATTTTAGAAGAAAAGACATGTAAAAAATCACCAAAATAGTAACACTGGAAAATGAAGTTTGTATGTATACTCATATCAACCATGTCGACAATTGAAACCAACCACAAGTAAATTTATAATCATTCTAGCAATCTCGGTTTGTGTACAATCCCCAATTATTGTTCATTAAATAAATGAAATAGTCCGCCGACGAAAAAATTAAATAAATGCATTAGTCTCAGCTTCAAGAGGATTTTTCAAGTTGAGAGGAGAAATTTCCTTAGCCACAACAGTAGAGTCACCTGAATTGTTCTTACAGACAACATTAACATTGATCTTGATGGTGTCAGATTCAGGAGTGGTGCATATACCCACGACATTAGCTTCATTTGCGGGTTATTGAAGCTCAATACCTTGATCTTCATTTGGCTAAGTGTAGTTGGACCAAAAAATGAGCTTCTTAATTATGCGACTTATATTAGGATTATATTGGCCTGAAATATTTTTCTATCATTCCTAGATTTCCCAATGGTCCAAAAATGCACTTTTCGTTCGCAGCTGTTACGAGGACTTTCGCCTTTCACCTGGCTCAAGTGTTAATGATGCTCTACTCCCTCCTTGCATGTCTAAGACATACTCTTAGAACGATGTTATATGATCTTAGTTTCATTTTTTAGGCTAGATTTTGATTTTCGATTTATGTTATCGAGGAAAATTGAGTAAGATGGAGACCTGATGATCATTTCATCATATTATCGACTATGATTACAATATGATATTTGTTTTAATCTCTTTCTAAACAAATGAGATTTTCCGAGTCTCCACATATATTATCATTTTTAACTAAGTACATGTTGATAGTGTGAATCAAATATTTCATTTCTATTTTGTTAATACTTGTGCGATCTAAATTATAGTTTCACTTAATTATGCACAACATACTTTTTCTAAAACTATGGATGTGATTTGGATTGTAGTAAGATCGTAAGAAAGAAACACCATCGCAATTTGGATTGTAGTAAAAACTATGTTGTTTTTACAATTCGCTATTAGAGTACATTGTACACTAATTTGGCATTATTAGCTTTTTCTTAAGCATTTGAATCTGTTGTTGAGGTTGTTATTCTTTCAATGCAACTCTAGTTAGCGCAGCCCATGATCAGGTTTTAGTACCGAAAAAATATTGATCAACTAACATGTTAAACAATAATAAACACTGAAACAATTATTTACAACCGATTTTTTTTAAAATCTTTTATTATCTTTCTAAAAAAATAAATAAACAAATAAAAAAATAAAAAAAACGCGAAGGAGTTTTGTGTTATGTCAGAAATTCTTAGAGTTGGATAATCAAAGAAAAAGTATAGTATATCCTAACACAAATTAACATCATCACTCTATACTTTCCTTAAGGGAACGGCTAGGCTGATATCTCCAAACTTTATTGTTATTATGCGCAACAGTTGTGGACTTATGAAGTGTTATGGGCATACAGATCAAATAAAATAGCATTGATATTCAAACCTCCATTCGCCAGCTCTCGGAAGGAAGCTCTACTTCCAACAAAGCTGACATTTCCTACTGCAAGAACATTGCCAACAAATTTAAATCAGAACAGTAAGTTTTTTCTGATGGAGATGTTAATTAATAGATTCCTCCAAGATACCAGTTTGCTCCAACACCTAAACTTACAAAATCAATTTGTCATATCGTGATTTATATGCATAATTGCTTAGCTTTTTGCTCTAAAGTTTAACATATATATATATAGCTTTAGTGAGAATAATATAAAAGAAAGTACATCAATTATATAAATGATCACGATATCTACAAAATAAAAACGAGTAAAGGATCACCAAATTACTCCGCAATTGGTAAATGAAGTTTTTGTGACTGCTCTGCTTATACCAATCATGTCAGCAAATGAAATCAATTACATTCGTGGATTCAAATTTTCACGTTTTCACCTTAAATTGAACACGACATATTCAAAGTTCCCAGGCCCACCTTCCAGGTTGTTAGAATACGGGCATCCAACTCAAAACCAATTGGCAATGAATGAAGAGGCCCAAAGGATTATAAACCGCAGGATCTTAGATCGCCCAACAATGTGGGAATAATAATCTCAACACGCCCCCTCACGTGTAGCCTCGTTGGGTCTAACACGTGGACAAATTAAATCGGGTGACGCGGAAGAATAAAGGCGCGGTCAAAGACTCGTCGCAAATAGCCTGCTCTGATACCATGTTAGAATACGGGCATCCAACTCAAAACCAATTGGGTATGAGTGGAGTGGCCCATAGAGTTATAAACCGCAGGATCTTAGATCGCCCAACAATATGGGACTAATAATAACACAGGTTGTCCATATAATGTAAAACTTGTCCAACCAATACAGAAGCATGCATCCAAAGGAGGAAAATGAAGCAGCCTTAGCAAAAGGAAAAAGCACTTAGGCGGCAACCATGAATATTTCTGGAAGATCGGGATATGCACCATGGTGCCGGTTTTTGAGAAAAAAAAAAGTAGGCATACTATGTACAAAAAGTTTGTGGCGTTTCTTATCTCTAAAGATAAGATACCCTAATCATCCAATGACATATAAGATAAACTAGAAACTGCTTTCTTTTTTACGTGTTTTTGGTACTTTCTAAGTAAATTAGTATCTCATTAGCAACCATGAGTTTCAGGTGGGTGATATTTTGGCACCTGAAAAAACATGGGAGTGTTCCAAATCAACTAAGTTTTGGCACATAACCAATCTTAGTGTTCAATTTGAGCCTCTGACGCTATTCATAAATGAACTTACTTGGTTTTGGTCAATTCAAATTGGGGGATTTCATACGGGTGATATTTTATAAGGATATTTGAATGCAACCACTACATATTCTATATACATTATAAATCAATTCCGCATTTAAAGTGAGAACAGACAAGTGGCCACATACAAGAAAGAATAGAATTTAATTTACCCTGTCACATTAGAAGGTGTAGTTATTGAACCATATATCAGCAGAACATAAACTCGTGGATATGCTTCTCAGGTGATTCCTCCAGCACCATATATAGTTTACTCCAACACCTAAACTCCAAAAAAAAAAGAAAAAAGAAAAAAACAATTCCTCACATCGTGATCACATGCATAACTCCGCGACATCTCGCTGGAAAGTTCACCGTATATATAGTTTTAGGGTGAGCACAAGAAAAGAAAGCATATCAACTACATTAAGTAAAAGATCATGAAAAACATGCTGTAGTTGGCAACTGAAGTTTGTGCGACTGCTCATATCAATAATGTCGAGAAACGAAACCAATTGTGGTCATGGAGTCGAGGTGTGCGTTGCTAAAAAAAATACACTAAGAAAAAAATGAAAGAAAATCTTCCTAAATTGAACACCCCATATTCTCAGGCCCACCCTCCAGGTTTTCCATGGACTCCATGCGATGAAACCCGTCTACCCTATGCAAAAGGCAGATGAGGAAGGGTAAATAGAGCAGCATTAGAAAAACTAGCTTGAAACCCGTGCTACGCACCAGGTACGATAGGAATCGTCACCCATTTGGTGAGGCGGGGCTTCGCCCCGCACCCGTCCTAAAAGGAATACCAATTAACAGTTGCAATGTATAATGAAAACTACATTTATTATTTAGTAGTCTAACAATTGGAACCAGATTTACTTAGGGGTGGACTTGGGTTGGTTGGTCGGGTTGGAAGGCTTGGCCAAGGAAAACCCGAGGTAGAAATTCTTTGCCCAGATTGTCCATGGAACCCGTGGAGGTGCTGCCCAAGTCCCGCCCAAGTTATATTCCTCGGGTTCCTCGGGTTGACCCATGCTAATACTTTACAACATAAAAATTGTGGACATAGAATGGGGTTAGTTAGTAGTAGACTCATATATATATACACACACATATAAACCCTAATGACCTTAATTTAAGTCTTAAATTTATTTTTTATTAATGTGATAATAACAAATTTTAGTAATTATAAGATTTGATTATTGTATTTAGCTTAAGTTTCCAAATAACTTATGATTATTGACAATAATATAATTTTTTTTCATATTGAATTAATAATGAGATAAATATGATTTATATTTTCATTATTAGGTTTGAAGATAATGGCTAAAATTGATTTTAATAGATAATACTACCAATTATAAAAATAGTTTATATAATTATATTATAGTTCCTCGGGTTGGGTGGGTTTCTCGGGTTAGAAATATTTGTGCCCATGCTTGCCCAAGTTTAACTCGGGTTTATTAAAATTGTACGCCCAAATTTTTAAAATACATTGCCCATGCCCGCCCAACGTTCGGGTTGGGCATGGGTTGGGTGGGTTAACCCAACCCAAGTCCCACCCCTAGATTTACTAATTATATACTTTTAAAATGTTGGAGATTAAGAAATCATCTTAAAAAAATTATACTTTGAAATCAATTAGTATATCATGATATTGGCAACATCTACGATCTAGATAATTGGAAAATTTGCATTTGAAGTCTTCCATTCAAAGTAGCACTTCAACTACGCTTAGTCTTGCTAAATTTTAGAATGTCCATACAACATCTCTTCGTTAATCAATTTTTTCAACTTAAAGTAAATAAACAAAGTCATAACAATATTCTACCTCAAAACACCAGTACCAATGGCATCTAGTTGGGCCGCATCTCGTTTTTACTTCACCTGCTATGTACTCCCTACTTTTATTAGGTACGATATCATATACTTGCATTACAAATCCAGCGGCCAACTCATCCTCCAGCTCCAACTCCCTGTAGTTAGATGAAAAATTGCACTCGCCACATCGTTGTATCAGTACCTGTTATTACAGACAAAAAAAAAATGATATTAATACAAAATAGATTGCCAACCCTAGATACTGAAAATCATATGAAGTGCATCCCGTCGAAGATGGTATAATCAATAAAATGTACTATTATATCTTTCTTCATAATTTATATACTCGTGTTAAGAATCAAGTGTTAACTTAAGTGCTCCTCTACGATCCAACTCCATGTTCGTAAGTGATAAAATATGATATTAATAAAAAATAGATTGTAAACTTCAAATAGTGCAAAGCATATGAAGTGCTTCCCGTCAAAGAAGATGTAATCAAGAAAATGGACTGATATATCTTTTTTTCAGAAATCACATCTATACTTGCATTAAGAATAAAGCGATCAATTCAACTGATCTTCCAATCTTCAACTCCTGTAGTTGAATGAAAAAAACACGATATTAATATAAAATAGATTGTCAACTTAAAATACTGCAAAGCATATGAAGTGCTTCCCGTCAAAAAATATGTAATCAATAAAATGCAGTGATATATCTTTTTTTCAGAAATTAAGCATGTTTTATAACTGCCAGTTTAAGGCCTTTCTTAACTTCCTCGCTGCCAAAGACACCCTACACTAATGCAAGTAATGTTGTGCAATAGGAAAAAGGAAAAAAACGCAAAACCCTACACACTATTAAATCATATTTTACCAAGAAAGTCTGTATATTTTTTATTTATTTTTGAAGCAGAAAATCTGTAGCGTTTTACATGTCACTTTTGAAATAAGAACAAATTGTCAAATCATACTAAAATGGATGATTATCCGGATGGCAACGGATCCTACAAATTTCTAAGGTTGGAAGCCAACTTCCATGAACTGAATTTGCTGGTTTTGTTTTCAGATGATTCGCATTTCAAGAGAGAACCTATGGGTGTGTTTTTATAACACAAACCATAAACCATGCAAGGGCATTTGCAAAATGAAAAGCCCCATAGTCTTGGTTGGGAATACCGCGGACTTTGAGAAGCTTGTTCACAAATATTCAAGGCTACGATGCATTAGATGAAGCCTCATAACTACCACTCCAATTTGAAGAGTTCAAGCAGGTGGCCTAGAACCAAATAAGCGTGCTAACACCATGAACGTTAAATAATCATCCACGACTGACAATGGGAACAAAATGAAATCTCTTAAATGAGCTCAAATGGAAGACGTACATCTATTATGTATTAATATATTAACAAATCCAACGTAATGTGCTTAAGTAACCCAACTGGCCAAGCAGTAATAATGGACAACATGCGAAATCCGTGGTTTTTCTCAATTCATACAGGGTTAGTAGTTATACATCTAATATCACCATCTCCAAAAGCAGCATAGATTAGATGTACAAACACTAATCCGATTCAGTCAAAAGCTGCGCCTTCTTCAAAACCTTCAAAAGAAAATTTGAAAAAAAAAAGGAAATTGATGGGAACTTGCACATAACTTTGTTATGTGTTGTTACGCAAAACTTAAAAAGAGATTGGAAAGTTGATTAGAGTTCTGGTCTGTCTTTATCTACGCTAAGCTATCAAGTATGGTAATTACTTTAACCAACAATAAAAATGCATGTATGATCATTACCATAAACATCTATTTAACACAGAACTATCATGTGCATAGGCTCGATGGACTCCTCGATATTTCGAAAATGCCTGGACATTGCTTGGGTGCTCCAAATCCTGCTATCACCTTTTATGACGAAGATACTTCTACCAATCTGATTATAGAGCTGCTCTTTCAACCTCAAAATTGAAAACATTAATTAAGTAATTAGAGTCAGATATCAAATCTGACCTTTAATTAATTACTATCACTTTATACCACATGATATTAGTAGTAATAAAAAAAAACATTGATATTTTAACCTTATATTATCTTACTGGTTGTAAGGTGTAGCATAGATTATCAAAAAGTGTACGAATAAGAAATTCAAGTCGGTAACAATATTTATGGTTATTTGAAACCCAATTTTCCCATTGACCCCTGCTCGCAAAAAAAAAAAAAAACAAAAAAAAAGAGAGTAAGATTTTGGTAAAATCAGATTTTGATGCAAGTTTATAAAAATCAGCCGTAAAATGTAGCTATGTTACCGTAGCCTTTCTCCGTGCACACCGAAATTTTTGGAATAATCAAGGTAAGGTAAGCGGTGCGCGAAGGTGAAACATTTACCTTCTAATAGTCATAACCAAAGGCGTTTAGAGTAGTATCCATAGTTGAAGAGGAAAATAAGAGTAATAATTACATCACCACCTTATTATGGAGGCCGTACTCGAAATTATTAATCCAGAAAAATGATACAATCGCACCATCCATAAAACAAATATAATGGAACAAACAATGATGCTGATGTTTTATTAAAAAAATTTTTTTGTGGATTTTTCTAAAATTAGGCTCTTAAAGTTGTTGCTAAGCTATACCTCAACGTGAAGGATATGGAGCTACCGTTAAGCATGGTACCCGGTATGCAGTCCAGACGTAAAACCTAAACACCAATTAAATATTAACAAACAAATCAAACAAAATCCTAAAAACATCAACAAAATACTAAACACCAACAGAAGCCAATTAGATCAATTTCTTCACCTTTAATATCAGTGTTCAAGAACTCTCCCTTTGCGGCAACTTCTTTTGGAAGTACTGATTATATTTGCAAAATAAATAACGAAAATAGATGAGACATCATAAACCTTAATTTTAAGAAACAAAAGAAAAACAAACAGTTGGGAAGCAAAAAGTAGTTTGTAAACAATGGGCCTCTTGCTATAGTGCCTTATATAGGGAGTCACCAAACTATGAAAAAATATTTGGTTTCGAAAATACTATCAATGGATATCTTAACATTTATATAATTTTGTTATAATTTAGGCTTATTTTGATTACAGAAGACAATTAAAAATAAGAAAGGATCCAAAATTTCAAAATGAGTTAGATACTTGCAACATGAAAAATAATTCTTTAACAAATGAATATAGGAATCTTATTTTCTAACATAATTTCAAATATTTTTTCATCTTATCATAATTCGAATATTATGCTTACCAATTTTTTTCCTTACAAAAGATTTTAAAATTTTAAAACTTATTATTTTATTCCATAAATATGTTGAGCTTGATTTTTTTATTTTAAATCATAAATGAACTAAATTAATATAGTATTTTTTATTATTTTAAAGATTTTTTATAATAAATACATGAAATTATAAGAGATTCAAAAATATTAATTATATTACTTTATTCCATAAATATGTTGAATTGATTTTATTTTTTAATCATAAATGTCCGAAATTAATATAGTAGTTTTATTTATTTGAATTTTTTATAATAAATGCATGAAATTATAAAAGATTCAAAAAATATAAATTATATTATTTTATTCCATAAATACGTTGAATTGATTTTTTTTTATTTTAATCATAAATGTCCGAAATTAATATAGTAGTTTTTTTTATTTTCTGTATTTTCACAATAAATGCACGGAATTAATATAGCAATTTTTCTAAATAATGAGGGTCGTCCGTCGCGTGTGTCCCAACAATCCACCCAATCTACACCACACATTGTCAGATCAACGCACCATATCTAACAAAATTTCATCCGACGAATACGAATGGTTTCTCAATTAGCCAATGAGAGCGCGAGGTTACACTCACCAACCAATAAGAGAGAGGGTAAGCTCCACCAGTGCTACTTTTATTCTGGAGTGAGGGATGGTATTGAGTTTTTAGGTTGTTGATGCGAAAGCTCTTATGCCGCAACTATGAATCTTCTTGAGAAACAAGGCTTAGATTGATTTATCATGAAAAAACAACTTCCCCCAATGGATACAAAAGCGTGTTTACCTTTTGAATGGGTGCATCAGGTACACAAAAAGGCAATCCGTATGTCATTAATAGACCAGCCAAAAGGTACACAATAAGGCAATCCGTATGGTGATCCGGTGAAATTTTAGATGGGTGATATTTTAGTGTAACCATTTCACATTTCAACAAGAAATAGACCAGCCAACATCATAAAATTGTAAATCATGGGAAAAAAACATTAAAAAGTGTTTCGAATCAACTTAATATGAGCATATGTACCTGGTAACAAAAACAAAGTGATTGTGGAAACAGTTTATGCTACCCAGCCTACCCTTGTATGCCATGTTAGTATTGTCATTGTCATTTGCATCCAAGTCCCTCCCTGGAGACATGCTCCTCAAATTGGTAATTAAAATGAACTTTTTATCTCCCCCCGTCCATTGGATTGCCATGACCAATGTAAATGTGTACGACCTGGTTTGGCTTACTCACCTGTAAAGCTAGAGAAATAGATACCACTCGGCTCCACTTCTATCACTTTCATCAAGACACATACAAATTGGTGGAACTTAGCCCTAGCCCTTTTTCTAATTTTTGTTTATAAGTAGCCCACCATTAAGATTCATAATATGTGAAACCCAAATCACTATTAGTTTACTAAATTAACCTTTTAATTTATTATCTGATATTTTTTCTCTAACAAACAAACAATCGTTAAAAAAACAAAAAATGAAAAACGAAATCTTAATTTATCCCTAAATTAAGAAGATATCAAAACTAATTTGGGGATATGAATTACTTCCCCCAACCAAAGGTGTCTGCTAAGGGGTATTTTTGGGGCGAAAATACTAAAACACCCTTCCCTCAAAATAAAAATTAAAAAACTTAAAATCATAAAACAAAAACATATCCCCCATTTCCATCTCCACTTCTTATTAATCTCTTTTAGGGTTAAAGCTTTGAAACCCAAATGTTCCCCCATTCCCTTTCAAATTCTAAATTTTCCCCACTCCCTTTCAAATTCTCTTTTCCTTCTCCGTCGACTCCTCACTTTGAAAACGATTTATTTTTTTTCACATTCGGAAGTGATGAAGACCATGCCGGTACTGATGAAGACCACGCCCAAAGTGATGAAGACCACGCCGGAAGTGATGAAGACCACGCCGGAAGTGATGAAGACCATGCCGGAAATATATTTTTTTTACATCGCCGGAAGTGATGAAGACCATGCCGGAATTGATGAATTCAATGTCGGAACGCCGACATGCTTGATATAAATCTATCAATGAAGGTAGTCAAGTGAAAAAAAAAACTCAATTTTCTGGATACTTTGCATCATGTGCCGGCATAGAAATTTAAGCATCATACTATGCCGGCATAGGTACCGGCATGCTCGGGAATTAACTGACTGTGTCGGCAGTGGACTGATTAAAACAAAAAAAAAAAGGTTTTGAAGATCGAAACCAGAAAATTTTACGAAAATTTCCAACAAATGCCGGCATGGTTTTTTGGTTGAATACCATGCCGGCACCGAGCATTTTCAGCTGCAAAAATGGTGGATTCAAAGAAAAAAAAAATCAAATTTTCAACCTCTTAGCAGCAACTCTCTCTTCACAATCATCTTCCATTTTTACAAAAAAAATTCAACTCAAAAATATTTTTCCCTCCTTCTACTCTCACCTCACACAAATTCAAATAAAAATACAAACTAATTTATCCCCCAAATACTTAAGATTTTCCTAATTATTATTAACCACTAAACCTGATTAGTAAGGGCTAGATTAGGAATTAAAAAAATAATTACATAAGGGGTGACCCAGATTTGATATATGGATCCAGTTTTTGTCATGTAGGTATATCCCCCAATTAGTTTTGATATCCCCCAATTGTGGGTTCTAAATTAACTCCACTATTTATCACACCTTATTTACCGGTTGACTTTTTCCTAAAACAACTCGTTAATTAGTTCCCTAAAATTCTCATCGCCAACTAATATTAACATTAAAAGCATTATTAGCGTTAACATTATCTAACGATAATTAGGGCTTGAATTAGTTCCTTAAAATTCTCCGTAAACTTTTTCTTTTTACTTCTTTTATTTACCACACCATTTGAATGTGAAAATTCTGCTTTTCACAATCCTAGATTTCACAATTAAATGTCAATGGTAATTTTAACTTGTTGGAACCTTTGTTAAGTGAAAATCCAAATTATCAAAAATTTCAGTTGTCAAATTGACAATTAAAAATTTCCACCCAGTTAAGATTTGTGAAAATCACAATTATCAATAAATCCTTGAATATTTGATTTTTCATAAATAGCAATCTTGCTACTTGACCAGCTGGGTAACAGCTTCCCATGTGGCAACCATGTGTAGGAGAGAGTGAATTTTCCCTTATCGTCAACGTATTAAAAAAATCAAAAAATGCAAACCAAAATAACTGCATTATGTAGATTACTGTAGATATTTATCTAAGAAATTAGAGATCCAAGTTAAGTAATTGTCTCCCCGTTTCTTCTCCAAAGAAAAACTAGGGTTCTAAAGTCCTAGATTATTTCGACATTCGGGACAACTCTTCGGTGGAAAGTCAGGTAATGTTATCTCTCAAGACGTGTGAGTTTTTGATAATCAAACCTTATCGGAAGGAGTTGCGTATGCGTTTTTCATAATTGAGTTATGGGTTTTTCTCCAATGGCAAGGATTATGTAGTGATGTCGACATAATTTAAACTTTGTTAAAGATATAAAATCATTGTTTAATTATAATCAGAAAAAACGGTATCCGCAATTATATTTTGGAAATGTTTACAAAATCCATAAGTTGATAGCTAGGCGTGATGTGTTGGATAAAACTGGGTTGCAATAGAAGATGACATAACATAGGAAGAGATTGTTGTACTCCAAACTTTCAATGCTCATAAGATTTCTTTTAGACAATTATTTCTACCCTCCAATAAATTGGCGATTACAACAGGTATGTGAAATAATGCCTTCAGGATACAATGAAAGCCCTACAACAAAATTGAATTCAAGGTTTGTACCCCTTGATCCAATCAAGAACACATGTAAACAAAATTTATGATGATGCTTTAGAAAGAGAGAAAACAGAAAGGTTTTCCGATATGTTTTAAACGAGTTTTGGGAGATGATATTTATAGAGGTTTTCGCATCTGTTGGGAATAGACATCTTTTCACCAACAGGTTTCTCTTCACGAAACGATGAGTCTCTTCATCATCAGACATCAATGACGTCTGTTGGATTCGAAGATTCTGGATATGATTGTAACTGTCGAAACAGTTACGTACCACCAAAAAATTCTTCCGGGGGCGTTGCCTCCTAGAGACCCCCACCAGAGGCGGTCTCCCCTGGACCCCTACGACCTGACCTGTCAGGTCGACCACAGCCTGGGGGGCTACGCCCCCCCAGGATCCCCCTTGGATAGCGCAGTTGAAAATATTCCAACATGATGTATAACCCTTGACAAATTTTGATCAAAAAAAAAAAAACCTTGACAATCATCAATAAAGGAATGAAGACTCAACTTGTGCTATCAATTCAAAAGATAGGTAACAATCTGGTTCTGAATTTTCAACCGAGTTCACTGAGATCAATGGAGTTTATCGACTCCATCTGTTTATACAAAGAAAAATCATATTATTTTTTCTTACTAAAAGTTAAAACCACTGTAAGTGGAGTCTAAAGGAAACAAATTAACCAAAATTTCCATCATTCAACATCCAGCAGATGCTGCAAAACTGATTATTTTCCATCAGCAATCTATCAAAGACCGATAGATTTTCTGATTCCCATTTTTATTGTTAGTGTTAAAGACGTGGACAACTCAGTTTCCTAAGTCCTACGTGTAACTTCCCCATCGTAATCAGCTGTTAAACAGCGGGTAAATGGCTGGTCATATAGCATTTTCGTCTTATATTAGCATCTTAGTGTAATTAATTTAGTCCGGGTAAAAATGTGAAAATATAAATCAAAGATAACACTATTCTTATAACGGTAGATTTGATGTAGATATTATATCTTGGGCTAGAAATATATACCATCTTAATGATGGGTTTACGAAAGAGAGATGAGCCAAATTTGGGTTCCTCCGAAATTTCCACCATACAAATTAGAGGTTACTAATAGAATTCATTAATCAATAAGTTATACAAAACAGAAAAATAGTAATTATTATTCGATTAGCTTATGAAAAAAAGACACAAATTTTGTAGTTTGATACTACCATTTTATATCATAATATGGGTGCAAATATCGCTAGTTTTTTCAAAATCGTGTTAATGGGCTATTTAATATTTCAAGGCTTCCCTTAAATATGATCTACGCTTTTGTTAACCATAATCCATATAAAATATGTCATTAATCTAACCAAACCGATTTTTATATTATTTAACTTAACCCATAAAGTTCAACACATTTGTATATTGTCCAAAATAATTGAATAGATTATCAAATCCCTAAATCACAAAAAAAAAAAAAAAAGAATAAAGATAGTTATATAATTTCATAATTAAATTTATGTATAATTTGTGACATAATTGATGATTTTTAAGAGTACTCAATTTAATTTAACCGTGATTAATAAAAAAGAAGATCATCTTATAATTTATTATAGAATAACAATGATTATGGAGTTTTAGACAATTGATTTTTAGGAAAAGAATCAAAACCTTAGTTGATTTCATTCTGATTTTCGATTGTGGAGAAATAATTAGAATATATAACCTCAATCGATATTACCGTGATAATGATTTAGGAAAAATAAAATCATTTTAGAGAAAAGTTGATTTGGGTTTAGTTTGTTTCGGGGGAAAAGTAAAATTAAGGTTTATGATAGGGCAAGTTGTAAGAATAGTGAAATATAACTTAGTTTGGATTTATTTTTTAAAAAAGAGAGAAGTTAGGGTTTATAATTTGATTTTGGGGAAGAAATAGGATTGTTAGAACAAAATTAATATTTGTTTGATAAAATTGATTTTTTGTTAAAACTTAAACTTTTTAGGCTATGGTTAATAAAAGCATGGGCTACATCTAAGAGAAGCCTATTTCAATCCAAATATGAAGTATTCATTTTCCAAAGTTAAGTTCGAAAAATACAATCCAATATCGAATTGAATGCTTTCCGATCACGAAGCAGTAGATCCACCAGATTAGAGCTAAAGTGCCCGAACATAATAGTAACGGACCTCCGAAATAATTAGAATATTGGATATTCATCAGTTGAAAAAATGTGCACAATACCAAAATATGTAGTTTGTCAATTGAAGTTTACAATGTCCGGGATTTTCAGGTGGTGATATTTTTAAGCAACAAACATTTCATATTTTCAAAAAGAAAACAAAATACTAAAATTATAGATCAAGAAGCTAAAGTGCAAAAGGACAACAAAGCATTACAAAGACGTGATAGTATTTTAGATAATTAAATTTTGCGCGAAATAATTCCTTTATAAATAAGAACAAAGTAGTCAAGGAGTTAGTTTATTTGACCCTCATTACACCACATACGTAAAACATTATAATTTGCATCCGAATCATCGACATACACCGTACGTCTGAGTGCAAAAACTACATTGATTACTTTAGCGAGGTTGATAGACAAGTCTTTAAATGCAAATGAATCAACAAGTCTTTAAATGCAGATGCTGAAAGATGTGGAATTGGTTAAGTATATATGTTTGTGAAATCACTAATTACCTAAATCTAATCCTATATTAAAATAATTATTCTTCTAATTTTATTTCAAGAGTTTGAAGAATTGTTTAGTTAGTCATGATGCTGGTAGTGGTCTAGGTAGTTTTATTTTTCATAGATTGGGTGTTGCTATCCAAAAAGGGGTTGGCGCCCAGCTAGTCGCTCGGATGCCAACCAAATTTGTAAAAGTTTAATAAGAGTTGGGTCCCACTAGTGTTTTTCATAAGACATTGCATAGAAACTAAGACTCGGAATGAGTCACGGTTACAAAAGAAGTAGTGCCATCTAATATGGGGCTTGAGGAGCTTCCAATATCAGATTTATCTACTAAGAGTTGTTTGCTACTACAGGCAGGTGGGATTGTATCCCATTCAATAAAATTGTTAACATTTTTAGCAAATTTGGCGATGTTATCTGCCACTTGATTTCTTAGTCTAGGGACAAGGACAAAACCCAAAAAATTGTTACAAAGATGAGCTAATCTATGAGCTTCCTGCATATACGCTTTTGCTCTCCAAGATATATCTGCTTTCTGACCATTTATGAAGTTAAAAATGCTTTCACAGTCTCCCTCAATACTGAAATTCTTTATTTGCTTTTCCTTGGCCCAAGTAGTTGTTTGCCAGACACCTATAGCTTCTGCTTCTTGTGGGTCAAGACCTGCTGGAATTCATGTCTTTCCTCCTTCACAATCTCCTGTTTCATTTCTCAAAATAAAGGCATAAGTAGATGGTAAGGAATTACAAACCCAGGTAGCATCAACATTAAACTTCAAGTTTCCAGTACTTGGAGCTTTCCATGTAAAACTGGTTTTCGTTCTCTGCTTGATTTTAGGGATATTTCCTTTTTTGGTGGACCAAAACTCAATGTGTCATAAGATTTCTCAGTTTAAAGCAGCACTATCCTTAGTTTTGTTTTCAAAAGTTCTATCACATCTTTCCTTCCAAATGAACCACATTTTAGTGAGGAGAATTTCTAATGAGATATCCTTCCTAGGGTTAGTCATCCAAGTCTTGCAGAGATCTAAAATTATTTTAGACTGATCTATGTTCAAAGTGACATGGTTAGGAGCAGAATTCCAAATGGAAACAACATAAGGACAGTGGAATAGTAGGTGTTCTGTAGTTTCAAAATCATTCTTACACATAGTGCAAATAGGGGAGACATATTTTACTTTACCATAAAGCTTAGCATTAGTAGGCAGAGCATCTTGTAAGCATTTCCATAAAAAGAATTTAATTCTTCCAGAGATGTTGATTCTCCAGAGAGATCTCCAGAAAGAATCAGGTAAAGATAGACTGGTTATGTCCAAATTACAATCTTTCAGTTTGTCATACATGGATTTAACAGAAAAATCTCCTGAATTAATTAGTGTCCACCTTAATTGGTCTTTCCTCAAGTCATGATTGTGATTTCTAAACAGATGAATTTGTTTAATTTTATTTGCAATGCTACTAGGGAAGATGGAGTAAATAAGTGTAAAATTCCAAGAAGTAGTTTCAGAATCAATTAAATCAGATACTGTAATAAGGTTACTGTTACTGGAATTTTTTTAGGTAAAGCAGGTTGTGGGTTAATCCCGGGATCCAATTATCTTCCCAAATGTTTATATCTTGGCCATTTCCTACTTCCCATATGCTATATTTTTGTACTAATTCTAGTCCTTGTTTAATACATCTCGAGGTCCAAGAACTTCTTGAATTAATCTTAGACCTAAAGGGTGATTTGTTTCTGTAATATTTTGGACCTAAAGTTTTGACCCATAAGGCATTGGGCTCTTTTAGCAATCTCCAAGCTACTTTGTCTATCATAGCTAAATTAAATTTTCTAGCATCTCTGAATCCTAGACCTCCCTTAAGAATAGGTTTACAAAGATTAGGCGAAGCTTTGGGGTAAAAACCCTTCCCACCAGCTTGTTTCCCCCACCAAAAGTCTCTCTGTATACTATTTATTTTATTAGTTATTTTTTTAGGAAGCAAGAAGCATCCCATTAGTTAATTCCCCTTCTTTACAGTTTACTCCAACGCCTTAAATATTTCTTGCCGAACAGAAACCAAACCAACTTCGAGTTTTACCTATGTAAATTAAGAAAAACCAACTTGCCCGATTCTGATTCATATATAACTCAAATTTTCGCTCAAAATTTCAATATATATGGTTTTAATGTTAGAGCGTGCAGAAGAAAAGAAAACATATCAATTGTGTGAAGGATCACGAAAATTATACTACATCAATCCATCGGCAAATGAAGTTCTTTTAACTACTCGTAGAATTGATGTCGATGAAAGAAAACAATTGAAGTCATGGAGTCAAGTTTTGGATCATGGACTCTTTGCTAGTTGGAGCTAATTCGCAAGATGATATTTGTTGGCAAAAACAGAATCTTTATGTCTAAAATGTAAAACAATGCAAGATTGGATACCTGAATTAAGAAAATCGTTGTTTTCGTGAGTATTTAACAACAACAAAACAAACCCAACATTTATTCATTATTTATTTTTTATCCCGAATACTAATTCCTGGTTCTTCCAAGTATCAGCACTTGACTCTCTAGTGTTCAATACCCAAATTCAAGTCTCTCATGCTATTTACATATGTAAAACAATGCAAGAATTTGATACCTGAATTAAGAAAATCGTTGTTTTCGTGAGTATTTAACAACAAAAAAACAAACCCAACATTTATTCATTATTTATTTTTTATCCCGAATACTAATGCCTGGTTCTTCCAAGTACCAACACTTGACTCTCTAGTGTTCAATACCCAAATTCAAGTCTCTCATGCTATTTACATATGTACTTGGTCAATTCAAATTGAGGTGTTTCTGATGGATGATATTTTAATGCAGTCATTTCAAATTTCCAACAAGAATATAGACCAGACAACAATGTAAATCATGTAAATCATCGGAAAAGGCATAAAGAGTGTTTCAAATCAATTTATTTTGAGCACATAATAATTCCTTCTAGCAAAAGCAAAGTGGTCATGGAAATGGTTTATGATACCTTTTTTTGGATTGAATAGATTATGCTACGCTTGTACAAGCCATGTAGTTAGAACTTCCATTTGCATCCAAATCCTTGGATACATGCACCTTAAATTGGCAAATGAACTTTTTATCGGCATAACATCTATTGGATTCCCACGACCAATTGTAAATATGTATGACTTGGATTGGTTTACTCACTTGTAAAGCTAGAAACAGCGACACCACTCTCGACCACGCATTTTCCACTTCTGACACTTTCACCAAGTCCAATACAAATTAATCATTAATCGATCAATTTTATTGAACAAGTAATATTGATTTTTAATCAATTAATTTATGAAACACATCAAGATTAAGTAGTTGTTTCCGAACTAGGATAACAACACCACTAATGCAATTCATTATCAAGTACTCCCTCCGTTCCTAATTAATAGGATGGTTTTGTTTTTAGAGAAAATTAAGGAAATTAAGAGAACTAATCATTGAAAGTGGTCCTCATGACACTTGTCAATAAAAGAAGTAAAGTGAAATGGTCCCCATGACACTTGTCAGTAAAATAAGTAAAGTGAAATGGTCCACATGACACTTGTCATCAAAAGAAGTTAAGAGAAAAGTGGTCCCAGAAAACTAAAGTAACATTTGACTTTCCCAATTAGGAAACCAGCCTATTTTTTTGAAACATCTATTTATAGAAACCAGCCTATTATTTAGGAACGGAGGGAGTAGTAGGGCTGCACATGGTTCGGTTTTTATCGGTTTTTGGCAAAACCTAAACCGAAACCAAAGTAATCGGTTTTCCAATAATGAAAACCAATGAAACCATATAACCTATTCGGTTTTATTGGTTTCGGTTTCTACTCGGTTTTGTTAAAAACCAAACGGTTTTTGGTTAACCGAATGTCAAGTCATAATATCAAAATCAGTTCAAATCTAACTCATGATTTCAAAATCAAAGAAGAAAATGAGGTAACATGGCGAGGTTTGTTACAATCGCAATACATTTACCTTTGTAATCAAACTCCAGCTTCTAGGTTCGAGTAATGGTGAGGTGATGGTGATCAAACTAGAAGAAGAAGTAAAACAAAGAGAATAAGAAGGTGATGGTGATCCTGGTGGTGGTAGTTTTAGAACCGAGTGAAGTATGGTGGTAGACGGTAGTTCTTTCACTTCGGGAAGAACGGGAACAACAGATGAAGTTCTAAGAAACATAAAAGACTGAAGAGAAGACTCGAGTGAAATATTATTAGGGTAAAATATCTAACATCCATAACTAATATTAGTTCAATCCTATGGCTAGTAACAATCGGTTAACCATATGGTTTTTGGTTCTGTTTTTTTAGGAAACCTAAACCGAAACCGATAGTGTCGGTTTTTTGGGACTGACAACCAAAAATGAACCATTGGGATATGCTTTCGGTTCGGTTCGGTTTAAATTGTTCGGTTTCGGTTTTCGGTTCTTGTTCGATTTTGTGCAGCCCTACTGCGGAGTAGTTGGTTGTGAACTAAAATGACCGAAAGGTATTGGCTTTCTTGCAACCCAAAACAAGATTTCCTTAAATTATGTTTCATGCATCACCAATCACCTAAATCTAGTAGAAAAAATTCTTTGCTTCACAGTTTACTCTAACATCTTAAATTAGATCAACTTTAAAACTCAAAAAAACCACTTAGTCGGTATCCTGATTCATATGCACAAACTTCTTTACTTTTTTGCTCAAATTAAAGTTCAACATATATAGTTTTAGAAGAAAAGACAACATGTAAAGGATCAACAAAATAACAATGTTGGCAAATGAAGTTTGTGTGTCTGCTCATATCAATCATGTCTATAATTTAAACCAATCACAGATGAATTTATAAACATTCTAGCAATCTCGATTCATGTAAAATTCCCAATTGTTGTTCATTAAATGAATGTAGTATGTCAATAAAAAAATTAAATAAATGCATTAGTCTCAACTTCAAGAGGATTTTTCAGGTCGTGAGCAGAAGTTTCTCATGCCAAAAAAAAGGTTGTGTTCGAGTCGGTAGCAGTAAAGGCACCTAAATTGTCCTTACATGAAACATTAACATTGATCTTGATGGTATTAGTTTTAGGAATGGTGCATTTGTCCACGACATTAACTGCATGCATGCGTTTGAGGATTGTTGAGGCTCAATGCATTTGGCTGAGTGTAGTTGAACCAAAAATGAGCTTCCCTAATTATGTGACTTATATTAGGCTTCTATTGGCCTGAAATTTCTCTCATCCCTAGATTTCCAAATGGCCCAAAAAATGCAGCTTCCTGTTCGCATTGCCGCCTGAGAACTTTCGCCTTTCACCTGGCTTGAACATTAATACTGATCTATTCTTTCCTTGGGTGTTTGAGACACATTCTTTGAACAATGTTATATGATCATAGTTTCAATTTTCGGGCTACATTTTGATTTTCGATTTATGTTATCGAGGAGAATTGAGTAAGATGGAGGCCTGATGATCCTTTCACTATATATCGACTATGATTATAATATGCATTTTGTTTTAATCTCTTTCTCAACAGAAGAGATTTTCCCATGCCTCCACTAATATTATCATTTTTAACTAAATACCCCTTAATGGTATGAATTAAATGTTTTATTTCGATTGTTCATACTTGTGCGATCTAGATTATAGTTTCACTTAACTAGAACACCGCTGCCACGGTGGGGAGGTCTAACCGAACAGAAGAAAAATAGGCCAAATTGAAAAGGTGAAAGTATCACTTTTCCTGAAATGGAGGGAGCACATCGTTTTATTAGTTGCAAAGGAAAATTAGTTATGCATAAACCAAATTATGGGTGCATAATGTGTTATGCATTCTTTGTGGTGGTTTGCATAATGACCATGTATTAAATTTTCAAAATTTGTGCCTAAAAGGATAAACACCACCTATTATTTCGTAAAAACTCTAAATTTGATATTTTTCGTTGTTTGTATTCATTGTGTACGTCTCTTTTAAATCTTTAAAATCTTATCAAATTGCACATTTGCGTTAGGTTTCATTTTATAAAAATGTAATCATAAAAGAGACTCCATCCCTTCGGCCCCTCTGGTAGGTACGCCCAATTACCCACAACATACTTTTTCTAAAACTAAAGATGTTTGGAGTAAGATCATAAGAAATAAATACCATTGGAAGGTGACACGGAGGTCATTGTTGTTTTTGTAATTCGTTGTTAGAGTAAATTGTACACTAATTTTGCATTATTAGCTTTCTCTTAAACATTTGAATATGTTGTTGAGGTTGTAATTCTTTCAATGCAACTCTTGCATACTGAAAAGATATTGATCAACTAGAGTAATCAACGCTGAAAGCCTGAAACAATTATTTACAACAGAAAAAAGATTAACTTTTAATGTAACTTTATAAAGTAAAAAAATAAACACCAAAGAGTTGTGTTGTGTGTCATAAAATCTCGGATTGGATAATCAAGAAAACAGTAGAGGACATACATCCTAACACAGATTAACATCAGCGCTCTAGACTTTCCTCAAGGGATCGGGTAGGCTGAAATCTCTAAATTTATTGCTACTAACGGGGTAAAAATATGGACTCATTTAGAGCATCTCCAATGCAAGGGGTAGAGGTCATAAAAAACCATGCCACTTAAGATTTAAGACTTATTTTACCAAAATTTCATCTCCAATGCAAGGGTTAAGGTCCTTGTAAATTGTGACATAATTATGTTGGGGTGGAAGAGAAAGTCTAAATAAGACCTTCTCCATGACCTTGGGTCAAAGTCCACATCATTATTTTGTCTCTATATTTATTTGAAAATTGTTAGATAAAACATTGAGGATTGGAGATGATTTTTTGGGTTGAAAGGTATTAACTTTATTTGCTTTGTCCAATTAGAATGAACACAGGGGTTTTAGGCAAGGATATCTTGACCTTGGCCGCGTTGTTTTGACCGTTGGTTAAAACATCTTGACCTCACCATCTTTGGTGATTCTTCCACTCAACTCTTGTTGATTCTTAGTTTTTTTCTCTATGATTATACTTGATTTCATCCCTGTGGATGATCACTAGTAACCTATTTTATTATAGATCTCATTTTCTGAACTCTCTGTGGTGTATCAATCACCTCTTGTTTTCTTTAGTTCCTGTACTTTCTTCTCTTTCATTTATTTTTATCACTTCTTATCAACCCATGGCGTCATCATCTTCAGATCCCCACGAGTACGATGATATAATCAATAGGATATCAAATTTATTAGGAAACAACACAATTTTAGAGTACGAAGAAGAAGAATCTATTGAAGATACTTAACCAGATTGGAAAAGATGTCTAGTTTTCAAACTAGTAACGGGAAGAGGATATGCTTATTTCATACTAAAAGAGATGCTAAACAAAGCTTGGAGAACATCCGGTGAGTTTACTGTTTCAGATTTGGGGAAGAATATTTACAAAGTAAGATTTGAAAACTTATGTGACTTAGAAACTATTATCAGAAGTACTCCATGGGCTTTAAATAACGAATTATTAGTCATGGAAAGATGCGATGGAGATCTTCTGCCTGAGGAATATGAATTCAAATATGTATGGTTCTGGATCCAGATTCACGGTCTTCCTATCAATATGTTAAACAAGAAGAAGATTACTGATATGGTTAAGAAATTTGGAACACCCCAAGACCTAACAGATGAAGATGTAGCAAAGTGGGGGAAGTACGCCAGAATCCGGGTGAAAATTGATATCACTAAACCCATACCTATGCAGATGAAGGTCATCACATCATCAAAAAAAAGAAAGATGGGCAAAATTCAGGTATGAAAAGCTACCCAAACTATGTTATCACTGTGGGTTATTTGGGCATGCTATGAAACAATGCTCTGTATTATCAAACAGTCTGGAAAGATTGAAACTATCACCAGAAGAATTTATTGAAAAGATGGAGGACCCAAAATTTGCTAATTACACAGAAGAAATCAGGGTCGATTACAAGAACAGAGAGAAAGTTACAGTTACTCCGATTATTATTCCGTCAAAAATGTGTAATCCGGCAATCCAAGACTTTCAAACCCAAATCACTACCAAACAGAAGTCCAGTAATGCCGACAAGAACGACAACATCTCATTTGTTCGATAGGGCACAGAGTTACACAGGGTCAGCTTTACCAAACAACAAACTTCTGCTGTTTCAGAAACCCTAAGAGATAAGGATTCAATTTCGAGGGTGGAGATCGGAGGAAAATTTCAAACAAATAATGAATCAGAGAAGTCCACGTGGGCGAACCAAAGCAAACCACACGGAGCATAAGGAGTGAGTGGTATACATCACAACCGGCAGGAAAATACAAAGGAGGTGAGGATACGTAACATAGCTAGTCAGACAGAGAATAAGACTCGTGAAGAATTTAACTCTGTAGAAATGCGTCGAGCCCATTATAATACCATCAAAGATGGTGAACTGAAAGAAAATTCAATCAAACAGTGCTCAAAGTCTAAATTGACTGAAACCCCTAAATTGATAGTTCACCCAAATCAGCTTCTGAGTGGAAACACTAAACTAGAAAGTGATGATAATCAGACCAAGAAGGTGGAAGCTGAAACTATGGAGGAGAAGAATAAGAAGCAAGGTCAATGGAAAAGAGACGCCCGAAAAAGAAAGGAATGTAACCCTCGGGATAAAGTTTCAGAGAAGGAGTTATTTTTGGGGAAAAAAGATTGACGTCTCCAATGGATATTGATCAGGTAACCCCTAAAACAAAATACAAAGTAGAGATGATGAATATTGAATCAATGGGTGTGGTGGTTGCCCTAAATCAGCCACAATCTCAATGTTGATTTACTCTTGGAATTGTCAAGGGTTAGGGAATCCCTCGACAATTCGTCACTTAAAATCCTTCTTGAAGGCATGTAAGCCTAGCATCGCCTTCTTGTCTGAAACAAAACTCGATTTTCATAAGGCTAGTAATCTTATATCTCAGCTAAACTTTAGTAATCATCATATAGTTCCATCAGTAGGAAGAAAAGGGGGTCCAATTTTGCTTTGGACTGACTCCATCAAGGTGCATATTGTCAAGAGTAATTTAAATCTAATCCATTGTGAAATAAATCAAATTTTGAAACCAAATTGGGACCTGCTATGTATGTATGGGCCTCCTTCTAGAAAAGATAGAAATCCCTTTTGGTCTCTCACCTCTAATTACATTGATAATATAAGAAACCCTTACATCATTATTGGTGATCTCAATTCAATCAAGTCTTTGAAGGAGAAAAAAGGGGGCACAACTGATAATAATAACCACAACAGAGAGTTCAACAAAATGATACAGGACAAGGGACTCATTGATATGGGGTATTGTGGTCCAGCCTTCACTTGGACAAATAATGCCATTATATCTGCTCCAATTTTTGCCAGGCTTGATAGAGTACTGGTTTCGTCAAGCTGGTGGCTCCATTTCCCCGAAGCCGCTGTGTTTCATCTTCCGAGGCTGGGGAGTGATCATTCTCCGATATATCTAAATCTGCACAGAATTTGTAAAAGACGAAAACCAGGGTATCGTTTTGAGTATCATTGGACTGACCATCAAGACTTTAAGGATGAAGTACACAAGGCTTGGGATAAGGCTACTGGCAGCACCTTGGACAAGATTAGAGAAGCGGGAATTAGTTTGGCAGAGTGGGGAAAGAAAACTTTTGGCAATGTAACAAACGCAGTTGAAGTCGCTAAGGAAGATCTTCTAGAGTTGCAGAAACAAGCCCATGTTAGAGACATCAGATGTGAAGAAGCAGCTCTGACCAGCAAGATCGAAGACCTAATGGAGATTGAAAGGAAATTCTGGCAGCAACGCAATAAGAATACTTGGATTCCTAATGCTGACAGAAACACCCAAGTATTCCATATGGCGGTGAAACAACGAAGAAAAAAAAATGCAATTGAAGCCCTTAGAGATAACAAAAATATATGGGTGTCGGGTCATGACAACATCTCTAAGCTTCTCATAAACTACTTCTCCAGCAACTTCAAAAAAGATCCTCATGACCAGCAATTTACTGTCGATTTTAGCTCCGATATCCAACTCTCTGAAGGTGAAAACCGTGCCATTATAGTCAGCCCTACTCAGGAGGAGGTGTGGAACACTCTCAAAGGTATGGGATCACTCAAATCCCCTGGTCCAGATGGTATGCCTCCAATTTTTTACAAAAAATACTGGGACAAAGTTGGCAGTGAGGTAACATCTCTTATCAAACATTGTTTTACTTCGGCTAGTATCCCGATTGGTTTAAATCATACTAACCTAGTCCTTATTCCCAAAGTTAAAAATCCTTCTAGGCCGGTAGAGTATAGACCTATAGCTTTGTGTAACATTCTATATAAAATTGTCTTGAAAATTATAGCCCAAAGAATGAAGTCGATGCTGGACCAGCTTGTAGATAAAGCACAATCTGCTTTCGTGCCGGGAAGACTTATCCTTGATAACATTCTTACAGCAAAAGAGTTAATTCAGTCTATGAATCAGTCTAAGTCGGTGCTAGGTGCTTTTGCCCTTAAAATAGACATTAGTAAAGCTTATGACAGGGTCTCTTGGAACTTTCTCGGTCAATGTCTTAGAGCTTATGGCATCTGTGGCGATACTCATCGGCTCATAATGAATTGTGTAACCTCGGCTTCGTTTTCTATCATTGTTAATGGCACCCCAGAGGGGAATTTTACAAGTGGGAGAGGGCTGAGACAGGGTTGCCCTCTCTCACCTTATCTCTTCATTTTATGTGCACAGGGTTTATCTTGGATGATCAGAAAAATGGAAGCATGTACTCTCTATAATGGCTACAGAGTCAACAGATGGGCTCCTTCCATATCACACCTTATGTTTGCTGACGATCTTTTCTTCTTCGGCACTCTCGATAATCAAACTATTCAAAGCCTCCAAGATATTCTACTCATATATGCTAAATGGTCTGGGCAACAAGCTAACTTGGACAAATCTGCCATCATGTTCAGCAAAGGAGTAGGAGAAAACAGAAGGCAATCAGTTGCTGATACACTGGGGGTTAAACAAATGGAGTGCAATGACAAGTATTTAGGCTTCCAATCAAGTAAAGTCTCTGCTCACAGAATAAAGTCTTTCGAGTTCTTATATGAGAAGTTCGACAACAAGCTTGCAGGATGGAAGAGGATACACATTAACCATGCTGGAAGGACTATATTAATTAAACATGTGCTGGGTCTAATTCCTCCATACTACATGGCAACGTCAATACTTCCAAAGACTGTTATTGCTAAGTTGGATAGAATTATCCGTAATTTCTGGTGGGGGCATAGCTACAACAGCAGGAAAACTCACTTCATAAATTGGAGCACTTTCCAAGAAGATAAAGAGGATGGTGGCTTAGGAATAAGATCTTTAACTCAGTTAAATAGAGCTCAAATTGCCAATCTAATTTGGAAACTTCTCGAAGATCAGGACTGTGTTTGGGGAGCTATCATGAGGGCCAAATATTTTAAAGATATATCATTCTTGGAAGCTACTGCTAATTCAAGAAGCTCATCTACATGGAAGGCTATCATTGAATGCAGGGAAGACGTGAAAGAAGAATGCATCTGGAATGTGGGAAATTGTGATAAAATCCTTGTAACTAAAGACCCATGGCTCAATAATCACCACGATTCTGTTTGTAATTCAATGACGTGTTTCCCCAGTTGAAGGATAACACATCCACCTTGGATAAATATTATTACATTTTATTGGTAGTATAACTAAAGTAGCTGATCTGATGCTTCAAGACCCAGTCAGATGGAATGCGGAGCTCATCCACAAGCTTTTCCAAGATCACTCGGCAAGCTATCATTTGAGACGGAGTTATTCCTTCTCCTCCATTGAGTGAGATCTTGAGCTTGTTAAATTCTTTCATTTATCTTCACGGATATTACCACTATGGAGATCTTGAACATTTACTTAATGGTTATATTTGTATCACATGGGAGATCTTCACGTTCTTTTGGGATTATTTTTGCAAAATCCTTCATTAAATCCTATTAGCTACCTGGGTAACAAGACCCAAATGATGGAATGCGGAGATCATCCACAAGCTTTTCCAAATCAACCTAACATTTACTTGTCGAAGCACCATTTGATCGCCTCATTTGGAAGCCACACCCTAATGGTACGTTCTCATGCAAATCCTTCATTAAGTACCTGAAATAGAAACAACCTAGCTCTTCCTCTAGTGATACTTTCCCGTGGAAAACTCTATGGAACATCAAAGATCTCGCCCCCAAAATTCTTACTTTTATATGGAGAGTCTTACATGATGGTTTGGCCTTATTTAAAAACCTAGGAAAGTTCGTAGAAGGCATCAACAAAGAGTGTAGACTTTGTAACTCTGCAGTAGAAGACCTTGAACATATTTTTTTCCACTGCCCTGTAGCTGCTGCCACCTTTTTTGGCTCCCCTCTAGGGTGCAGAACTGAAATTTATCATGGCATGAATTGTAAACAAGTTATTGCCAGTTGGTTAAAGGAAAATGGAAAGTTTGAGATATTCAGAATGGGCAGTAGTGTGCTGTGGGCTCTATGGAAAAACAGGAATGATAAGGTGTTTAATAACAAGAATAATTCCATCCACAGTATCATTAAAGATGCAGTTTACTGGTATAATTATGCGCTCCCCCTGCTTCCAGAAGAGGAACAATCTACGATTACTTTACAACCAATCAAGGTGACTTCTAAGTGGATCCCTCCTGAAATTAACTGGACTAAGCTAAATGTTGATGTTGCGTTCGACAACTACAAAGCTGGATTGGTTGTTGTTTCCAGAGACAACGAGGTAAAGTTCAAAGGCTGTGGCACTAAATTCCAAGATGCTTCTAGTCCTATGGAGGCTGAAGCTAGAGCTGTCCTTCTAGCCACTGACTTTGTAGCTGTGAATGGTATGCAAAATGTAATAATTGAAAGTGATGCGGAGATGGTTTTTAAGATGTTAGCTGATGAGAAGACCCACATCCCTTGGAGACTAATGCAGCTAGTCAACCAAATCAGAGCACATGCAAGGAAGATTAATACTGTTAAGTTCACCTACATCAAAAGAGATGGGAATTCAGTAGCCCATACTCTGGCAAAACATGCCATAACAACCCACTCAAATATGTGGTGGTTCTCTTCCCAACCTCCTTCTGTTATCAGGTCTTGCTTACAAGACGACATTCCTTTAGTTTAGTCTGTTTTTTTTCTGTTTCTCGTAGCAAAAAAGAAAATAAAAATATAAAAAATTTTTGCTTTGTCCATATGTGAATGCTCTTCATAGAAAATGTGATATTTAGACCTCCACATAGGATCACCTCCACCCCTAGCATTGGAGATGCTCTTAGTGTTACGTGCATACAGATCAACCTAATTAATTGTCGATACTCAATCTCCATCTCATTCGCTTTTGGATGGAAGTTGTACCGGCAACAGAGCTATTAAAGTCCCCAGGCCCACCTCCATGTTGTCCATGCAAGGTAAACCTGTGCCTACCCAATACACGCATACATCCAATCCAAGGAGGAAGCCTAGGCAAAACCACTTCTGCCGCTAAGAATGTTTTCGGAAAATCAGCCATAAAGCATGCACCGTGACCGTGGTGCTGTTTTCGAAAAAAAAGTAGACATGCCAGTACAAAAAATCAACATACTTCTAATTTGTTTGTTTGCGTTCTTAGCCTCAATACTAAATTCTAGTTCTGCCACTGCTCTCTGGTGTTCAACTCCCATGTTCGAGTCTCCAACGCTATTTACAAATTAACGTTGTTGGTTTATTCAAATTGGGAATTTCGGATGGGTGATATATCGATGCAACCACTTTATATTCATAATTGTGCTTGATCGATGATTAATCAAGAGTTAATTAATAATACTAACTATCATCGAATTGATTAAGTAAATATCGTCTATCTATTTAAATGAATCCCCATTTCCCCATCAACGAAGACACAATCAATATTTTTCCATTTAGTAGTAATTAGGATGGATTTGTAAGCACAACCAATAAAAATAGTTGGCTAGCTGAATACTTTACATCATTTTAAATTGAATTTATATTTTTAACTAACTTTATTAAGGAATCCATCGAATCTTTTTTCTATGATCAGCTTTATTAAGCAATCCATCAAATCCATCGAATCCTTTTCAAGTAATTCCACATTTCAAGTGAGAATAGAGAATCCGATACATTGTTTAAACTTTAAACATATACTGAGAAGCATGGTTTAAGAAGGCGTTTGTGGGGCGCGCTTTTGGGCGCTTTTTTGCGCTTCAGGTCCTAGACGCTTCCAGAGCGCCGCTTTACGAATTGGTTTGAATTAGAAAATAAAAAGCTTGCCTTTGAAGCCCAGTACGGCCTGTTACATTTTTTCTAACTAAATACTAATAAACCTAATTTATGGGGCATGAAAACATGATGGCGATGACTGCCTACATGATGATATGAATGATGCAGACATTCATGGCTAGTATATTTAAAAGCTCTTAGGTAGAATAGGCAATATCAGTATGCCATATGCTTTGTTTAATTGTTCCTTTTATTATGTCCGAACTTCGTAGTTTTCTTCTATTAAGTTAGCAACTTCTTATTTATACATATTATTATATATTTTCAAAAGCTCGCTTATCGCTTTGTACGCTTTACCCGGCGCTTTTTTCGCTTTAGTATGAGAGCGCTTCGCCCCACGCTTTCGCTTTTTAAAACCTTGCTGAGTATCTTTCTTCCTTGATTCCTCCACAACCATAGTTTACTCCAACACCTAAACTCAAAAAAAAACAACTCATCACATAGTGCTTCACATGCGTAATTTCTGCAACATTTCACTCAAAAGTTCACCGTACATATAGTTTTAGGGTGAGCACAAGAAAACAAAGCATATCAACTATATTATGTAAAAGATCATGAAAATTACGTTATAGTTGGCAACTGAAGTTTGTGTGACTGCTCATACCAATTGTGTCGAGAAATCAAACCGATTGTATTCCTGGAGTCAAGTTCGAATGATATTGACGTTTTTTATTTGCTTGAGTAGTTGGTGTTTAAGATGTGCATTTCGGAAACATAAATGAAAGGAAAAAAAAAAATCCAAAAAAGTTGAACACCGCGCATTCAAAGTTTTCAGGCCCACCCTCCAGGTTGTCCATGCGATGTACATCCAAGGAAGGAGAAAATGAGGCAGCATTAGGCTAAGTCCTATGGGCTAGATTGGAGTGCTAGATTGGCCAAAAAGTGTTGCAAATCATGAAAAAAGTGTGGGAAAAAAGTTAACACTAAATCTGGCTACTTCTCTCTCCTAGCATTTGCTCGCAGTCGCACTATCGGCGAGATTGAAACGCTGAATAGTGCGGCGCTCAAAAAGTTGTCTCAACGCCGAACCGTTCGGCGCTCACAAAATCTAACGGCTGAGATTGAAACGCCGAACCGTTCGGCGTTCAAAAAGTAATCAAAACGCCGAATGGTGCGGCGCTCAGAAAAACGCCGAATGGTTAGGCGCTCACAGATGACGTGGATGGCCAAACTAGCGGCTAGATATCTAGCCCATAGGACTTAGGAGGTTGCCCAGGCTGACGTGGATGGCCAATCTAGCGGCTAGATATCTAGCCCATAGGACTAAGCCTAGCAAAATGCGAAAGCGCTCTGATGCCGTAACTATGAATCTTCCTGACAAACAAGGTTTAGATTTATCATGAAGAAACAACTGCATCCAATAGATGCAAAAGCGTGTTTACCTTTTGAATGGGTGCACAAAAACGTAATCCATATATCATTAATAGAACCTGGCACTTTTAGGGGCGACCCCAAAAGAATTAGGGGCGACACTAAAAGACAAAAAAGGTCACCCAAACGTAAATCTAAGCTACCCCTTATCTTCGATTTTTCGAAATGGCCAATATGCCCTTATATAATCGGTAGGTTAAAGGTGAATCGGTAGGCTAAATTGAAACTATGCCTACCGATTATTGTGTAGATACTTCGGCCAATAATCCCTTTTATAATCGGTAGCTTATCCAACTTGTAAGACTACCGATTATAAGAAGCCCCGTATTCAACCTTGGCCAAATTTCAGGTTTTGAGGGGTGCAGAGCCAACCATAACCAGTTGGATTGAGCTGTGGATGTAGCCATAATCGTAAGCCAAATAGGTTCCACAACCTACCGATTATAGGTTGCCCCAAATTTAGTTTTTTCTAAAATCCTTCACGTGATGAATTTTGAAATCTACCATAATCGGTAGTGTATATAATTATATAACCCACTGATTATAACGGGCCCCGGATCCAATCGGGAGTTAAATATATTACCAAACCATCCGATTATTAGTTGCCCCAAAATGAGTTTTTCTAAAATCCTTCTTGTGATGAATTTTGAAATCTACCATAATCGGTAGAGTTTATTACTTCTTACCGTCTGATTATAAGGAGCCCCAGATCGAACCCTTGCCAAATTCCATAGGTTTCGAGTGTACGAGCCAGCATAACCATGTGGTTCGTGATTTGGATGTAGCCATAATCGTAAGCCAAATAGGTTCCACAACCTACCGATTATAGGTTGCCCCAAAATGAGTTTTTTCTAAAATCCTTCATGTGATGAATTTTGAAATCTACTATAATCGATAGTATACTCCACTTAATAACCTACCGATTGTAAGGAGCCCCAGATTGAACCCTTGCCAAAATCCATAGGTTAAGAGGGTACAGAGCCAGGCATAACCATGTGGTTCGTGATTTGGATGTAGCCATAATCGAACGTCAAGTAGGTTACATAACCTACCGATTATAGGTTGCCCCGAAATGAGTTTTTTCTAAAATCCTTATTTGCTAAATGTTTAATTTGAAATATGACATAATCGGTAGATGATAAAACTTATACCATACCAATTATAAGTGGTCAGGGATTCAACCTTTGACAAAAACTATAATATTCGGTAGCCAAAACAATAATCGGTGGTTTCACTCAATAATCGGAAGCAAACTCTGTAATCGGTAGGCTGGGGTCTATATATTAGTGTTTGGAAAAAAAAAATTGACTCATCGCGAGGTAACTCCCGATTGAGTGAGAGAAGAAGAAGAAAGAAAAGAAGAAGAAGTGGGTATATGTTGCCAACTTCCGATTTTTGCCAACTTCCATAAACATGGATGGGTACGAAGAAGGACGTGAAGTTGTTGAAGTTCAAGGTTCACTACCGTTTAGAGATGATGATTTGGGGTATATGTTGAATGATCCAAACTTTGATGGAGATGAAACCCTAGACGACGCTTTCATGGAAGAAAATGGAGTATCACCCGAGATCGAAGCTAACGATTCATCAAACATACGGGTATGTTGTTAACAAACTCTAATACCCATGTTATCCATGTTACGTGCGTTTGTGTGTGTTTTCGAACGTGAAAATTCGATTTCTGCATGCATTGAATGACATGAACGACATATATTCGGTAGTTAATTTAGTAACATATCTACCGATTATCAATAATCGGGTATATTTTGATGTATTAATCTGCCGAATATTAAAAAATCCCCAAATTGAAAGCTTCAATTTGTCATAATCGGAATTTGTCTACATGAATAAACGTTCGATTATTGGTATATAATAATCGGTTGGTTAATTAATTTATAGTCCCTCCGATTATTGAAGCTTTTACACAGAAGAATTGTTCATTTCTGTATGTCGTTAATCGGTAGACTATATGCGTACATGACTACCGATTTCTCATAATCGGTTAAGTTGTATAGTATTAAATCACCGATTGTATTACAATCGGTTACTTATTATCTAAACTTCCTTCCGATTTCTAATGTATAACTTGTTGTTGTTGTGCGTAGGCTGTTGTAGCGGTTGATGACGATTATTATTTGAGGCCTGATACTTCCCTACACTATGCAAACGATTTGGTATGGTCATGAATTATCTTTTCTTTTTCCAATCGTGTATGTTAGATGGTTATGCTTATTTTTTTGTTTTGTAATATGCCCATTTAGATATTTGGAAGTAAGAAGGAGGCCAAGGAATGGCTTATGAACAAGGCAAAAGAGAAGATGTGCGTGGTAGTTCAGAACCGTTGCGTTAAGAATATTCGGTTTGAAATGGTATGTGAGCGAGGTGGGGAGAAGAGTCACGAGGGAAAGAATAATAAGTATGTAAGGAAGACGGAGAGGAAGAGGTACCGAACTCATACGAAGAAGATTGGATGCCCATTTAAGATTGTCTTCTATAAGCCCGATGGTAAGGAAAGTAAAGATTGGAAGATGTCTAAAGTTGCTAATGGTTGTCACAACCACGATGATCCGGATACTCTTATTGGACATGTAATGGTTGCGAAGTTAAAAACATATGAAATGGAGACGGTGAGGTCTATGCGTATCCAAAAGGCGAGTGCGATCTTAAGTAAAATAAAGGCGGACGACCCCGACAACTTATCTTCTTTGTCTACAATTAGGTCGGCCCTAGCTACGATCAAAAGGACGGAATGGGATGGTAGAACGGTCATGCAACAATCGCAGCGTGGTTAGCTGAGTTACACGACTACACGTTGAGAACGGAAGAAAAGGATGGTAAAGTGGTACGTATTTTCTTGGCACATCTCGAAATGATAAAATTGGCTCAGTGTTTTCATCAAATTTTGTTGATAGATGCCACTTACAAGACAAACAAATATAACATGCCGTTGTTGAACATTGCTTGTCACACTTCGGACAAAAACACGTTTACGATTGCATGGGGTTTAATGGATCATGAGAACAACGTGAGTTTCATTTGGATGCTTTGAGACGCTGAGGTCCATTTACAATGGGGATGATTTTCCAAGGGTTATTGTAACGGATAACGATCAAGCCTTAATGCATGCAATAGCGGTAGTGTTTCCGAAGCCCGAAACTTGCAAGTGTACGTGGCACATTCAATGCAACCTCGTACACAATTGCTATCGCCATTTCCAAGCTAAAAACCAAGGAAGGGTACCAAGAGGTCGAAGGAAGAGGATGAGCGCATTAGTAAATTAACCGAGGAAGAACGAGAGGAAGAGAAGAGGTTATTTGATGAAAAATGGAAGGAGGATGGGATAATTTGGAGATCGTTCATGAAAGCATGGGACAAGATCGTTTGGTCAATGACCGACGTAATTTACTGAAAGAAACTTGAAGAAATTTGAGGAAGAATATTGCAAGGACTACCCAAAACCCGTTGAGTATTGTAAAACACAATGGTTACCGATTAAGGAGAGGTTTGTATATGCATGGACATATGAATATCGTAACTTCATGAACGAGGCGACAAGCATTGCGGAGGGGTCTCATGGCGATTAAAGAAAATACTTCTAGGTAGTCAAAATGGAGTTGTGGTTGATCCAAGAAGCAATCCATGAATTCACCAATCGTGATCTCATAAAGATTAAGGATTCTATGCAATTTAGTGTACATAAATTCCCTACGGAACACGAAGGGGAAAGATTGCTTCTAAGGGGCATTGTTCATAAAGTTTCACGTTGGGAAATAAATCACATGATGGAACAATTGAAGTTGTGTAAAGCTTACGATGACGAGAATACGGTTTGTGTTTGCAAGGATATGATAGGTACTCCCATGTCGTCATAAAATGGGTAGGTACGTTGATGTGATTGACATCAATGATATTCATCCATTTTGGAAGCAATTAAATTTCACTCCAAGCACCCCGTAGTCGATGGTCCGTCGTTCATGGAGTCGGAATTGTATGCAAGAATAGCCGAGCGTTATGCTACAACAAATGGCGCCAAGAAGCAAATATTGATGCATGATTTGGAGCAAGCTCTTCACCCTCGTTTAAGGGAGGTTGATGAACCTATTAAGCAAAAGGGGGTGGGTAGGCCAAACACCGAAGTGTCGAGGACCATTGAAAGAAAAGAATTAAAGGATCATTTGTCTAATAAAAGAATATTGTGTCGGCATGAGCGTTCGGAAGCCGAATTTGAAGATGAGCCGCAACCCAAGAAAAGAGGTCGTCCAAGAAAAGATCAAAATGGAAGTCCAAAGGTCTCTACGAAGCCTTCTCAAGTAAGTCAAGTCGATGCGGTGGAAGAAGTTGTGTTAGTGGAGACCCAAACTAGCTCCGTAGTTATTGATCAAATGAGCGACTCGCCACAAACACATTCAACGGAAATGGTGACTATAAGAGAGAAGTATGGTACTCTTCGTTGTCCTAGGAATTTTCATGGAAGACCAACACGATCAAGGTATACGATTATAGAAGAGTATATGAAACAACTCCTCCACTCATTGTTCCATTTGTTTTGTCCACCGACGAGGTTGATGGGGATGGCAATCGTGGGTTTCACGTCGCCTCGGAACAAATTGGTTACTTTGGAGAGGCGGTGAACCAAGATGTCACCCAATGGCAAAATTTAAGAACTAAGATGGCGGTACAACTAATAAAGGACAAGGATTTCTATATGGAGATGATGAAGGAAGGAGATAGGCACGACAAAGAACTAGAGTTCAAAGACTTTGTTGCGCGTGTAAAGTGCCGAAAGGGATTGAAGACAATCGGATACAAGTATTGGATGACAATGCCTAAATGTGGATATCTCTTAGCGGACGCTTTGAATTGCGTGGTACATTTCTTTGTTCCTCCTAGGTATGGACATTCTAATACGTCTACACCACAAGGACGGTTTGCGATAAATCGGTTAAAGATAGAAGAATTGTTATGGCATTTGTGAATGAGATGCATTTTATCGGTTTAAGAGTAAAGAGGGATTGCCCATTACCTCCGTTGGCTGGTTAGAGCGATTACTTCCCAACGAATCATTGTAACGATTGGTTGAAACAATATGAGACCAACATGTTGGATTGGGATCGCGTCATGAAGGTGGATTTCCCGGAAGGCCTACTGGAATTGGTTCCCTCGGATGATGAAGATCAATGATTGTTATGTTTGAAAGATGTATTTTGGAAAGCCCTATTTGTACATGTTTTTTTGGAATTTTGTGGAAAATACTGTGAAGTCTAAAGCTATAATCGGTTGTTATATTTTTAATATATCAACCGATTATACAAGCTTTTGTAAATGACTTAATCAATATTATAATCGGTTATTAACTTTTTGAATTTATCTTCCGATTAAAAAAACCGACAAAACAATCCAAATTTTTTCCCAGAATCGGTAGATTACATATTATATAAACATCCGATTGTCACCGTACTCGACAAAAAATAAACCGTAAATTTTTCCCAGTAATCGGTAGACAACATATTGAATAAACTTCCGATTGTCACCAAAGTCCGACAAAAAAAAAGTCAAAATCTTCCCGAGAATCGGTAGACAACATATCGCATTAACTACCGATTGTCACCAAAGTCTGACAAAATAGGTGAAAATCTTCCCAGAATCGGTAGACAATATAAAATAATAACTTCCGATTGTAACCATCAATCAACATTTATACTGTTACGACGGACTTCAGGAATTCATAACTTCCATCATAAGTGAATTCTTCACCCTTTTCCACTAAGTAATTGTCTTTTTGCGAGTGTCTCCTATATAAACAAACATAAAATAATGTCAACTTCGTTTTAGTAAGAAAGATTAAACACCCGAGCGTTATACTTACAAATTGTTGGATCGACAAGCTTAAGTGCCTAGTGTTAAACATCCTCTTTTGTATCGTTATGTAATCATTTACCCCTTTTTGGACAAGTCGAAAACGATCATGAACTTGTTGGAGTGATCTTTGCTTTGGATTTCCATACTCTCGCACAAATTGGCTATATACCCTCGCCCAAAAGACTTGGTGTTAACCTTCCTGCTATGACATCTTCACGTCTTGTTTCACGATACCATGTTTTCACAATGACCAAATCTTCATCTGCGTCAAACGTTGCCATGCTTGTAAGTTGAGATATAGAATGAATTCACAAGAGTAGACGATGGAAAATCTATTTGTAGAATACACAATGTTATATATGTGTTGTTTGGTGCATAAATAAGAAGAGTTTACCATCCTTATATAGATGAGAGTCCCACGTCTCTTTTTTTTTTGAAAATATGGCGTTGATGCGTACTTTTACAAGACTATCATCAAATTGCGTACAATTATTACCCACAATCGGTAGTAAATGTTTGAACAAAGCACTGGATTATTCGTAATCGGTAAACATGTATTGTTATATACTTCCGATTATAGGTTGTTTTGTCAACGAGTTCTCGGTTTCATTAGAGTAGTATAATCGGAGGTTTCTCAATATGTATTATCTACCGATTGTATGTGGTTTTGAGGCACGGCTAGTTTCTTTTGAATGAACTAGCCGTTGGAGTATAATCGGTAGTTAGATCAACAATTAAAACTTCCGATTTTCATAAATATTTTGAAATTCATAACAATATCACCTACACATCATCATAATTTTACATTGAACTCCCTCAATTCTATTACAAGGTATTGTGATTAGCGTCGTGGACGTGTTGGACGAGTCCTAAACGGATTAAATCTTTCCATCGCCCTAAGGATTCTAAAATGAGCTTCATAACTAAGCTTGATCTTTTCCATCTCCGCCATTCCCCGAGAGATCGTTCTATAACCTCATCATTGGTTTCACCCCTCAATCGATATTGATTCACAAGATAAGTTAAATGGATCAGCTCAATCGTTCTATAACCTCATCATTGGTTTCACCCCTCAATCGTTCTATAACCTCATCATTGGTGTCCATTTATTGAACCAACTCGGCAGAAAAGATCAGCGGAGTGACAGTTGTTTGGGTTACCGGTGTCGTCGCAGAATTTTTCGTGAATTTTCCCCAAATAACTCATACTCATTATGCCTCCTTGCCTGCGTTCTTCTCCTCGTCTCAGATAGAATTGAACGTAGCGCCTACATAAAGATAAATCTTCTTCAATGGTGAACTCCGTAGGATTAATGAATGGTTGGGCCATTATGTTGAAGATGATGTTGGAGAGAGTTTAAAGGCATTTGTGTTCCATGGAGAGTAAAAAGGATACAATCCTTATATACGGTTTAGAGTTCCAACGGTGTATTTTGTTAGAACAAGCTGTATAATCGGTAGTCAAATGAAGTATTTTAACTTCCGATTATACTGATTGCCCCAAATTTTGTTTTTTTGCGAAATGTCATTTTTTTCGAATTTGGGAACTATATTAATCGGTAGCTAATAACCTACCGATTATACAGTTGCCCCAAATTTTGTTTTTGCAGAATTGTCATTTTTTTCGAATTTGGGAACTAGAATAATCGGTAGTTAATAAGACTTCCGATTATACAGTTGCCCCAAATTTCTTTCTTGGCGAAATCACCAATTTTGGGAATTTAGGATCTACTATAATCGGTAGTCTCGTGAGGTTATTTCCCTTCCGATTGTTATAGAAGCCGGATGCGAGTTTGGCACAAAATCGATATTAATCGGTAGTATAATATCGTTACTAAGCTTCCGATTGATTTCCCATAATCGGGCACAAAATACCTTCCGATTGTGTAAGGGCATTAACGTATTCTCCGCGTTTTTGGACATCCCTTAACGGTGTATATGGGTTGGGAATAAAAAAGTCGCCCCTAATTCTTTCGGGGTCGCCCCTAAAAGTGTCAGGTAATAGAAATGTAAAAATAATGTCAATCTAGCTTGATCGACAATGAGTTGCTAATTAAACACACTTTATACGCTAGACTCTCCCTGTTAGACGACAATGCAATTGGCTTGAACAAAACATGTTCCCCAAAGGAGACCTTTTTTTTTTTTTTTGTTTTTGTTTTTATTTTGAAATCACATTTCAATTCTTTCGAATGAAAAACTGTCTGGCGAACGTATCTTGACATTTTAGTTACGCCGGCTATGATTTTTTTCCCGTCTTTCATGCCTACTGGAGGCAAACCCTTTACCAAAGGAGATTCATATGATATTTCTTCATATTTAGATTTTAGTTCGCACGACGGCATGAGGATACTAGGCTGCTATGTCCGATTCAAATACGGATACCACCTACCTTTTCAGAATTGTATTAATCACCTATTATTTCTATTCAAATATCCAATTACCAACTTTTTTTCAATTATTTAATACTGCAAATTAGTGATTTCTGAAAGAATCAGAATATTGGATATTCATTAGTTGACTGTTGAATTAATGCAGCTGGTCAATTCAAGTAAGTTGACATTTCCGGGAGTTTCAGGTGGGTGACATTTTTAACGCAACACACGTTTACGTTCCGATTAGAAAATAAAACACTGGTAGAATAAGAGGCTGAAATGCAAAATGACAACAGTGTAAAGCGTTAGAAAAGATGTGAGAGCCAGTGAGAGGATTTCAAATCAACTAAATTTGAGCACAAGATAATTCCTTTACAAATAAGAACAAAATGGTCGAGGAATTAGTTTATTCTACCCAGCACAATCTACATATCAAGAACATTCTTATTGGTCGGCAACATGCACCATTTACCGGTGTGCAAACACTGTGGTAAACTGATTACTTGAACCAGATTGATAAGTACACTGAACGGGGTAGATGGATTAAGTGTTTGAATGAGAATACAACAAGATGCATGATGGAATAGACCTTAAGGACAATTAAGTATGTTTAGGACATCACCAATCACCTAAATCTAATATTAAAACAAATTTCTTTCTCTAGAGTTTACTCCAACACCTTAAAAATACGCCAAAAAGAAACTAGACAAAAAACTAGCTTTTCCATGTAAATTCGAGAATCCAATTTTCCAGATTCCGATTCGCACATACAACTCAAACTTTGGTGCAAAAGTTCAATATATATGGTTTTAGAGTGAGCACAAAAAAAAAAACATTGTGTAAACTAAGATTACACAACGTCTGGCAAATGAAGCTATTGTGACTGCTCATACAAGTGACACCAATTGGAGTCATGATTACCTGATTTCCATGCCATAAAAGATTACCTGCAAAATTATTGTAAAGCAAGTGGTCAAGAGATCAATTTTAACAAGTCAGGTTTGTTCTTCAGCTCTAAAGTTCATCCTAGGCATAAGAAAATGCTTGCCAGGTTTGTTCTTCAGCTCTAACCTCAATCTTGGTGAGAAATATTTAGGATCACCAACAACCATCCTAAAATCTAAGACCCAAACGCATCTTTGTCTTTTAAGTGCGGTTGAAAAGAGGGTGAATGGATGGTTTACTCAGTTCCTAGCTCAATAAATATGTGTCAAAAAAATGTGGGTCAAGCTATGTCTCTTTATCAAATGGCCACTTTCCTAATACCCAAAAGTATGTGTCAAAAAATTGATTCTCACCTCAATAAATATTGGTGGGGAGAGGATCCAAGATCAAAGAAGAGAAAGATGCATATTATAGCCTGGGAAAACATCTGCAAAACAAAGAAAGAAGGTGGATTAGGATTTAGAATAAGCGAGATAAATAATTTGGCCATGATGGCTAGAAGTGTTTGGAGATTGGTGGAGAACCCATCTTCTCTTCTTGCACAAGTTCTGAAATCTTAATATTATGCAAATAGCGATGTTCAGAACTCAAAGTGCCCCGATAATGCTTCTTGGGCATGGAAATGTCTCCATAACACAATGAATAAAATAAAACCTTTTGTTTCATGGGTCGTGGGAGAAGGAAACTTCAAAGACCCATGGTATGACAATTGGATCCCAAACAAAGGGGTTGCTACACCAAAAGAAAATTCAGTCCCTGATAAGAACTTAAAAGTTCATGATTTAAGAAACCAAGATACTAGAACATCGGATGCAGCAAAACTAAGTGCTGTTTTTGATCAAGAGACAAAAGAGAAGATTGAAAAAATCCCTCTTAGCATGAAACCTTCTATTGATAGAAGAATTTGGACTCCATCTAAAGATGGTGTCTTTTCCACAAAATCCGCTTATTCTACCCTAAGCGTTAGAGGGGATGGATCAAATTCTGATATATGGAGTGCAATTTGGAAACTAAAAGTACCTGCAAGGATCCAACTTTTTGTTTGGAATGCACTAAAAGGTGCTCTTCCAGTGAATGAAATACTCTATAATAGAATCCACACATCAGATTACTATTGCCCCAAATGCAAAGTTAAGTCTGAATCAATTATACATGCCTTAGTTACTTGCAAAAAGCTTAATAGATTGTGGCAACTCATAAACATTCAAAGTGACCAGTTTCAAGATCTTACCTTAATGCAATGGAGTAGGTATTGGTTGCAATTGTATCCTTATCAAGGTATCTTTAATGCGATTCAGACTAAAACTTTTTCTTGGATTCCAAGGTATTTTTCATGAAACCTTGGAAAAAGTGTAAATAACCTCAACTTGGAAGCCATTAGACTTGACATTCCACACTTTTTTCAAACTTGAAATAGCTTGGATTCCACCATAAGACTTTTCCTAACGATAACCATAGCATTTTATACAAAATCCACAATGGTAAACTTTCAATAAAGTTGGACACAGACATAATATGCACGAATGAGGGTGTGAACACGGAAATCACATAGACATTCCCATGTTCGCAAACAATCTTCGCATGAATTGAATATACGCAGTAAGTTATGAATATCAAATACATAGATAGAGGTTGATTCATTGATTCCAAACCCCGCGGGTTTGTCATGATCTCATCAACCTCTGTCAATAATAGATCTAAGGAACGTATATATAAATGTAGATATACGAGTGCTAAATGTAAAGGAGACGATGATTTACGTGGTTCAGCACTAAGGCCTACATCCATGGATCTGGGGGTGTTCACTATGTAGTAAATGGTTACAAGAATAGTCGCAAGACTGTGTTTACCGAACCCATAGGTTGGTGCTCATACTTACTTCTCTCTCCGATCTCTCTTATTCTCTAGCTCTCTCCTATTCTCTAGTTCTCTCTCGTGTCCCCCCCCTCATGTATGGGAGGGGCGTATATATATATATATATATATATATATATATATATATATATATATATATATATATATCTAATTTAGGTGGGTCCCTTGGAAAAGAGTTGTCGAGGCCTTATCTTCTTGTGTTCTCACAGTGCATATTTCGCGGACTTCCTTGTCATTCCGCGTCTTCTAATGTTTCTATGTCCATTACGCTGACCAGCCCCTGCTCTCTACGTTGGTTATCTGACACGTGCCCCCTGAGCAGCATTAAATGCGAGTGGTTGGGGCGGTCCGATCTGCGCCATGCGGTGTCGGTCTTCCTTGTCACGTCCGTGTCAGTTGGACCTTCCCACCGTTGATTATGCCTCACCTCGTGATGAGGTAAAGTGTAGTAGAGTAACTCTTTGGTGTTACGTGGGGATACCTCCCTCCGTTACTCCTTCATCTTCGACCGTTGATCTTGACAGATGGCACGCCGTCTAGATCCTATGGATGCCCCTACGTGCTATCTACTTTTATGACGTGGCCTCCACGTGGGCTTTGCTAGTACACGTGGTGAGGGAGATAAATAAGTGTACTTACAATTTGCCCCTCTTCTTGTGACTGGGCGCCAGCCTTAGTTGGGAGAAGAATCGTGTGGCACGTTTTTATCTCTCTCTTCATAACTTCTCTAAAAAGGGGTTATTTGCATTTATTGTGCACGTTTCCCATATCCGGCCATAACTGCCCCTTGGGTAGTGGACGGTTTCTCTTGGTCCTATAAAAAGAGAAGGATGAGGAATGTGAATTAAATTCACATTCTCTGTTTATTCTCTCGCTCCACCTTCTTCTTCTTCTTCTTAACTTCTTCGCGCACCATTCTTTTCGCCGCTGCGGGCCATTGTCGCTTCTTTATTCTTCTTCTTTCTTTATTCTTCTTCTTTGCTTATTGAAATCCAGGTAGGATTTTTTACTTGGTTTACTCGCCATTTATACCCTTATTGAGTTCTTGATTTTCTGGTGATGAATCATGATGAGTTTGATCTTATGCATGTCATGGAGTTTGAGGATGGTCGCCGCTGGACCGTGTGTTTTACTGGCCACGTTTGATTCTCTGTTTCTTTTTTTGTGTTTGAGTAATAGCTTGATAGCTTGAATGGTTGTAGATGAAATCTAGGGTTTTTCTCACGTTCGGCCGCTTTGTTCTTGAGATTTTTTCATTTTTAGATCTTCCTTGACTCTGATTTGTACTTCTATTTGCATTTGTGTCCCGCAGATATGTCCGATCGTCCGCGGGTTCCTTATCAAACTCCTCCGTCAAGTCCTCATAGATCTCCTCGGAGGGATTCCAGCACTAGGGCGGAATATCGGCTCCTATTACGCGGGTAATCCTCGGGATAGACGAACATCCTCATCCTCTGCGGTCGAGGCCTTCGCTCAAAAAAGGTGATCCGCCGCGGGGGTCTAAGTATGCCGTGAATCGTCCTAGGGATGGGTCTCTGCGGCGACAGCAGAATCCGCGCGATGAACTTCTAGATGTGCAGCCTCTTCGCGCCATGCCTCCACCGCGGATTAATCTTCCTTTGAATCCATCTGTGCCTAGTTCAGGCAAGTCAACTAAGAATCAGCCTTCGAAGAGGAAGGCTTCGAGATAGGATCTTCGGGAGATGTAGCTCCTCCTAAGAAGAAGGTAGCGAGGTTCTCGCGGAGGATGTTGCGGGAGACGTTTACCCGATGACTCTTCTCGTTACCTTTCGTCCTTTACCTTTGGGTAACAAGAAATTCACTTTCGGGCACATCGACCTTGAAGCCTTCAAATTGAAGCATGGTCTTGAAAGACTTCCAGTGCGCTTTTATGCCCCCGATAAAGATATAACCTATGAGATGGTTGCCAAATATCGCACGATGCCTTTAATTTATTGACGACCGTGGGTGCTTTCGAGGCTGGTTTGATGTTGCCTTTGTATAGGGCTGGTGACGATTTCTACTACCGGGTTTTGTCTAGCCGCGCGATCTTGCTAATAAGAGTCATAACCGTGGGGTGCAGCAGGTTGATTGAGGAAATTATCTTCGCCATCTCCGAGAATGATATCTTCGTAGCAAAGGACAAACGATGATGACCTGCTATACCCCCAAATTAGAAGAGGAGAAAGGGTGGTATACTCCCTAAAATTTCAACAAGTCCTTTGGAGATTATGTTAACAGAATACACGTAAGCCGTGGTCTGTGAGTCTGGAATATTGTTGCTTGGTAAGGGGAAATTCGCCTTTTGAGCGAGGTAAGTGATTCCAAAATGGCGAGGGTTCTGGTGCTTAAGCTCTTCCTATTCCCGCCGATGAGAGAATTAAGCGTGATCATGAATATGAGTGGTCTGCCACTTTGTTCTTGAAGTTGTTGGTCCGCTGAGCCTATGGTTGGGTCCCCGGACCCCATGGTTGGCGACCTACCATGATGTAGTCCTTATCGCAAACCTCTCCTTCTCGTTATGCCCATTCTCGCCCTTGCGAATGAGTTTTGGAGGTATGTATTTTGCTTACAATCGTGATGTTGACGATGCGGAAGATGAAGATATCTCCGATGCTAATCCTCCTACGCAGAGTGCAAACATTGCTAAGGTGTGTTGTTTGTTTTCTACGTACATATGCCCCTTCGTTTTCTTGAGTAATGTTGATTATACCAAGGAAAGGATATACAAGTGGCTCTTTTATCCTTGTCTCTTTATCATTATGTTTCATTATCATTATGTCTCGCAGGTGCCTAGAAAGAAAAAGATCAATCCCAAGCAATCGTCAAATTCTCCCACCGAAGATTCTACGCACTTCGAGGATGTGAACAGTCCCGTGGATGGTGACGATGATGTTTCCGATAAGGAAGAGCGGATTGAGACTTCTCCACCCTTTCAAGAAGGAAACAATGTTGTTGGTGGGGGCGCCGGTGGAGGTGATGGTGATCAGACCACCGGTGGTGGAAGTGGTGATCAGGCCCATGGTGGTGGGAGTGGTGATCAGGCACTTGGTGGAGGTAGCGGTGATCAGGCCCCTGGTGGTGGTGGTGGTGACGTTGCATTTGGTGGTGGTAGTGGTGATCAGGCCCCTGGTGGTGGTGGTGGTGACGTTGCATTTGGTGGTGGTAGTGGTGATCAGGCCCCTGGTGGTGCCGTTAAGTCAAGTGGGGCCGCGGATGTTGAGGTTGGTGAAAATCTGATCGCAGAGGACAGTGGCATTGTCCTGCAGCGGGTCGTTGTAGACAAGGGCAAGGGAGTTGTTCTTGGTAGTAGTGATAAGGATGGGGATACTTACTGTGAGTTTTCCTTTGGTAAGGTTTTATCCGGGGGACAATCTTTTGACATGGACGCAGCTATGGGGCTTGCCTCGGATTTCAATTTGCTTTCCGCTGGTGATGATTGGGATGTTCTTCAAGATAGCCAGCGGAGGTGGGTTAGTACGAGGATCTGATCTTTGAGGTTCTCGCGGTTCATCCCCGAGGTTTTGTTGGTGCTTCCTCTGCTTCGCCGGCGGAGCTTTGGTGCAAGGTAATACCGGTGCTTTACTTGGTGGGAAGTCCTCGGATTCTTCCTCGGGATGATTTCTCGCGGTCTTTAACCGTGGATGGCGATGATGCTATTTTGGCTTGGCTTAAAAAGAAAGATTTGCTTGTCGTGTCGCATCCTGCCCCTGTGATTGAAGGGGAAAAGAGTTCGGACTCTTTCACTCGCAGGCATATGGAGCTAACCCCTGAGGAGGTGGTAGATGGAGAGTGGGACAAGAATCTTGTGGCCAGCGGGATTGATCTCGTGGTGAATCCTCCCCATGGTTGCGGTGATAGGGTGTAGAATACATCCTATTTACTATCTATTGTTTATGCTTTCTTTGCTATTTTTCTTGTAAATTATGTATTTTACGCTTGTTTTGAGTTTTGTAGCTACTTTGGAGTCACACGGAGGAAAAGAAGAAGAAGTTACTCTATTTGAGCCAAAAGGGCAAAAAGGTCATTTTACAGGCGATTGATATATGGAGCCCAGTTGAGGTTAAGGGGCATCTCTATTTTGGAGGATTATTAAAGACAGACTAAGCGTGGTTAAGGGGTCGCCATCCGGCTAGCCCTTATCAAGTGACATCCTATTATGGGCACCCAACCGGGGTGGTCCTCGTCCCTTGGGGTGTACCATCCTACCCTATACTTATACCCTAAATCCATCGAGAAGATTATCTTCTCCTCTTTCTCACCGAAGCTACAGCGATCATGGTCACTTTGTTACCATTAGCGAGATCGAGAAACGAAGGCGATGAAATCGAGCCGGGTTCGGTTTGCAATTAGGGTATTTGATGTCTCATCTCGTTGAATCGAGAGATCGAGAAGAGATGGGATTTCTGTGAAGATTTAAGCCACAGGAAGAGAGATCGAGAAACGGGTACTTGAGTTATCTTGAAGTTATGAAGAACACGGAGAAAATGGATGATTGAAGGCCATGTGAGATCGAGGGTTTGATGATGCCGATGGGTCCTTGCTGCTGTTGAAGGTCGAGAAGATGGGTGAAATGAGTTTTGGTTGTAATCTGAGAAGAACAGATATGGGTATGGTGGCGATTGAAGGCAACAGAAATAAGGGTGTTGGAGATGAAGGTGGTTCTGTTGAATCGGAGAAGACTCTCAGGGGATTAATGATGCAATCGATTCAGGGAAAGAGGAGATTAAAATGGGTTCTGTGACAGTAAAGGCAAGAGTCAAGATTGAGCTCCTGGAAGAATTGATGTTGGTAATCAATGAAGCTACAATCGTTGAGTGAAGCACTGAATGGAAAATGGGTTTGAAGAACTCAGGGAAATCGAGCTCGGTTTGAGCTGTTATTCAACACAGGGATGAAGAAGTATTGTTGCTGCGATTCAGAGAAAGTGGGAATTGCTGCCATGGATTATCAATGTGAATGAAGTGAAGCTGTTGAACCTTTAGATGCTTGTTAGGTTACAGGGATGGCTTGAACCCAGTGACATTGCAGGTGTTGGCATGGTTGATGCAGCTGCAGTTAGGAATGGAGACTGAGGTTTTGGTTTGATGTTGTTAGTCGCTTGAGATTGCAAGGGGGTAGGTGGTTTGTGTGATTTGCAAGGGCTGGCATTGCGGTGTAATGGGTTATGTGCACTGAGTGGCTATGTTGCGGGCAAATGGGTATGAAACTGGTAGGACTTGTGGTGGAAGATGGCTTGTGAACCGGATGGAATTGATGGTGAGATGTTGGTTCAAGAGCGGCTCTGACTTATGGCTTGTGTTGCACAAGGTAGTGGTGAATGGGTAGGAGGCCTTGGAACTAGAACAAGAAGTCACGCCAAAAGTGAGACATGGAGGGTTGCGGTGGGTAGAGTTGGTGTTGGTGTTATAGGCGGGAGTGTGTAAATTGCGGGGTATTGGCTCGGTTGGTTTGAGTTTTGTGCATTGCGGTTGCGGCATTGGTGGATGTATCAACCGGTAGCTAAGGAAGTTGCGGGGTATGAAGCTCCAAAGATTACACCCGCAATGGAATGAATCGGCTTGTTGGCACGAGAATGATTTGGTTTGAAAGCAAAATGAGATGTGAAGAATGATCTAAGTGCGATTGCGGTTAGCACCGACCATCTTGGGTCGAGAAGAGAAGTTCTGGTACGGGGAAGGCATGGCCATCTCAGGCGTGAAGTACTCGAGCCGGTGCAAGACCAACAGTAGAGTTAGCTAGGCGACCTCGGTTCGACTCGCGATTTCTTGACCCAATTGACTGACGGCTTGACCTGTTTGACCGTTAGTCCTAACGGTGGACTGACGGAATATTCCGTCGAATATCGCCTTGACGGAGAAATTTTCAGGTGGCCGGCGGCGACTATTTCGGCCGGATTCCGGCCACAATACCAGTTTTCCGGCGACCAAAATTCCAGAACTTTCTATGGACTTCTCTCATGGATGTGAAGACTTGGACTAGGAATTGGATGGAGAATTGGGCTCAAATTTGGAAAGAGAAGGTGGAAGAGTTGAGAAAGGCTTGGTTTTGGAAATTGAATTGCAAAAGGAAAAGGATTCTATTCCTTGGAAGATTTGGAGAATATTGAAGCCTATAAATAGAGAAGTTTTCTACATCTTTTACACATCTCTACACACACAACACTTTTCTTTTCTTATTCTTTGTGTGAACTCTTTAGCATGAGTAGCTAATTTTATTATTGATTGAGGATGAATTCCTAGTTCTTAATATGATTTAGGTTTTTGTTTTCAATTCTATCTTGAAGTTTTTCACATAATTATCGTTTGTTTTTACTAATAGGAATGATCTTAATGACATTCATGATTGATTGATAGATTGTTTGGGTGGCCAACTAAATTGATTTGTAGGTTTAATCTAAAGCTAGTGAAAGTTAGGAGATAAGTAATCGTTTCTTGACTTTTTACATAAGTAGCAAACACGAGACCTTGCGGAGGGATTCCGTGGAGCAATTGTGTGTGAAAACAACGTTAGCAAGTAGACCTTGATCTAAGAGTCCAACTACTAATATTGACCTAATAAGTTCATAAATCTAAATGCGTTTATTTAAATTACATCTAGAGTGATCTACTACTAGGTGGTTTGGTAAATAGAATCCGGTAGTCGAGAACTTCCGTATCCGGTGATACAAGGGATTTAGGGGTTTAGCACTGATCTAGCTGCTTTACCTACGGTTGGTGATAATTTGTGACTAATAACAAGTAGAAAAGAACATAACTTGATTCATTGTTTCGTAACGAAGAAGGATTCCTTGGTCTTGTCTTTCTTATTGCTTTCAACTTTATCTTTTAATTGCTTTGTTTATTTTCTTTTGCTTTTTACACCCCCCTTTCGTGACAATTTTTACAACTAGAATCTCTTGCTCCTCGTGGGAACGAACTTGACTTCCATTATATTATTTTTAATTGAGTGGAAAAAATCTTGAATTAATTTGTTGTGGTACGACACGCATCAAATTTTGGCGCCGCTGCCGGGGAGCAGCAGATGATTTTAGTTGTTTTTATTTTTCTTTTTGCTTTATTCTTGCTTTGTTGGATCCTATACCGTATCTAACTTAGTTTTTGAGAATCTTATTTCAGGTATCAGTTTTCCATGTATGGTGGACAAGAGCAAGCATATTACAACAATCAATACGGTTTTCAACCTCAACATTATAACAACTTCCAACCATCCTTAGGATACAATCAAAACCAATCTTTTGGCTATGATCAAATTCCTACAGAACATTATGGATATTCTCATACATATCAACAACCTTATGACGGGTATGTAAGTGGACAATCACAAGGATGGGAGGATAGTTTTGTTTATGATCGAAATTCTCTAGTTTTGCGAGATAAGATGTCTCCGCCATGATTGGGGATCTTCAACAAAAGTTGCAAGAATCACATCGAGAAATTCAAAGGAATTCGGAGAAATTATACGAACAAATTAACCAACCTTTGGAGACTTTTGATGATGCTAGTGTAGATTACTTGAGCCTTGATCTTAATAATGATCAATCACATATTCAAAAGGAAGAGCTTGAGGAAGATGCATTTATTGCTTGGAAAAAATTTCTTAGGGAAAGATATGAGTCCGCGGAAGTGTATGAGCGTTGCAACAATGAGGAAGTTATTCCAACTCCGGATCATAATAAAGATCCTTCACCTATTCAAAAGGAGGAGATTGGGTGTGACTTACCTATTGTTATAAACGGTGTAACACTCGCACATGAAGATCTTACAATCTATACCGATGAAAATCATTTTAGTGAATGGCCCGATTCCGATGATGAGAATGTTGAAGAGATGATGCTAGAGGATGAAACCACATTCATTGATTTTGTGGAAGACCCAATTGAACTTGCTAATGATTTAATGATGCCAAGACTTTGGTTAAGGTAGAAAACGACGAAGAATGGTTGCAAAGTTTAATAGAGGACCACGATATACAAGAGGTAAGTAATTCACTTGAATTTTTAAGGATGAAGAGGATTCTATAATACAAGAAATTGTGCAAGGTTTGTCTAACCCTTTGCATATTGATTCTTCTCCTTTACCTCTTATTGGTTTGAATGTATGTGCTTGAAAGTATTTTTGGATGATTTTGTTTCTAAATATCCACCATTGGAAACACTTGATGCTAACACTATGCAGGTTTGCCAAGAAGAATACATGGAAGTTCCCAAATTCTACGTTCTTTATACACTTCCGAGTGTGGACGAGAATAAGTGTGGGGGAAATTTCTATTGAGCGATAATTTCACTATTGTTTTCTTGTGCTAATATTTGTATGGAGTTATTGTTTGCAAAACAGGTATTATGGGTGGATCCTCAAATTTTCCGATTGTTAGTATATGGGGAATGAATCTTGCAAGAGCTAAGTCGGGCCGTCGACTTTAAAACAAGCGCTTAATGGGAGGCAACCCATAGGTTTTGTATTTCTTATCCTTTTGCTTTTGTTTTTTATTTTTGTTATTTCTTTTCTTGTTCCTTATCATGTTAAAATTTCCCACCTTGACTTTACTAGGAGGATTCAATTACATTGAGGACAATGTAAGGTTTAAGTGTGGGGGAGTGGTTAAGCACGTATTTAAAAAAAAAAAAAAAATTTAAAAAGTTTAAAAAAAAAAAAAAAGTTTTACTTAAAACTTCAACTTTTAGAGATTTTAGAGTCCCTAGCATACTTCTAGGTATGTTTACATAGAGATTTTGACCGACATAATTGAACTTGGAAATGTTAGAGAACTACATTCGGATTTCTTGTTAGAGTGTTAAATAATGGATTTAATTATGCCGGTGATGCGAATTTGGTGCAGGGAGAAATGCGTTATTAGAGTTCTTTGATCAATCATTAGTGGAGACTACCCGTATTCATATCATGTGAGGCACCGACCCGAAATTTTTCCATTTACTAAAGAGCTTCTTTTGAGTGTGTGTCACCATACGTTAATTCCGGGTAGAATGGTGAGCTACCCAACCTCCCACCAATAGAAGCACTACTCTTTGATCTCTTGAGTGCTAATTTTGTCAATCATGAGGGTGACGTCTATAGATGAAAGCTTCCTTCTTGTAGTTCGATTTGCAGTTAGCACCATTCTCTCTCGCGACAACAACGGATCCATAGAAACACCATCATCATCAACAAGGAGCGACATCAAAATCAACAAGGAAAGTTGGAAAAAGTTCAAGGTTTACAAGCAACGGAATGAGAAAAAGAGCAAATTTCAAATTCAAGTAAAGCAACATACAAATGAGCGGATTTTACATATATGTTGAAGACTTACAATACAATGAGGTAATTTTATATCCAAGTATGAAGACTTATTTGTAAGAGCGAAGAAAATCAAAAGGTGAGAATTTTTGAAGTTTATGATTTCAAGACGATACAAGTTGTGAAGAATCAAGCGGTAAAATACTTCTTCCACGGCCATGGTTTATTTTGTATTTAATTTCTCTTGTTCAAAAAAAAAAAAAAAAAAAAAAAAAATTGAAAAAATAAAAGAAAAGGAAATAATAATAAAAAAAAAAAAAAAGAGAAATATTTGTTCTTATTTTTGTTAATAAGCCGTGGGAAAGGAAAATTTATAAGGAAGTTTCAAGCGACAAGGATTTAAGGTAAAAAGGTTACAAATTGTCAAGGATTTATGAAATTCAAGAGTTTATCATCAATAGTTGAAACCGAAGAAGAAGACCAAGAAGATCAAGACGAGGAGCGGAGGACGTTTCTATTGGATGCCGTGAGAGTGGTGTTATCATAATTGGCGATCAGATGTGAAGGTGAGTAAGTAATCTCATCCTCAATAATATATGGTTGATTTCCTTTCTTAGAGATCATCAGAAAAATGGTTTTTCAAAATATTAAAAGATGTGGGTTTTTAAAAATATTTCGGAAGTTGTCCTTCCCACCATTCAACGTGTAGCAGGAATTCTCTCTTCATTCCTACCTGTACACATGTGAGAACCATAAAAAAGCCGTCTTTTTGAGTGCAATTATCATAAAATCCTTTTGGTGAGGCGTGTCGAGGCGAAATGCTTATTGATCGTTTCTCAAACACGCATTCTCTCATTATGGTGTGGTTATTTCTCACTCAACATTTAAGAACGAGAATATGTTCTTTAGTATTTCTAAATTTTTATTACTAGCATGCAGAAACTCTATGTCCTCATAACTCTTTGGATGCTTAGGACGCTTGAACGCTTTGAAGTTGTGAGTTTTTAGTTTGATTTGCTCGAGGACTAGCAAAGTCTAAGTGTGGGGGAATCTGATAGGGTGTAGAATACATCCTATTTACTATCTATTGTTTATGCTTTCTTTGCTATTTTTCTTGTAAATTATGTATTTTACGCTTGTTTTGAGTTTTGTAGCTACTTTGGAGTCACACGGAGGAAAAGAAGAAGAAGTTACTCTATTTGAGCCAAAAGGGCAAAAAGGTCATTTTACAGGCGATTGATATATGGAGCCCAGTTGAGGTTAAGGGGCATCTCTATTTTGGAGGATTATTAAAGACAGACTAACTGTGGTTAAGGGGCTGCCATCTGGCTAGCCCTTATCAGAAGTGACATCCTATTATGGGCACCCAATCGGGGTGGTCCTCATCCTTGGGGTGTACCATCCTACCCTATACTTATACCCTAAATCCATCGAGAAGATTATCTTCTCCTCTTTCTCACCTGACTGGCAAAGCGTCATGGTCAGCTGTTACTATCAAGTAGATCGAGAAATGAAGGCGATGAAATTGAGCCGGGTTCGGTGCAATTAGGGTATTTGATGTCTCATCTGTTGAATCGAGATCGAGAAGAGATGGGATTTAAGATTTAAGCCACAGGAAGAGAGATCAGAAACGGGTACTTGAGTTATCTTGAAGTTATGAAGAACACAGAGAAAATGGATGATTGAAGGATGTCTGAGATCGAGGGTTTGATGATGCCGATGGGTCCTTGCTGCTGTTGAAGGTCGAGAAGATGGGTGAAATGAGTTTTGGTTGTAATCTGAGAAGAACAGATATGGGTATGTGGCGATTGAAGGCAACAAAATAAGGGTGTTGGAGATGAAGGTGGTTGTTGAATCGGAGAAGACTCTCGAGGGATTAATGATGCAATCGATTCGGGAAAGAGGAGATTAAAATGGGTTCTGACGGTAAAGGCAAGAGTCAAGATTGAGCTCACGGAAGAATTGATGTTGGTGATCAATGAAGCTACAATCGTTGAGTGAAGCAATTGAATGGAAAATGGGTTTGAAGAACTCGGGGAAATCGAGCTCGGTTTGAGCTGTTATTCAACACGGGGATGAAGAAGTATTGTTCTTTTGCGATTCGAGAAAGTGGGAATTCTTTGCCATGGATTATCAATGTGAATGAAGTGAAGCTGTTGAACCTTTAGATGCTTGTTAGGTTACAGGGATGGCTTGAACCCAGTGACATTGCAGGTGTTGGCATGGTTGATGCAGCTGCAGTTAGGAATGGAGACTGAGGTTTTGGTTTGATGTTGTTAGCTGCTTGAGATTGCAAGGGGGTAGGTGGTTTGTGTGATTTGCAAGGGCTGGCATTGCAAATGTAATGGGTTATGTGCAATTGGAGTGGCTATGTTGCAAAATGGGTATGAAACTGGTAGGACTTGTGGTGGAAGATGGCTTGTGAACCGATGGAATTGATGGTTAGATGTTGGTTCAAGAGCAATACGACTTATGGCTTGTGTTGCACAAGGTAGTGGTGAATGGGTAGGAGGCCTTGGAACTAGAACAAGAAGTCTGCCAAAGTGAGACATGGAGGGTTGCGGTGGGTAGAGTTGGTGTTGGTGCTATAGTTTGGAGTGTGTAAATTGCGGGGTATTGGCTCGATTGGTTTGAGTTTTGTGCATTGCGATTGCGGCATTGGTGGATGTATCAACTGGTAGCTAAGGAAGTTGCGGGGTATGAAGCTCCCGAGTATTACACCCGCAATGGAATGAATAGGCTTGTTGGCTTTGAGAATGATTTGGTTTGAAAGCAAACAGATGTGAAGAATGATCTAAGTGCGATTGCGGTTAGCTGACCATCTTAGGCCGAGAAGAGAAGTTACTGACGGGAAGGCATGGCCATCTCAGGCGTGAAGTACTCGAGCCGAGTCTGACTAGTCACCGAGAGTTAGCTAGGTGACTCGGTTACGACTCATGATTTCTTGACCCAATTGACCTGACGGCTTGACCTGTTTGACCGTTAGTCCTAACGGTGGGTGACGGAATATTCCGTCGAATATTCCCTTGACGGAGAAATTTTGGTGGCGGCGGCGACTTATTCCTAATGGATTCCGGCCCACAATACCACGATTCCGCGGCCAAAATTCCAGAACTTTCTATGGACTTCTCTCATGGATGTGAAGACTTGGACTAGGAATTGGATGGAGAATTGGGCTCAAATTTGGAAAGAGAAGGTGGAAGAGTTGAGAAAGGCTTGGTTTTGGAAATTGAATTGCAAAGGAAAAGGATTCTATTCCTTGGAAGATTTGGAGAATATTGAAGCCTATAAATAGAGAAGTTTTCTACATCTTTTACACATCTCTACACACACAACACTTTTCTTTTCTTATTCTTTGTGTGAACTCTTTAGCATGAGTAGCTAATTTTATTATTGATTGAGGATGAATTCCTAGTTCTTAATATGATTTAGGTTTTTGTTTTCAATTCTATCTTGAAGTTTTTCACATAATTATCGTTTGTTTTTACTAATAGGAATGATCTTAATGACATTCATGATTGATTGATAGATTGTTTGGGTGGCCAACTAAATTGATTTGTCGGTTTAATCTAAAGCTAGTGAAAGTTAGGATATAAGTAATCGTTTCTTGACTTTTTACATAAGTAGCAAACACGAGACCTTGCGGAGGGATTCCGTGGAGCAATTGTGTGTGAAAACAACGTTAGCAAGTAGACCTTGATCTAAGAGTCCAACTACTAATATTGACCTAATAAGTTCATAAATCTTAATGCGTTTATTTAAATTACATCTAGAGTGATCTACTACTAGGTGGTTTGGTAAATAGAATCCGTAGTCGAGAACTTCCGTATCCGGTGATACAAGGGATTTAGGGGTTTAGCAGACTGATCTAGCTGCTTTACCTACGGTTGGTGATAATTTGTGACTAATAACAAGTAGAAAAGAACATAACTTGATTCATTGTTTCGTAACGAAGAAGTATTCCTTGGTCTTGTCTTTCTTATTGCTTTCAACTTTATCTTTTAATTGCTTTGTTTATTTTCTTTTGCTTTTTACACCCCCCTTTCGTGACAATTTTTACAACTAGAATCTCTTGCTCCTCGTGGGAACGAACTTGACTTCCATTATATTATTTTTAATTGAGTGGAAAAAATCTTGAATTAATTTGTTGTGGTACGACACGCATCATGCGGGCATGATGGCTATTGCCGATGGGTACCAGTACAGTTATCCTCAGCAGCGGTTATTAGAGGTTTGCCCTGCGCTCTCTATCTCTGATTTTACTTAGGTGTGTTATGTGAACTAATTTCCCTTTTTGATTAATAGATGATGAGGAGTGAGTACTGCAACCATAATCTTTACCGGCTCTTCAAGGCTAAGTCTCTCAAGCTTGAAGCGAAACTCCGCCATCGTGAAGATGTGCTTTCGAGTGTTGAAGCTGCGGCCTCTGCTAAAGATAAGGAAATAGCGAGTTGAAGGGTCTGTCAGCAAGCGCACGGAGCAGCGAGGACGTGGAAGAGGCAAGGCTGCGTTCTGAGCTAGCTTCGGTTAAGGACAAGTTAAAGGTGGCTGAGAAGAATTATTCATCTATTTCAGGTCTGCATCTCCTTCTCTTTGATTTTTAGATGTTCCTTATATGTTCTGAGTTATCTTCTTCTTCCCCCCTCCCCGTACTATCTTCGGTGGGTGGAATCCCGAGTTGATGTGGCTTCGGGGTGAGAGAATTCGTCAAAAGGTCGTATTCTTTGAGTTAGTTGAAAAACTCAAGAGTGAATCAGCGAAATGGAACGCTCGCGCGGATGTCCATAATGCTATGGCCGAAGAATGGCGTAAGAAAAATTTTTGCTTGGTAGATCTGCAACACCAAAATAACCATGACCGACATTTATTCAACGGGGCTCTTTTATGGACGCGGGATAATCTCGAAAGCCCGTGGTCGATTTCCGCTCTAGAAGTTAAGCTCAATGTCATGGAAGAAGAATGCGGCAAGTGCGCTCTTCTCATCCCTCGATGTGCGGGCTTATATGCAACGTCTTGCCAAGGAAAGAGATGACGCTAGGGCGGAATCTGGCGCTCTTAGTAATGCTCTATCCGCGTCTCGGGCTGATGTGGCCCGTCAGGTTGAGTATGAGAAAAACTTAGAGGTGACTATGTATCGTCTTAACAAGGGCTTGGAATCGAAGAATGATGAGGTTAATCGATATCATCATTCGAACTCGATGCTTCGAGATGACCTAAGCGTGAGTCGGCATGCTCATAATCTTCTCTGCGAGATAGATTATGATAAGTTATCAAATGAATACAATTATGCCGCGAAGCACGGGATTCCACGGTTTATCATTGTGAAGGTATACGTCTTTGTCATCGAGTGTGCTTTGTGTTGTATTTGTTATAATTGTTCTTTTCTACTATCCGCGAGCTCCGGGGACGGCTTCGAGCTGCGGATGACAAGTTTGCCGAAGCTCTCGGCTAAGGTAGTTCAATTGGAGGGCCAAGTCAATTACCATCGTGGTCTGGCCTTGTCTCAGTAGGAAACGCTGAAACAAGCCAATCAAAAGGTGGACCATCTTTCCACTTCCCTAAATCAAGCTGAGATGAAGAGTGTAGCTATAGGCTTCGTGGCTCGTAAGCAGTTGGCAGAGGAGATTAACAGGACTCTTGGTGAGATTGAGTTGGATCTCGGGAGGAACCATGGGCTAAAAAGAATTATACTCGGCGTCCGTACCCGCGCTCCCTTGAGTTCTTCTCCCCGCCCGCCCTCCGGTGGTAGTGTTCCTTCGTCGCTGAAGGATAAACCCGCGGATAATGCTCCTTCTCGGTAGATCATAGCTAGTATGCTAGGGATTGATCTCGATTGCTTATCCTTTTGGCGTTTTTGCTACTTTTCTTGCTAGGCTTGTAATCAATCTGGCGTGTACTAGATCAAACTTTAGCGTTTAAATCGACTTTGAATTTTGTTGAATTCGCATCTATTGGTTTTTCAAATCAAGTTAATATAATGATTAATTTCATAGTGTTTGTAATCTAAGGATGTTGAACCTCGGATTTTGAGAAAGTGTCTTGTTAAGTGCAATTCCGTAGGTTGATATCCTCGGATTGTCTTGTGACCTTGCACCCCCGTCCGGCTAATTCCTTGGCTAGAGGATTTGCGAACGGTGGGGTCTGGCCGACGTTCAAGGATATACTCCATTGAGTTCGCGGCTTGTAGTATTGCTCGGGTATCCCGTTCTGCGGAAGTCACCCCCAGTCGTACACTTATAAACGCTTACGGGGAGTTCCAGAGATTGCATGTGTATGCTTTGCGCAGATATTCCCGATGTATTGCAGTGGGTATGATCCACGCTTTGTGCGGGACATTCCTTTTGTTAAAGTATAATGCCATTTCTTAATAATTGTAACTGCACAATGATTTACGTGGTTCGGCCCTAAGGCTTACATCCACGGGGTAACGATAGTGTCGATATTTTATTAAGATGTGACATGGTTTTCAATGTACATTTATACTACGTTCCTTGGTTCATCTTCCTATGTACAGATGGGTGTGTAAGTAGTATATACATGTGTCTCATATGGTATAGGTTGTGGGTTTTGAATAAATTGAAATGCGTGTGGGTAATGAATAGAATATGACACTTGAAGACGAAAGCTTGGATTGATTGAAAAGTTAAGGCGCGTTACTCATTCATCAGAGATAAAAACATGTGGACTTGTAAGTCAATTTTATTCTTCTGAAATGCATACGCAGGTGATAGGTTACGGGTAGTACGGTTTGAGATATTTGGCATTCCACGGATGCATGAGGATTTCCCCTTTCAGATTACGCAGATAGTAAGAGCCATTTCCGCGATGTCGTGTATTACGAGGGGTCCTCCCAAGTTGGTGCTAATTTTCCCCACTTCTTTTTCGCTGGTATTGGGGAATGGTCCTTAACACATACTGCCCTTCTACGAAATTTCTAAGTTTCACTTTTTTGTTATATTCTCTCGCTAGCCTCTTACTTGGTAGTTTTCCATTCTTTGCAGTGCCGCTTCTCTCCTTTCTTCGAGATCGTCGAGCTTTTCCAACATCATATCCGTGGTGAGGTTCTTCTCCCATGCTTCTGTCTTTGTTGTTGGTAGTAGAATTTCCGTGGGGATTCTTTCCACGCTCCGTACGTGAGTAAAAACGGAGACTCTCCCGTAGCCGATCTTCGAGTTGTTCCAGTATGCCCACAGAACGTTATGTAATTGTTCACACCACCGCCCCTTGTACTCGTCTAGTTGTTTTTTAAGGATAAGTGCCAAAGTTTTGTTCGTGGCTTCTGCTTGTCCATTGCTCTGTGGGTATATGGGGGTGGATTTGTTTTTTCGAATTTTGAAAGTGTCGAGCGACAAGTCGATATTCTTTCCTTGCGGCTTTCCGTTGTCGGAAACTATCTCTGTGAGGGATGCCAAATCTGCAAATGATATTTTGAAAAATAAAAGTAAAGACGTACGAATCACGAATTCTTGCCGGTGCCTTGGCTTCTACCCACTTGTCAAGTAATCCGTTGCCACTATTAGGAATCTTCTTTTCCGGTCCCCGATACGAACGGGCCCACTATGTCAATACCCCATTTTGCAAAGGGCCACGGACTATCCACGAGTTTAACTTTACGGCTGGGCGTGGATTAAATCTGCCAAATCTTTGACATTCTTCACACCTTCGCGCCATTCTGGCCGCGTCTCGGATCATGGTTGGCCAGTAGTAGCCCTGTGTCTTTGCCTTATCTGCAAGGGACCTCATTCCGTTGTGATTTCCCGCGTCTCCTCTATGGATGTCTTTCAAGATGGCATGCCCCTCGGATCGGGACAGGCAGCGACGAAGTGGCCCGAGGAATGATTTTCTGTATAAGGTTCCGTCTCTTAACTCGTACATCCCTGCTCTGGATTGTACTTTCCTAGCTTGTTTGGTGTCCTGGGGAGTTTCCCTTCCTCAAGGAAAGAATGGATTTCGATTCTCCAATCTTCCTCCTGACTGTAATCGTCGTCCTCATCTGCTTGTCGCATGATGTCATCGTTCTGGAAATCGTCGATTATGTGCTCTCCGATATCATCGGCCGAGATATTTTCCTCCCTAGGCTTGCGTTGGTTAGCCGCGCACATCTTTTGGGGTTTGACGGATGGTTCGTACACCCTTGTTATCTTGATTGCTTTGACATCCTCGTTCTTGAGCATGGCTGATATGTATGCCAAGGCATCCGCGTGCCTGAGCTCCTTTCTACGCAGATGTCGGAACTTGATTTTTGGTATCTGGGAGACCAATGTTTACACTAGAGCCATGTATGCCATCAGTGTCTCATCATACACATTGTATTCGTAGCCTATCTGTCGTATGATTAGTTGTGAGTCACTTGTCAGCCGCACTTCTTGGATCCCCATTTCGATTATCAAGCGGAGAGCATGGACCACTCCTTCGTATTCTACGATGTTATTTGTGTGGCCTTCGAATTCCAATCTGAATGCGTGCACGATCCTATCCCCGGTGGGTGTGGTGATGACAATACATATCCCTGCGCCCTCTCTATTTTTGGAGCCGTCGACAAAGACCTCCCATTGTCGTGGGTTTACCGGTTCAAGAATATTATTTTGTTCTTTTTGCTTTTCTATTTCTCGGGGCGCCCGCGACCCTCCATCCTTGTATGCGCACCTCTTCTTCGTTGTCCAGGGGTAGGTCCGCTAGGAAGTCTGCTAACACTTGCGATTTCTGAGAGTGTTGAAGTTCATAGTGGATGTTGAATTGGTCGAGGTACGTGCTCCATTTTGCTATGCGTCCTACCTTTCCCGCCTTTGAGGATTGCTTCTAAGGGTGCTCGACATGGGATACGTATGTCATGTGTTAAGAAGTACGTTCTCAGCTTTAAGGTAGACCATACGATGGCTAAAATCAGTTGCTCGATTCTTGTGTAGTTTCTTTCCGCGGAATTCAGGGTCTTGCTGACATAGTAGATTGGCTGCTCCTCCTTTGTGTGGGTCCGGACCAGTACGGCGCTTACCGCATCGTCTGTTGCTGCAATGTATAGTGCCAGGACTTCATCAGGGTCAGGTTTCTGAAGGATAGGGATCTCCGCTAGATATTGTTTGATGCCTAGGAAAGCTTCTTCGCATTCTGCGGTCCACTCAAATTTCGTCCCCTTCTTTAGTATGTTGAAAAAGAGTTTGCATTTATCCGAGGACCTCGAGATGAACCTTCCTAGGGATGCTAGGGATCCATTGAGTTTTTTTACTTTTTTTAGGTTCTTTGGGGATGGCATGTCTACTATGGCTCGGATTTTCGCGGGATCTACTTCAATGCCCCTTTTGTCACTGAGATACCCAAGGAATTTTCCGGATGTTACTCCGAAGGTGCACTTTTCCTAATTACCTTCATATTGTGTTCTCTCATGGCTTCAAGATGTCCCTCGGTCTTGGTGATGGTTCTTCTTCAATCTGCTTTTCACGAGCATATCATCAACGTAGACCTCCAAGGTCCTGCCAATCCATGGCTTAAAAATAGCATCGACCATCCTTTGGTATGTTGCTCCCGTGTTCCGGAGTCCGAAAGGAATCCTCACATAGCAATATAGGCCGTGGGGTGTGTAAAATGCCGTATGTTGTTGATCTTCTTCTGCTAAAAATAGTTGATTGTACCCGGAGTATCCGGTCCATGAATGATAGCTCTTCGTATCCTTCTCTGCGTCAACTAGTTGATCAATGCTTTGGGTAGTGGATAACCGTCCTTAGGGAATGCTTTGTTCAAGTTGGTGAAGTTGTAGTAGCGGGTTTTCCCACACTACACCCCTCACTATATTTCGATTAATTAGTCCATTGAAAGTTGCATAATTGAGAATGTTTATTGATTAATTTCATGAGTTCTACACAAGAGAAGTAGAATTACACTTAGCAAATAAAACACTCTTAAACTTTCTCTCTCCTAATGACTTGCCTAACAATTCTAAGAAGATCCCCCTTTACAACAGACTCACTCGACCCTTTATATAGGGTAATACATAGTGGATGACAGCTAAGCTATCCTTTATTTTCGGGAATGTCTCGCGAAGTGTCGCCAGTGTACAACTTATTCAATCTCGCGACACTTCTTAACCCTCGCCAGGTTCCATGTCTTTCAGTTGTTTTGTGTGTCGTTTCTCATCGCGTCGTTCATTTTAGTTTCCTGCGACTCCCTCGCGGTACCGTCGTTTATTGATCCCGCGAGCCCTATGCATTGCGATATTATGATCCTACATCTTGCCTCTTTTTCCTTGAATATTGCTTGAAGAGCGATCTTAAAGGAAAAATCCGTTGTTGTAGTAATCTTCGATCTTTGTTGATGAAGGAACGAGCAGAAGAATACTGTGCTTGAAAAGTACGTACTTGCCTCTATTCTTGTGCGAAGTTCCGGAGTTTCTTTGAGATATATATGAAATATCGTCTCTTATCTCTCCTCATACTTCTCCCGCGAGGGGAAGAGTACCATGAGATTTTTACAATATCGTTGCCGCGACTGCTTATCTTTAGAATCTTCAGTTTTATACTTTTACACGGATTTTGATTATTAATGTCTTCTCTTGACACGTCTCTTTCAACCACTTTTTCTTGACCGTTCATGTCTCTTCTCGCATTAAATGACCTCGTTTTTCGAGGATCTTTTTTTCCTATATATAGTTTTCTTTTCCCCTCCTTTTCACTCTTTAGTTTCTCTCTCGCAACTTCTTTTATTTTCTCCTTCCGCAATTTGCGCTCCCCGCTACTTGCCAATTTTTTCTTCGTCTTTTTCTAGCATCGATCTTAACCTTTAACTTCTCATCCATTCCCATACTGATAATGGCTGCCATTAGTCGTGCATACAAAGCTTCTTTTGATGAAGTTCAACAGAAGTTGCTCGAGAAGGGTTTTACTCTCTCGACCATTCCTGATCAAGAACCCTCATCCATTCTTTCCGCAAGGTTATTTTCTGATCATCAATGTGATGATCAAAGGATTATAGTCTCGCTAGGTCAGCTTCTCGCGGGACTTCCCATTCCCTTATACGATCCAGAGTTGCCTCTATTTTATGAAATCTTGGCCCATGAAGAATTCTCTCGGGCTGTTTATCAGTTGAGTGGCGATTGCATTCGCCTAATGCTTGAATTCGCGTATCGTGGCGCTGGCAAAGGATCTTTATACTCTACTATCTGTAGACACCCCGATTTCAAAGACTTGGAAATAGTTGCAGAGAAGTACACTGTAGAAAACTTTTTTGAAAATTATTCAGTGATAAAGATGGTTAATGCGAAGTCTCATTTGGGGCATTCGCCTGAAAAAGAAGGATAATGTCCCTGAGGATAAATTGCTCATGCAGGATATTGATTGGCACCCGGGTAATAATACTACTCCTCGCCACTCCAAAGATGAGAAATGGTGGGTTGTACCCTTGTTTTTAAATGGTCCTTATATCGCGGGCCCGAACGTTCTTCCTGCGAATCTCGCAGGGTATCATCCTTGGGAATTCAAATGGCCTGATAAAGCAACTGAGGTATGTTTCCCATTTTAAATCTTGCTTTTGCAACTTTCTGTTTACATATGTTGAGTTTGTATAATTTTTCAGATCGCCAAATTGAGAAGAAAGTACAAGGATAATCCATTGGAGAGTACTCTGTCCATACTTCGATCGCTTACTAGTGAAGTAAGAAACACTTCCTTTGTTATTTGAAACAATATTGTTGCCTCTGTTTCTTATCTTTAACTGTATGCGAAGGTTGGAGTTGAAGAAGCTTTAGCCGCGAAGACTAAAAGCAAGGGTAAAACTGTCGCTCGCAAGGGTAAATCCTCTGCCCCCTTAACTAAGAAGCGGAAGGTCCAATCCTCTTCTCGCCTTAGCTCAAGCTCTGAATCTTCTGACGAGGATAACCATGAATCGAATCTTTCTCTCGCCAAGAAGATTCCATCGACCAGCTTCTTCCATGGATCGGTTATCCAAAGATTTTCTCGATCAAGTTTCCAAGGAATGGGAGATGCTCCCCTAGCTTCTCTTTGCGGGGCTCTCGCAAACGTGTGTAATGCTGCTTTACTGGAAGGCAATAATTCATTCAATGGAGTCTCTAGAGTTGTGTCTCCTGATCTTTTGAATGCACTTGGGTCTCTGGTATGTGTACGGTCATATTTCCCTGCTAACTTTAAATTGTTTAAGTATATATATATTTTAATGATTTTTCTATCATCTTCTATAGGTTGGAAGATCTTCCTTTGTAGTTGCCTCAGACCTTGAGAGAAGACGCAATAATCTTGAAAAGAAGAATTTGCGGTTGAGCGAGAAGATTCAAGGGTTAGAGACCGAAGCTGCGTCATCTCGTGAGAAAGACGAGAGAATTCTAAAGTTAAACACCGAACTTGATTCCCAAAAGGATAAGGTGTCCTCTCTTCAAAATGCCAATCAAAGCAACTTTATGGTATAAAATTTTACCTCCTTTTATTATTTTTATTTTAATGGTCGCCTATTGCTACCTGACTTATTACTTTCGCAGATGTATATAATCTCTCCGATGAGGCTATTCTTCTCCATACATTTCCCGATCCTATGGATAATAACCTTCTTCTCGCTCACCTCAACAACTCTTTAAGTAGTTCATCAAACAAAATTAACTCCCTTTCATTAAATGAACTTCAGACCAAATATCGTCTTTTAGAAATTGAACATAGATCTGGTTTAAGTGCTGCCAACCAATTTAAACGAATGTTTCTCGAGTCCAATAAAGAAATCAAAATTTTGAGGAAGAAAATTAGTGACCATATAGATGATAAAGATCGCATTGCTAACAATGGTGCACAGGCATTAGCAACCTTTCAAAAATCTCTCCTTGAATTACAAATTGAGCGGGATGAATTGCTTCGCTGCATTCTTTGCTTAGTGAGCGAGAAGATCAAATTCGCTCCCTCCTTGTTATAAATAATGATGATGAATTCGCCTGGGCAGCGAAAGTTTTAGATAATGCCGAAATAATCTAGGTGTTGATGTTAGTCTTCACGCCGAGCATACTTCCTTGGTTAAAGATATGATATCCGATAGAGAAGGTTATTTATTACACCTTACTACTTCTTACTTCGTAGTATTGCTTGTAAATTATTAACTTGTTGTTACTTATTTGCAGTAGTCCGAGAAGAGGCTTCGTGTTAGAATTAGAGAGCTTGAATCGAGAAAGAACAACTCGCGGGAATTTTCCAAATGAGAATTGAAGAACTTGAATCGAAAAACAACAGCTCGCGAAGAGTCTCTCCTCCGTAATAACAAGTATTCCAAGTTGAAGGAACAATTTGAAACGACAAAGTGAAAAACTTTAATAATGATGCCGTTCGTTTCGCAATGGAGCCATGGAGTATGTTTGTAAACACCCGAACATTCCTCTCGCATACATATCCCCGGCTTCTTGAAAAGGTTCCCGAGAATCTACCCGTCTCTCAAGTTTCGATAGTGAAGCCGGCGAAGAAGAAAATTCTCGCGATGAGAATAATAAAACCGATGAATCGGATGAAGAAGAAGAATCACCCAAGATGTAATTCTTTTTGTTTTCTTTTGTCTTTGCGGATGAAGAAGAAGAATCACCCAAGATGTAATTCTTTTTGTTTTCTTTTCTGCGTGTAATATCTGTACATTGCTGTATCTTTGTTATAGTGAACTCTTTTTTCATGAATTCAATCTTCATTCCCCTTTTTTGTTAGTTCTTCCTTGTAATATAATTGGCCATCTTGATGTACAATTCTTTCATCTAAGATGAATAACAATATTCCATCTTTTCCATTCCCATACTTGCCTCTCGTTATTTATCTTCGATGGAAGATTTTAGCTGTCTTCTTGTATTTGATAATAATCTTATTGTTAATTGAAATGGATCATCGCGACGGAGTCATGCGGTATCTTTATGAATTGAGAATTCTATCTCTTTATGTTGCGACAAGGTCGCAGTATCTTTATGAATTGAGAATTCTATCTCTTTTTGTTGCGACAAGGTCGCAGCCGCCTCTACATTTTCATGCAAAGGCCCATTGACCTTGCCTTATCATTTTGTGTGGTCTTCCAAGTCGACCTCCCTAATTAGAGGTCCTCCCCGCCACTGCTTCATTGCGACAAAATCGCAGGACGTCCTTACACTTGCATGTAAAGACCCATTGATCTTGTCTTATCATTTTCCAAGTATTTTTGCCTCTGCAGGATGTTTTAGTTGCGACAATATGACAGGCCTAAATATCCTTTCGAACATAAAGCCCCATGACATTGCCGTCGTGCGACGAAATCGCAGGACGTCCGTACACTTTCGTGTAAAGACCCATTGATCTCGCCTTACCCTCGTGTTAGTATTATTGCCTCTGCAGGATCATTGCACAAATATGACAAGCCTAAGTCTCCTTGCGAAAACAAAGCCTCATGACATTTGCGTCTGTTTTGACACCCCCTAATGGAGAGCGTCGCCCTTATCATCTCCCCTGGTTGCCCCTTCAAGGAGGCGAAACATCGGCCATACAAGACTAGCTCCTCCCATCCGGTCTTAACAACAACCAGTTGTTTTCGCAGTCTCTTATCCCTTATACCTATAGGGTTTATGGTTACGAGACCGCACCCTAAGTGGAGTTTTCTTCGGGCGAGTGCAACGCATGCCAAGACTTGCCAAGAATGGCCAGGGTAGGTTCATCCATCCCGGCACTCGGCTCAACCGTGTACCTCGGCGCCTTGTGCATACACCGACTCCTAGGAAGAGACCCTCGGTCGCCCAACCAGGGTATAACCTACATATATAGTTGGGAAACCAAGGTACCTCTTCCTGGATAGGCTTTCATGGGCCCCAAATTTTCATGACTCAGGCTTCAGAGCGGTGTAACCTTCCACCCGAGCCACGGCGAGAGATACCCCCTTATATGACGCACTTTAGGTCTTACATTTGCCTCTTACGAAATGTTATTCGCGAACTAGGGTGTACGCCATAAAGGTTCGTCCCATTCATTTGCGCATTTATATTTGTTGAATCATTCAATCATTCATGTTTCATTATTTGCTGATATTTGTTTGCGAAGTATTCGCACAGTTCTGTTTCACTTGTTGTATTTCACTTTTCTTTCTTAGTCGAATTCTCATTTTTACTCTTCTGCGAGATTCTCGCATATCATTGCTTCAACTGCTATTTTTTCTCCTTTTTTAGTTGCTTATTCATTTCTTATGCCTTTTGCTCCTCATATCCTTTGCTTCTTTATTACCATAATATTCGCCTGTCTCTAGGCATTCACCTCGCGAGGTATGTTCGATCCTTACTTCTATGGCATCCACCATCAGTTTTCCTTTCTCTCGCTCATCTCTCACATGTCGTTTCCACCCTTTTCTTTTGGCATTCCTTTCTTCGCAGCTTTCTACATCTACTTCATGACATTGTTGCGACTCCTTCCAATCTCCCTGTATAATACCAATGCCATTTGGATGTGGGAATTTAATACATTGATGATACGTTGACGCGACTCCCAAGATTTCATGAAGCCACGGCCTCCCAATCAGCGCATTGTATGGAGATTCCACGTCAACCACACGAATAAAATACCAGCTTGATAATCCTTGTAGAGGTATTCTCATGTGAACCTCTCCCTTTGGTTTGTTTGCAGTGCCATTAAAGCCATATATCTTGTATGTAGAGGGGATCAAATCCTCATCTTTTCCTCCCATCGTCTTGTAAGTATGGTAGAAGAGGATATTCACTGAACTTCCGGTGTCGATTAAGATTCGGTTGATCGCCCAACAAGCTTCTGCCTCATCATCTTCTCCATCGACTGGTTTCGGGTTAATTTCTAGTTTCACAACCAACGGGCTATCATGTGTTTCTCTTCCGTTTGGCACTTCATCTGCAGAGAAAGAAATAGTCTTCAATCGCCATCGTTTCTAATCGCGTTGACCTCGCAGACTCATAATTTCTTTATCATTAGCATCTCTCGCAAAGACTCTACTGAGCACGTTGTCATGAAAATCTTCGATGGTGCGATAGGAGTGGACAATGGAGTTGCAGTTCAAATTCTTGGCTTTTGTTCCTACTTCTATCACAAATGTTTCCTTTCCCTTCGCTGACACTGTTCTGTGCATCTCTGGTGGTGGTGGTAATGTCTGACCTGTTTCTTCTCCCCTTAAAAAGTGATTCAGCTTCCCCTGATCAATCATCTTGAGAATAATTCTCTTTATGTTTCTACAATCGTTTGTTTGATGCCCATGGAAGCGATGGTAAGAACAAAACTCATGGCTTCTATCGCCTGGCGGTGGTTCCATTCCAACATTCCAAGGTGCTGGTACATTTTCCATCACAAGTATAGCTTCCCAAATCTTTTCAACGCTAGCATTCAGTGGAGGCATCCTAATCTGTTCCCATACTGTTCTATGACTTCTCTGCCCTCCACGGTTATTTTGCCTTCGTCCACCATAAGTTTCTTGCATGTGATCTAACCTCTGAATCTTATTATTGTCATTACGGTTGTGGTAGTTTCTCTCTCGCTCAAACTCCTCTTGATCGTGGCTTCCCATGGCTACTATCTTCTCGCTTTGTCCCTCATCGCCTCTCCTTGCTCGCTGTCCTCGCGAAGTGCTCGCCACCGTATTTATGAATTGAGGCAACAAGCTTGCGTTCGCGGCGTTAGAACTTGTATTCGCGACTGGATAAGAATTCATTTCATTCTGTCTTTCTTCTAAAGCGATGTATTCTTCTTGTAATTCTCGCAGTTCTGCCATCGTGATTGTATTTTTGATTCTAAAAATTTGAATATATAACAAGTTGGTCGCGAAGAGAGCGTTCACAAATGAGAGTATGAGATATCTCTCCTCAACCCGTCCTGCCATTTCGCTACACATGGTCCTCCACCTTACTCATCAACTGTCTTAAGCTCTCGCCAATCCTTTGTTTCAACCCGAATACATCTTCAATACCTGGTCGCGAAGAGTTGTTACTTATGTATGCTCCCAGGAATGTGGCTTGTAAATGGTGAAATGATGTAATTGTATTCCTTGGTAGACTTTCAAACCACTTTAGTGCTTCTCCTATTAAGCTTGACGCGAAATATTTGCACAATATAGCATCATGGTTCTCCCATTGTAACATACATCTCATATAAGCCTTAATATGTTGTATCGCACAGGTTGTTCCATCAAAGATGTTGGTTAATGCAGGTAGATTGCACTTAGGAGGTATTCCTCCCATTTGTACTTCTAACGTGAAGGGATTCTTCGCGGCTTCTGCGATGGCTTCGTCCAGTTGTCTCCTTCCTCCTTCTCTTCTATTGTTCAGTAATCCTCTCATTTCAGCTAGTTCTCTTAAGATTTGTTCATTTGCCTCAGAATTTGATTCTACTGGTCTTTTTAGCTCTGCTTCTCTCCTCCTTCGCTCGTGTCTATTTTGACCTTCTTGCTCGTTATTTTCTTCTCCTCTTTCCTCGCGACGCTCTTCTTCGTTTCTTTCGATAATTCGCACGCCATTATATCGGTTGTTTTCTCTTCTTGGTGGCCTCTCAGCTCTCATCATCTGCACCCTCTCATATTCTTCATTAATATTTCTATTGGTACGATTTTGTTCCCTTCTTCTCTCGCGGTTGTCATGGTTATTCTGCCGGATTGCTTCCTCCATCTCTTGATTTTCCATTTCTGCTCTCATTCTTTCTCTTTCGCGAGCTAGTCGCGCTTGTTCTATGTAGTGTCTCTCAATGTCATCCTCGATTTCTCGGTTTCTTCTCAATTCTTCTCTCCCGTGCAGGATTGTTCTTCCTTCAGCAGCTGGGTCATTCGGCCCTTGGAGTTGCATGTTTTCTTGATTTTCCCTATTTCGCTCATTTTGAAGATTTTCGGGCTGAGGAATATAACGATCTTCTATTTCTCTTCTTCTCTCGCCATGCTCTGCGTCTGGATCTTGTGTTTCTTCCTCGGTATTCTCCGTTGGTAAGACTCTTCTTCTTTCTTCTCTGTTCGATCTAGAACTTGATCTCACGCTACTTCTAGATCTCCTATTTTGTAACCTTATATTTTCCATCCTCAATTCATGATTCTCTCTTGTCAAGTTTGCTCGTTCCTCTGCCTCTAGCCGTCTCTCCTCATGTATTGTTTGTCTCAATCTTTCTAACGCTGCCATTTCTTCGTTTCCTGGGTTCATTTCTCCATTCATTCCTTGTTCTCCTTGTCCATTGTTCACCAGCTGCTGCTCCTCTTCTCTCTCGTCTTCAGAATCAGATCTCCAAGTATGCACACTTACTCTATCATAATCCACAGCCGCGTTTGCTACTGGGGAGATTGGTGGCTGGTTTTGACCTTCTTCATCATTTCTCATGTTCATCCTTGATGATTCTCCCGTTTCATTCCTCCTTTCTCCAACAAGTCTCCCACTTCTTCTTACAATCGTTGGTTGCTCCTGTACGTTTCTTCTTCTAGCCATCTTTCTTTTTCAATGAATTCTTGAGTATCTTTTTCGAATCTCTTCTCTGTTAATCCAAATTCTTTCCAATTTCTTCGTCAATCACTGCTCGTCCCTGTTTCTAGCGCATATGTAGTAGCAGGTTTTCCCACACTACACCCCTCACTATATTTCGATTAATTAGTCCATTGAAAGTTGCATAATTGAGAATGTTTATTGATTAATTTCATGAGTTCTACACAAGAGAAGTAGAATTACACTTAGCAAATAAAACACTCTTAAACTTTCTCTCTCCTAATGACTTGCCTAACAATTCTAAGAAGATCCCCCCTTTACAACAGACTCACTCGACCCTTTATATAGGGTAATACATAGTGGATGACAGCTAAGCTATCCTTTATTTTCGGGAATGTCTCGCGAAGTGTCGCCAGTGTACAACTTATTCAATCTCGCGACACTTCTTAACCCTCGCCAGGTTCCATGTCTTTCAGTTGTTTTGTGTGTCGTTTCTCATCGCGTCGTTCATTTTAGTTTCCTGCGACTCCTCGCGGTACCGTCGTTTATTGATCCCGCGAGCCCTATGCATTGCGATATTATGATCCTACAGTCTTCGGGTCTATTCCCGGCATGTCGGATAGTTTTCACGCGAAGATGTCCGCGTATTCTTTTAGTAGTTTCACCAGCGAGGCTTCGCGTTCCTCGTCCATTAGAGTTCCTATCTTGATCTTCTTTGGATTCTCCTCCGTTCCTATGTTAACTTCCTTCACCGCTTCCAAGGATGTGAATGTGGGTTTTGGTTCCCCCAGGTGAGGAACTTTCTTTAATTGCTATTTGGTAGGCTCGGATTCTTTGTTCGCGAGAGTATCCTGGTTAGCAGTTGATGTTGATGTTGATGTTTCCGGGTTTCCTATGGAGTTCCCCTTGGACAAGCTCTTCCCTGAGGTTCCGTCCAAGTATTCATTGATGGATTTGTCCTTGGACGTTGCCTTGTTCCGAGCCCTGCGGGTTCTTCTTTTCTCATCTTCTTCATTGTTGAGTTGTATTTGCATTGCTTGGCATTCCTTTGCGGAAACTTGATCACCCATGATCTCCATTACCCCTAAAGGAGTAGGAAACCTGAGGTATTGATGGTAGGTGGATGCGACTCCATTAAGCTTGTGGACCCATTTTCGTCCAATAATGGCATTGTATGGTGAAGGCGTGTTCACCACATTGAAGCGAGTGTCAACTTTCATGGGACCTGCGTCTACCTGCAAAATAATATCCCCGAGAGGATTCGTAGCCGTACCGTTGAACCCATAGATGGTATAGTGCGAGGTCAAGAGTTGCTCGTCATTAAGTTCCATACGTTTGAAGGTATCGTAAAACAGGACATTTACGGAGCTCCCTCCATCAATGAGGATTTTCTTTATGTTGCATCCTGCGATTGGCAAAGTGAGGATCAAAGGATCGTTGTGATCTTCCATGTCATCCTCAATGTCCTCGGCCTCGAAGGTTAGAGGTGCGTCCATCCATTCTTCGTGCTATTCCACTTCTTTTCCGTCTAAATTGTAAAGCTCACAATAGTCTTCAAATTGCTTCCTCAATCTTTTCCCTATTTGTGCAGTTAGGGTTGGTTCTTTGTTTTCCGAGCAGGATATAGTATTCAATGTGCGATTACCCTCTGGCAATTGGACCTGCTTGCTGCGTTTGGCTCTGTCTTCCGCCCCAGCCTTTGCTACGTAGTTTTTGAGATCCCCTGCATCTATCAGCTTTTGTATCATTATCTTGAGATATTTGCACTTCTCTGTGGGATGCCCGTAGAAGCAGTGGAAATCACAGTACTCTTTGGACTCCTCCGAGGCCGGTGGTTGCTTCCCCTTAGACCCGGGCTAGTCTAAGTTTTCGCGGTCCTTGATTTCCTTTTAGGATGCGTGTGTAGGTGTATTGAGTTTCGTGTAGACCCGGTCTTCAAATTTTCTACCACTCCTTTTGTGGTCATCTTTCTGATCCTTTTCGTGTCTCGGCTGGATCTCGTTAGCTTGTTCCGCGGAGTTTGTCCGTGGAGGTCGCGAGCCTCGTGCTCTTGGGTTCTCTCTTTGAATTTCTTCCAATCTCGCGTGTTTTTCGATGATTATCCTCAAATCTCCCTCTCGTGTGGTTGGGGTGGTGCCGTGGATTTCGACAAACAATGGGTTCATCCTCACAAGTCCCCATTTGTAAATGAGTTAATACTCACCACGGGGTCCACATGTCCTATGGCTTGACATATCTTGTGCCATCTATCCGTGTATTCTCGAATGGACTCCTTATATTTGATTGCAGCGAGAAGAGCTTGTCCATCCCTGTGTTCACAACCTTGTTATACATGTAGGTGGCCAAGAATTTTTCAGTGAGCTGATCATACGAATCAATGCATCCTGGCTTGAGGTTATCAAACCAAGATAACGCGGATCCTTTCAGGCTTGAAGGAAAGTATCTGCAAAGTATAGCTTTCGTCATGGTCCCATCTGCCATTACCCCGTTGTAATATCGTAGATGGGCAGCGGGATCCGTGGATCCGTGTAACACTCAAAGGATGGGACCGGACACTTCAACGGTATGGTAGCCGTAGCCAACTGTTGTGCTAGTGGGGTAGTGTTGGCCTCCTTCATGACCTGTTCTAGTCTTCCACCTCCTTGCCTGGTCTTGATTTGATTGATCTTTGCTAGCATTTCTGCGCGAAGACTCTCCATTGCCAAACAGTGCTCTTCCTGAATGGAAGACCGCGTATTCCTTGTAGGTTGTGACGTTGTCACCTCCTCTTCATCATAGTAGTCTGAAGTGTCCGGATAGTAGTCTGGGTCAGACCTTCTATTATTCCGCGCACCTCTTTGGGGTATTCCTCTTTGATTGATTACCGCAGGTATGTTTTCGAGGATCATTCTCCGGTCTCTATTCTGCGACCGTCGAGTTAGCCTCGTCTGCGGGATTCTCTAGTGCGCGCTTTGGAGGATCTTCTCTCTTAATTGCTTTGGTTCTCTTGGGCTAGTAAGGCCACCGCGTCCGCGTATGTCCGCCGATTCCTTTTAGCTCTTCTAAACGTGCTAAAATCTGCGCAGACTGGTTTGATTCCCGATTTATTCCTATCTCGTACTGAGCTTGTCCCTCGGGGCCGCGGTGTTGATTTCCTCGCTGGCCGTCTACCCGGCTCGATCATTCCGTAGGATCTCAAATGCGATTGTGCGTTTGTTCATTAGTCTGCGGCATCCCGTAAGGAGGGTTACGGATTACGGATTCGCTCTTTGCTTCTCGAGGTTCGGTGAGGGCCTCGGTTGTAGCCGTCACTTTGGAGGCGACCACTTGAGAAGTTCCTTCGGTAGGTGTAGCAACTTTTACGCCGCGCCTTTCTTTGCTTCCATTGCAATGATGCCCGCATCTCGAAAGGAATGTGCTTTCCGCTCCATTCTGCGTCTTGTCCCCGGGCCGTGAGTCTCGCGCCCTTCATTTTGCTCCTTGTTACTCTTTGGCGTGGTCCTAGGTGCCTCTTTTGAAGGTACCTTTGTCTTCCCCGTATCTTTGTTCTTTTCCATTGTAATATTTTAAACAGATAGAGCATGGAGGTAAACCGAGACAAAGAGTGCACGGGTTAGCTGTTAGTTCGAACTTTATTTCATGAAATCGATTTCTAGTCGGCAAGGATTGTATTCGGGCTATCGGTTTAGCGAATGATATGAAAAACACAGACGGATGTGCGGAATTAATTGGGATAAGGTCCATGGGTTGTTGTTTTGCAAAAAAGAAAAACCCAGATCTATTGGTGGAAATTATGTGTGAAATATTAGTTAAAACCTAGATCCGTTGGTTAGAAGTTATTTAACGCCCAGATGTGTTGGTAGTAAATGTAATGGACATAAGTATGTGCGAAAAATAGCCCAAAACACAGATCTGCTAGTTTTAGGGTGTAAAAGACCCAGATCTGCTGGTAGAAAATACAAAGAATACAGATATGTGCGAAAAATGAGTTTAAACACGGATCTGTCTATGTTCTAAGTAGAATTTTTTGAGGTAGAAGCTATAAATCCACAGGAAGAAATAAATCTGTTTCTAGCGCCATATTGTGAACACGGAAATCACATAGACATTCCCATGTTCGCAAACAATCTTCGCATGAATTGAATATACGAGTGCTAAATGTAAATGAGACGATGATTTACGTGGTTCAGCACTAAGGCCTACATCCACGGATCTGGGGGTGTTCACTATGTAGTAAATGGTTACAAGAATAGTCGCAAGACTGTGTTTACCGAACCCATAGGTTGGTGCTCATACTTACTTTCTCCTCGATCTCTCCTATTCTCTAGTTCTCTCTTATTCTCTAGTTCTCTCCTCGTGTCCCCCCCTCATGTTTGGGAGGGACATATATATATATATAGCTAATTTAGGTGGGTCCCTTGGAAAAGAGTTGTTGAGGCCTTATCTTCTTGTGTTCTGTGCATATTCCGTGGACTTCCTTGTCATTCCGCGTCTTCTAATGTTTCTATGTTCATTACGCTGACTAGCCCCTGCTCTCTCCGTTGGTTATCTGACACGTGCCCCGAAAGCGAGCATTAAATGCGAGTGGTTGGGGTGGTCCAGTCTGCGCCATGCGGTGTCAGTCTTCCCTTGTCACGTCCGTGTCAGTTGGACCTTCCCCAGCCGTTGATTATGCCTCACCTCGTGATGAGGTAAAGTGTAGTAGAGTAACTCTTTGGTGTCACGTGGGGATACCTCCCTCCGTTACTCCTTCATCTTCGACCGTTGATCTTGACAGATGGCACGCCGTCTAGATCCTATGGATGCCCCTACGTGCTATCTACTTTTATGACGTGGCCTCCACGTGGGCTTTGCTAGTACACGTGGTGAGGGAGATAAATAAGTATACTTACAGAGGGGTTTAAATCCTCGCCTAGTGCCAGACACGCTTTTAAAAGCGAGCTTGGTTTAAAAAATTTTGTGGACTTAGATCCTGGACTACTTCAGTGGTGAGTGCAGAAGGGGCTGAAGCTGCACTTTATGGAAGTATGTTGGGAAAAAGAATTTGGCATCCGGAGAGTACTAATTGGAGGGAGTACAATTGGATTATATACTTATGGCAGTATGGTGCAACCCTGTACTCAATAAATAACTCAAAACATTATTGACAAAGCTGTGATCAATAAAAATATGTTGTACTTTTTCCTCTTCAATGGAACAGAGACAACAAGTAGGGTCTTGAACAATAACTCCCTTGTATTTAGCATACAAGAAGTAGGAAGTGACTCATGAAGAATAGACCAAGAAATAAAAACAAACTTATGGTGGATATTTTGAACATTTCAAATACCTACACAATCCCAATGAACCCGACCCTTAGCTAAGATTTCATATAACTTATTTGCCGTGAAGTTACCCTCCAAGTGATTTTCCCCATCTGCCTGCAAAATGATTGACTTCTCAAGCATATCAATTCTTTTGACTGGACCTAAAACTCTTTTGAAAATTAAGTTCCAAGAGTTCCTTACTACCTCTGACACGTAACACTCTTCATACTCAACTTAAACAACCTAGGAAACACTGCCTATGGAGGAAAGTTATAAAACACCAGTTATGCCAAAAGCGGTTGTTCACTTCATACCACCTTTAACTCTCCATACAATTTTGTATCTTATGTCTTGTCAATAAGATCATGAGCCACATATTTTTATCCACATGCGATATGTCTCACAAGGAAGTGAACAACCACTTATCCACATATCTTTAGTGATTTGCTTTTCCTTAGCATATCACTAAAGCCACTTATCCGTTAGAGCTTTATTGTATAGTCTTAATTTTATAATGCCCAACCATTCCTTCTCTTCTGGCGAAAAAAATTTCCTCCAAGCCGTCCAACTCATTTTCTTGTTACTTTAATATTTTTACCCACATGCCTCACAAGAATTTATACATGATCTTTAGTGATTTGATTTTCCTTAATATCACTTTTCAACATATGTATAGTCTTAATTTGGAAAACAGGCATGAAATAAATAGGTAAGCTTGGCAGAGATCTTTTTTATTAATATTACACTACCATCTTTGTTTGGAAACTTCCTCTTCATGGAGCTAGTTTTTTCTTTAGTCTTTCAATAACAACATTCCAAAAAACTTCAATCCTCCTAATAACCCCACTTAACGAACGCCGGTTCCACAGCCAACTCATACACTAAACTATCAACAACAATGTTTGTAAATGACATTTTCTCCAACTTCAACTTAATCCCTGTTACAACCTCAAAAAGCATTAAACTTATATGCAATCTTTTCACTTACAACTTGTCATCACTAAGGAAGATGATAATATTATCTGCAAACTGTAAATGAGATACCACAATGCCACCTTCAGCTACATGTAACCCTTTTATTCTTTCATCCTTTGTTGCATGATCCATGAAAGAGGAAGTTTCCAAACAAAGATAAGATTTCAACCACCAAAATATAAAGATAAGGTGATAAAATATCACCTTGTCTAATTCCTTTTGACGACACAATTTTGTTAGAAGCAACATCATTTACAAGTATAGAAAATTGTGCATAAGAGACGTACCAACTAATTTAATTTACCCAATTATCACTAGACCCATGCTTTAACTGAATAACAAAAACAGAACGTCAATTGATGTTATCAAAAGACTTTCCTTATCCACATTGCATATATAGAATACCAGGATTATGATGCATCAATCTACTGTCAATACATTCATTAGCTACTAAAATCCCGTCTAGAATCTGCTTAAATATTAGCTACTAATATTCTATCTAGAATAACTTACGTAAGTTCTTTAGATTGATTCTCATTTTCTATTTTCATAGCACCATATTTACTCAAAAACCATTTTAGAAGTAGATAGAATTACCTTACTTATTTCTGTTTTTGAGTTTCAAATATCTCTCATCTTGATGACTACATTAGCTCAACTACCATCAAGAATAATTTCCCTTTATCCTGGATGCTAAAGGTCTTGGAGTAATAGAACTCTGATTCAAAATCAGGAGTGATTACAGGACTGACACGGTCTCCCGATGTTACAAAAAATTCCAACATTTCCAAAAGATAGTAAAAACATTCACACCAATTTACATTATAGTCCAAATCTCTAATCTGAAGAAGGGTTCCTATCGTTCCTAACTGATTCTCAGGTATCGTGACAAGTTTAAACGTCCTTGGTTGGATCGAAAGTACCATATCCAAACAATATAACAAATCTACAAAAAAATAGAGATGTCACGGTCCAAAGACCCAACCATTCTCAGGTTTTTTGAAAATCACAGTAAAACAAACAAAGGTATGGCAAAATTCGTGGATTCATCCTTTTGTCAGTGATTTTTTCATAGTAGCAGTAACAGAGGTAACAAGTATAAATGATTATCAGTTGGTTGAATCGGTCTGGATCGATGTAGGGCTTCTTCAAAATTGGTCTTGGTGTCTTAGGAGTCTTTGGTGTCTTTGTAACTTGTTGTGTCTGAGTTTTTGGAAATGATGATGTTGTTGTAGTCTTTAGAGTTGTAGTTGCTAGAGTAAAAGGAGGTACCATAGTCATATATCCAACCGACGATGCTACCGTGAGGATCTTTGTTGGTGATGCTACCCAAAGATTGTTGCAGAACTTGTGCTGCTAGATCGAAAAATTTATCAAGATCTTGAAAAAGAAACTTAATAAAATTCACAACCCTTACTGTAAAATCACTTTAACAACAAATATATCAAGATTAAAATTTCAACAAGATAAAGATCCTAAACATCAGATCAGAGAGAAAAGGATCCGAAATTACAAAAATGAAAAATTTAAACTAAATCACCAAGATCGACACAAGCTACAGAGGGAGACGATTAGTTGTGTCCGTTGATGAAACAAGAACCAAATCTGAAAAACTAAAAATTAAATAGAAAAACAACTGAAAATCAATTACAAAGAAGATGATAGAAGATTCAATAGAAGTAGTAGTGGTTTGAGATTTCTCCTGCTCAGATCTACCCCGGAGGAGTAAATATGAGTAAGAGAAATCACTTGGAGGCTAGGGTTTGAGAGGTTTCAGTGGAAAAAAAATTAGAGAGAAAAGAAGACAGTTTAGTACTTGCGAACACCCAAAATCTTTTAGAGAGAAAAGGAGAGAATTTTGGAGTTCTGTTCAACACCCATATTCAAGTATCTAACGATGTATAAAAAATATTCTTGCTCAATTTTAAATTAGAACCCTCAGATATTTTGATGCCACCATTTCACGTTACAAACAAGAAAGAAAGTAAAAAAGATGACAATATTGTAAAGCATCAGAAACTAAATAAAGAGTGTTTCAAATCAACTTAGTTTTGAGCACCTAATAATTCCTTCAAATAAAAACAAAGTGTTCATGCTATCCTTGTACAGATCATGTAGTTGTCATTTGCCTCAAAATCCCTGGCTAAATGCACCTCAAATTGTTAAAAGAACTTTATCCGCATAACCTCAATTGGATATTTTTCCCAAAAAGGATTTGTCATTTCGATATTAATATTTTCATGAAGATCAAGTGAAAATTATTTGGACAATTGAAAAGATTTTCTTACTGAACACTAATTAACATAAAAAAAAAATTGACGGTTTTATTAAATTTGATTTTGAAATTCAAGAACTGCCTGCATAAAGTTAAGTTCTTTTTTTTCCCTGAAGCAACATAAAGTTAAGATAAACATCTCATGCTACTTTCTTTCTCTTTTTAATCGGTAGACTTATTTTTTATTTTGTTTTCCTTATCTTTAATTTAAAAAAAAAGAAGATAAAATACAAAAATTACATCCACCACTTTATTACAACAAACTAAGAAATAAAAACTTTCCAATTATATATGACCCCGTCTAAAGGGATTATTTGAAATAAATTTTATTATGAATTTGAATCTCATAAAACTACCAATCTTTTAACTTTAAGATAATGTCAATACTAGATTTTAACTTGCTTCTAAATATTCTCCAATTTTTTTCTTTTTACACCAACCATATTATTGCATAAGGTATTAAGAATCTTACTCATGAATGAACAAACCAACTGATTTCTCCAATACCATAGTTTACTCCAACACCTAAACTCAAAAAACCAATCCTTAGATGGTGATTTAGGTGCATAACTCGGTCCTTCACTCAAAAGTTAAAAGTACAGTTTTAGAGTGAGCACTATATATGAAAAGTATCACAAAACTTACGCTACAATTAACAAATGAAGTATGTATCACTGTATGCCTGCTCATACCAATCATGTCGATAAATGAGACTAATTACAGTCATGGATTCAAGTCTCCTATGATGGTGATGAATTAAAGATGTGCCATGCTTTAAAAAGAAGAAGAAAAAAAAAATCAACCTAAAAAGTTGAACACGGCATAATTGAAGTTCTCAGGCCCATTTCCATCAGCCTTGTAGTATGTTTTGCACCAACTCTTTGCGTAACGTGGATACTTGCATCCAGCTAATTCAGGAGCACGTTGTTAGGTTGAAGAGCTACATGCGAAATAGTGCTGAAGACATCCTAATTCTTGATTATTTCCGTGTGCAGCACAGAAAAATCAAAATAATTCAGCCAATTGAATGTTATTGGCAACCTCCGGAAGCTAATGAAGTGCAACTCTGTTATGATAGTGTAGCGCATGGTAATCCAGGTGTTGCGGGTGCTGGTGTGGTTGCAAGAGATGCAAATTCTTCTGTCCTTGGAGCAATGTCTATTGGGCTGGGAATTACAACAAACTACTTGGCAGAACTGTATGGTATTATTGTGGGGATGGAATGGGCTATTCGATGGGGTTTCAGGCGAGTTTGCATTCGGTCTGATTCTTATGGTGTTGTTGAAGCCTTAAAAAATGCTAATCTTCCATGGTTTGCTAGACAAAGGTGGAAGGCTGTTTGTAGGCATTATGACGCAATAAGACTTATTCATACTTATAGAGAGGCGAACTTCTCTGCAGATGCTATGGTAAAGCGGGGGTGTTTTCTTAATGAGAAGGAAGGTTTACATTATGATGGAAGACCTCACTTTTTAATTTCAGTTGAAAATCCTAATGTTGCTTATTATAGATTCAAGTAGTTTGCAAGTTTTTGGGGTTGCTGTGACTTCTTTTCTTGTAAACTCCTCTTTATAAATTATCTATTAATACAATTTTTTTTTGACTTATCAAAAAAAAAAAAGGATAGTTGCATCCAAATGAACCTTTGCCCTGATCACACCTTGGCCAAAATGTTTTCTTTCTTAAACAACCTCATGTAATCTTAACTTGCTACGTTGGTCTGGTGCCTTCCATCGTAGATTTTTTGGACATTTCCATATCATAAAGGCTTTTTAGCGAAAAAAGTTTTAGACAGTCCCCGGTAATATGGGGTATTATTTTTTACTGAACCTTTTTCTCAAAGAATGAGTTTCCGAATCCATTACTCTGTCCATATATACGCTCCCTAATTAGTAATGTTATCTATCAGTATACCTTTTATTATAAAGGGAGGTCACACTTTGTTTGTAAAATTATGAGCAAGTGGGCAAGTTTGTTGCCTTGCTCTATGAATTTCTAGCATCCACTAACTTGTGCCATCATTATCGGTAAGAGCTCTGATGTCCATAACTAAGCAAAACCTTGTTGATATATAAATCAAAACTTTCCGTTGTTATTACTTGTGGTTGTGGAAATTAGATTACAATTTCACTTAATTATGCACTTATTTCTTTTAAAATGAAGGATGTGATTTGGTTTGGAATAAGACCGTGTAAGTACCTAGACTCGGTCGTCCAATGGTTTGAGGTATTGCAAGCTCTCACAAAGTAGAAAAAAACAAAACCCGAAAAAGACATGGATGGCTGGATGATCAATCATAATAATATTCATTATTATTTTGTAACTCACTATGACACAGTACATTACTAACATGTTAGGTTCATTTCTTAAGCAGTAATGAATACTTGTGGTGGGTTCGTTCGTTCCATACAAGATCTCTGTTTAATTAATTATTGATCTCAAAAAAGAAATAACTGTAATTGAAATAATAATAATTTTTTAAGTGACAGATACCTAGGTACTCCTTTGTTTTTCGATAAAAATAGAAAGGTAAATTTTGAGCCGCTCCTACAGAAGTATTATTCTGCTCTGCAAGGCTGGAAATCGAAACTTTTTCTCAAGCAGGTTGAACCGTTTTAATAAAATCCATTCTACAAGCGTTTCCAACATATCAAATGCAAGTGATCGCTCTCCCAAAGTATACTCTAGATCAAATAGATCGAATTCAGAGGAATTTCTGGTGGAAAAAAGAGGGGCAAAAAAGACAAAGAGGTTTCATTAGAGCTTGGGCCAGCCTATGTAAGCCTTTATCACAAGGAGGGTTAGGGATTTAAAAAAAAAACCACAATTTCAACATCTCTCTTCTAACCAAACTTGCCAGTCGACTTATCTCCGATCAAAATCAATTATGGGTCAAACTCCTTAAAGCAAAATACTTTCCAAATACCCACCCACTAGAAGCTTCTAAAATCTCAAATTTATCGTGGATTTGGACAAGTATACAGAAAGGATTAGAACTTATTAGAGGAAATTTTTTCTGGCAAGTTAAAGACGGTAAATCTGCAAAAATCTGGGAAGACAAGTGGATTCCAAATGAGGAAATAATTCTCCAACCTATCAGCAATCAAGCCCAAGTTCCAAAAATGGTTCATGAGTTAATAACTGAAGAAAACACTTGGGACCTAGAAAAGCTAAACAATTTTTTCAACCCAGAAGACAGAAGAAAGATCCAAGCCATTACTCCAAGGATACAAGAACAAGACAAAATAAGATGGAGACATCATTATTCTGGAAAATTCACAACCAAAAATATCTATAACTTCTTAATCAATCAAGTACAAGATATCAACACCCCAACAGACTTCCCCTGGGAAAAAGTTTGGCAAATGAAGGCAATTCCAAGAATCAGATTATTTGTTTAGAAATTAATCCAAAAAGCACTGCCTACCTTGGCGAGACTTGGATCCCACAACTCAGAAATTGATCCACAATGTCAGATGTGCGACGCGCAAGTTCATGAAACAAAAAACCATCTTTTTCGTGATTGCCCCTTCGCCAAAGCCATACGGTTTGGGTTTTCGCTTGGCGGGATAATTTCAACGGGAAGCACAGATATGATACACAACTGGATTAAAAAGTTTTTCGTGATTGCAAAGCCATGATAATTTCACAACATACATGATATACAACTGGATTAAAAAGTGGATCTCGGATAAAGAGTCTCTCAATCTAGTGGAAAAGATAGCCACCATCCTTTGGTTCATCTGGAAGTATAGATGCTCAGTGTTTTTTGAGAAAATTGCACCGAACCCAGTCAATCTCATCGACCAGATCAACAGATACCTAAACTTTATAACTTCGGAAATATTCAAAAAAGGAATTATTAGCCAAAAAGAGAAGTCGAACAATTATAGATGGTGTGATTTAAAAACAGACGGGATTATATTTACAGATGCCTCTTGTAAAAAGGAATACCTTTCAATGGGATATGCCTTTATACTCTACTCGGTGGACCATGAAGCATTTATGCACATTTCAGCTGGCTCAGAGAAAGCTTCATCGGCTTTTCATGCAGAATCGATAGCTTTGTTAAAAGCTGTCAATTGGCTAAGGGAAAATACTCCATCAAGTGTTTCAATAGTTTCTGATTGCAAGACATTAGTAGATAATATAAACTTGGTGAGCACAAACATCTCCTGGCCAACAGAAAACACTTTGAAGGAAACCAAGGTAATGTTGGAAGAACTTCCTCAGGCTCATGTAAAGTTTATTATACGGAGGTTCAATTCCGCTGCTGACCACATAGCTAAAGAAGCAAGGATTAAAAACCTTCAGCATATGTCTACCAAATTGCAGCAGAAGATTCAGGAAACTAGCATTGATTCTAATATTTTTGATAAAAGCGAAATTATAAATCTTATGTATTACATTTGCTAGTTAATAAAATTCCTTTTTACATTTGCAAAAAAAAAAGATATCATAAGAAACAAAAAACAAACAAAAAATCAAACCTATAAAACTTTCTCAAGTGATTCAAGAGAGGACGGTTGATGAAATACATTATAGAGAGCAAAATGCTTGACAACCCGTTAAAACGGACTCCCTCAAAACCGCATACACACATCCACCCTTTATTGGGACCCTCTGTTTTCTTCCCAAGGGAAGGTCCCACCTATTTAATGCGTGTGAACGGTTTTTGTTTAGTCCACATTCACGGTTCATAGATAATTACTCCGTAGGGAGGAGATCTAATGCTACCCACCTATCAAAAGATCGTAATTAGAATGAGTAGTTATTGAACCATCACGAAAATATTAGAAATACTTACCCGTGATTACATCACTGAACTGATTCCTCCAACACAACAATTTACTCCAACACCTAAACTCAAAAAAAAAACATTTCCTCATATAGTGATTCACATGCATAATTCCTCAGCCATTCGCTTAATATGTCACTCGTGTACAAAGTAGTTAATATCGCGTATCGGTATCGTATCGGGCGGGTCCTATACACCTATAAAAAGGATATTATCGGTCTTTATCGGCTATACATCATTAAAATTATAATTTCAAATATCTATAAAAATCATAATCAAAAATAATAATAATCATAAACATTTCTCAAACTTCCAAAATAAGAGGTATAACATACATTCTCATTAACTCCTTTTCCTCAGAATTGCTTATGCACAATCAAAACTTGATGCTGGCACTCTAACAACTTAAGGGTTGCAGAAAAATTCTCAAACAAAAAAGGCAATCAGTTTTCCGCACTATTAACGATTTATGGATCATTCTGTTTTCCAAAACAAAGCAAATGCCTTAACTCGCTCATGTTTAGTTTACTACAGATGATACTGAAATGCCTAATTTTCCTTTCATAGATTTCATCTTTATTAAAAATGATACTGGAACCGATAATATCAGTGTATATGTAAAACCGATATATCGGTTGATACAGGCCGATACGAACGTTTTTATCGTTCCGTCTTCGTATCGGCGATATTTTCGATATCGTATAGCTATTTTCCGATATCCGATAAAAACTGTAATATCGGCATGTACAACCGATATTGACTACCTTGCTCGTGTATATATATAATGCTAGAGTAAGCAAACCAACTATGTATACAATCACGAAAACTATGTGGTAGTTTACAAATGAAGTTTGTGTGACTTCTCATATCAACCATGTCGAGAAATGAAACCAATTATAGCCGTGGAGTCAAGTTTCAAATGATATGGATATTTTTTATTTTTCTTGATTAGTTGGAGTTTAAAATGTACATGTCTAAAAAACCTAAATGAAAGAAGAAAGAAATAAAATCACATGAAATTGAAAACCACACATTCAAAAGCTCCTATGCCCATTTCCAGATTGTCCATGCGATGTAAACCTGTCTAGCCAACATAAAAGCATACATCCCAGAAGGAAATGGAGTAGCATTAGCTACGACGAAAGCTCTTAATTAAGCTGTAACTATTAATTTTCTTGAGGAACAAGGCTAAGATTTAGATTGATCTTACTGAATAACTGCTCCTGATGCATTTAAAAGTGTGTTTACATGTAGAATGGTTGTAACATGTACACTAAAACGTAATTCACAAATTGTGCTTGATTTGATAGATGATCCTTGGAAACCCTGGTAAACACCTTTATATGACAAACTCCCTGTTAGATGAAAATGCAATTTGGTTGAATAAAACGTGATTCTCTCAACATGGTTTGCCAATAAGAATTCCTGCATCCATGGCCTTGATTTTTGAGTCTGGCGAATGTGTCTAGACATTCTAGTTACTATGGATGTGATTTTTTTTTCATCTCGTGCCCTCTTAGGCAAAGCATTTACCAAGGAAAACTCATATGATATTTCCTTATATTAAGAATTTATCTCGCATGAGGATAATTTGTTGTTTTATGTAAATTTTAGCAACTTCGTAGTTTGATACCACTTTATAACCGTCTCTAACTTTCTCTTTCACTTTGGCATGCGTGCAACGCACACACACTCGCAACTGACAGCTTGAACTCAAATCCGACAATCATTGCACTGCACCAATTTTGGACCATGCCAATGTTCGGCAATGATTGTGCTTTACTCACTCTTGGCATATGCCAAGTATCCGGCAATGTTTGTGCTTTATTTAACTTGCACTTCTGCCAAGTATTCAGCAATGGTTGCGCTTCATTTAATCCGCTACGCACTTAACTCATTTGGATGCCAACATACAAATATCATGCCAACTGAGTCTTGACTTTCTTAGTTCAACTTCATTCTTCATATGCATCACTTGCATCCTTATTGGCGAGCAATAATCACCAATGACGCATTTGGCAATGCCATTGTTGCATATGCATTTTCCAATGCTTGGAACGACGCAAAAGTCATCTCATGACTTTTCATTTCACCCTTTACTCTTCTCTTGAGCTGGGATAACTATGAATAAGGATATGCAACACTATGGTGTCGTATTGCATTTGCTAAGTAGCCTTTCTTGTTTCATCCATGTTGGCCTTTGTTAGAGCATAGCTCGGTTGAACCCACCAAGCGTTGGTATGTCAAGTTTGGTTTTCATATTTTAGTGAGCCAAAACTCATTTAAAGAGTCGCTTGATTATGTACTAGAGTCAACTTCGTATAGGTTATCTTGAAAGTATTAGGATATGAGACATTACAAGTATTACGTGAAAACTTGAAGAATGTGAAGAAGTACGGAGCTACAACGACAACATAATCCTTCCACTTGAGGTTAGTAATATTTGACTTGAACTGTTTCATTCCCTAACTTATCTTTCAAGTCGTGCATATTGAAAACATAATTGCGAAGCTATGAATGCTTATACTCTAGTTAGACGTAGTATTAATTAAGGAATGTAATACGAAGTATAACGCTTATCTTTTGAACTTCATATATAAGACATCGACATAATCGTTTGAATTCTATTGTGATTATGTATGGGTATGAGGTGAAGATTTCATCCTAGGAAACAATGTTTTACATTTGTTTAAATGAAGTAAATTCATGAACTTGTTTTGTGAATCGAAAGGGAAATCGCTAGGCTTATTGGTATTGTTATTCATTGCATATCTTTTTGAATTACCAATATGTGTAATTAGTATAACCGCTCATGACTTGTTTATGTTCTTGGTAAAATTATTCACAAGGCCTGACTTTTGTATTGGTATGACTTTTATTAGTGAAACCGATCTTAAGTAATCACCTGAGATGGTATGATCGATTTGTTTTAATTGGTATGACCAACTCTAGGCAAAGGGGAACCGATCCTAGTAAGAGGTGCAACAAATCACAAAGGGGAATCGATCCTTGTAAGAGGTGCAACAAGTTTCTAGTTATTGGGAACCGATCCTATGAACATGTGCAACAGGTTTTTAGATATTGGGAACCGATCCTATGGACATGTACAACTAATACAAGTTAGATACCATATATATATGTAAACCGATCTTAGTACCTAGTCAACCGAATTTTGGAAAGCTAGTGTGACTAATTTCAGTACCCACATGGACGTAGAACCGAAACTTGTTTTGGTAGAACCATGAAACCCATGATTGGTGATTGACTGTTCTTAATCAATCACATAGTTCTTGGAAGTCAGATGAACCAATTCTAAACTTGTTTGGAAGTGTGGCAAATCGATTCCAAGATAGTAAATATGAAATATGATTTACTAAGTTAAGATGTCGACATACTTTTAACATGTGCAGTAACGCTTATCTTTTATTGTTCAAATATATTCCTTAATAGCTAAAGGAGAATCCCGGATCGAAATAAATTAATAATCTTTTAATTAAGGTTGTTAGTTTTGCATATCTTTAGGAAATAAAAATTAGTAATGTGCATTTACTAGTTGGAGATTTTCTAAGAGATTTTCGGTCATTATTTGGACAAAGCATTTCCAGGAATTATGGAAACCGAATTTGGAAATATATTGCATAATATCTTGAGAATATTTTTCGGTTTTGGAAATTCCTTGGTTTCCAAACTTCCTTGGTCTATAAATATCAAAGTTTGCATTTCGAGCAAACTAATCCTCAGAGCCAGCAAAACTACCTAGTTGTGTTGTTACTAGTGGAGTCACCTATTCAGAGATGAAAGTAACCTAATTAGGCGAAATCTCTTACGGCCGCTCAGTTAAAAGACTTCTTTGGGATTGAGTAGCTTTATTAATACCGTTGGTGGGAAACTTGATAATTGCGGTTTATTATTAGTTTTTGATTGATTTGATTGACTAACGGTTGTTGAACTTTGATTGCACCTAGTTTGTTTATGCTTGAGAATCTTCTCTTCTGATATAAGATTCACTCAAACTAGATTGAAGTTTCGACGGGGATCTTTAGATTGTTTGTAGATCTAAAGACGTCTTGTGATAATCCATTGTTAATAGACTCCGTTCTGTGTGTGATTGATCACAAGAGATTCAAGTTGATTCTGTGCAGGTGTTTATTGAAGATCTAAGAAGATTTGAAGATGAAGAAGATTTCTGATTTTGGTTCATAATCTTTGGTGTGCACAATACTTGTTTCGGTTAAAGAGGATCCAACTATAATCGGTTTATCCTTGTGATAGATTGGATTGATTAGTTGAGTAGATCGACATCAATACAATTCTTTGTGATTCAAAGTATTGATTGCAAAATCTTGAAAATTACTTTGGTAGTTGTTATTAGATAGATCTAAGGACCTGACAAAGGAGTTTATTGGGATAAATGGAAGAACCTTTTGTCGAACTCATATCACTTGGTTGAAAAGAGTTCTTACCAAACAGATTTGTTGTTCCTTTAATATTTGGAATACGAACCAAAGGAATTTTCCAAGTGCGTGACTTATTGACAAGTTAGAGGCGCAGGGATACAGACGGAACTAGGTGAACTATAGGTTTAGTTGCTTGGTCTCAACTATACGAAGTTGGTTTGATTTTGTATAGCGGCTTAATCTCGAGAGTATTTAATTCGGACAAGGTCCCGGGGTTTTTCTCGCATTTGCGGTTTCCTCGTTAACAAAATCTTGTTGTGTCTTTTACTTTTGTATTTCCGCAATTATAATTGTTTTTACTATAATTATAAGTAAAATACACAAATGTTAATTCTTATTTACTTGATATTAATCCTATTATGTTTGGTTAAGTCCGAACCATTTATCAAGTAAACATACTTTGTTGTTGTATTGTCTCGATCTTGTATACATAGTCAATCAAACAAGTTTTTATTGTTGTCTTGTCTCGATCTTGTATCCATAGACAATCACACGAAGTGTGAACCGATTAGTTTTATTGTCTCGACTCAGTCCATAGACAATCACTTTTGTAGAAAGGACTTATAGGTGGAAAAGTTTTAGATTGAGTTATATTTGGGTACCCTCATCTTTTCGGGCGCTACATCGTCGGACTGTGCAGCTCCATCTGCCAGGATACATTTTCAATAATGCGAAATTGTTGTGCTTAACTGTTGGGCCATGTCATTGAAACTTAGATCCAAACAATACCGTATTAGAACGTGTAAGAGATTTGTTAAATTCATATAAAGGATCGGAGAAAAATTCGCAGAATTAGAAAAATGCAGTTTCTAACTTAACAAAAGCTAGTTACAAAAGGTTTACCAAGAGGATTAAAAACTGGTTCAGGTTACTCTAAATTAGATGAGACCTTGAGCGGTTCAAAGGCCACTACAGTTCTTGTAATTGGAGATGTAGGGATCATGTTATCATTCAAGTCAAGGCGAAGTTTACCAGTTACAAAATGTTCTGAGATGTCTTTATGGTCAAGTTCACTAAATGAATTACTAAATAAAGACCAAGATAAAACAAAACAAGCAACTACCACAATTCTATAAAGTGTGTAGGATAAACTTTTTTACATAATCTAGCTAATAACAATGTAAAATCTCTGCAACGCATTAACACCTATATGAAGTCAACACCAATATATACCAACGTTAATTTTAGGAAGATAAGTTATTTGAGTTAACTAACAAAATCTTCAAAATTTTGGGGAGGGAAAATAAGGCTTTGGAAATCAAAAAATCAATTTGTAAAAAACAGTTAAAATGTTTGGAAAAAGGCATGTTACTATTTGTCCCTCGTACTCCAATCGAGAATTGTCCCCATCAAAATTCTATCCCACCACTTGACTCTCCAGTTTTAAATACTCAAATTCAAGTCTCTCATGTTATTTACATATGTATTTGGTATATTCAAATTGGGGTGTCTTGATGGGTGATATGTTAATGTAGCCATTATACATTTCCAATAAGAAAATAAAACAGACAACATTGACATTGTAAATCATTGGAAAAGACATAAAGAGTGTTTAAATCAATTTTATATATATGAGCACATAATAATCTAATCTAGAAAAAACAAAGTGGCCATGGAAATAGTTTATGATACCATTTTTTTTATCTTTTGGATTGGATAGATTATGCTACTCTTTTACAAGCCATGTAGTTAAAACTGCCATTTGCATCCAAATACCTGGCTACATGCACCTTGAATTGGCAAATGAACTTTTTATCCGCATAACGTCTATTGTATTGGCATGACCGATTGGGAATGTGTACAACTTGGTTTGTCTTACTCATCGGTAAAGCTATAAAAAGAGATACGCTGAACACGCATTCCATTTCTGCCACTTTCATCAAGACAAATACAAATTAATCGTACTGTACTGATAAACTTCATTGATCGGCTAATTTATTAAACAATAACAATGATTTTTAATCGATTAATTTATGAAACGCAACGAGATTAAGTAGTTGGTTCCGAACTAAGATAAAGACACCATCAATGCAATCCATTATCAAGTATTGCAGTTGGTTGTGAACCAAAATGAATGGTTCTGTACTAGAATGATTGATAAAGGTATCGGCTTGCAACCCAAAATAAGATTTCCTAAAATAATGTTCTAGGCGTCACCAATCACCTAAATCTAGTAGAAAAATTTCTTTGCTTCACAGTTTACTCTAACATCTTAAACTATATCAACTTTAAAACTCAAGAAACTCATATGCACTAACTTCTTTGCTATTTTTTCAAAAGTTCAACATGTATATATAGTTTTAGAAGAAAATACAACATTTAAAAGGATCACAAAAACAACAATGTTGGCAAAATGAAGTTTGTGTGTCTGCTCATACCAATCACGTCGACAATCTAAACCAATCACGGATAAATTTATAAACACTCTAGCAATCTCGATTCATGTAAAATCCCCAATTGTTGTTCATTAAATAAATGCATTAGTCTCAACTTTAAGAGGATTTTTCAGGTTGAGTAGAAGTTTTCCCCGCCAGAAAAGGTTGCATTTGAGTCCTTATCCACAATAGTAAAGGTGCCTAAATTTTCCTTACAGGCAACACTAACGGATTGTTTGTTTCAAGTTTTTCATATCTCAGGAATTGGATTATATGGTAATCCAATTTATAGAATTGGGTTCTTTGGTAGAAAAAAATATGTTTGGTTGGGGTAATTGGATTGCATTATAATTCAAATCCATAACACTCCCTTCGCCCCACTATTAGTTGACCTATTTAGTTTTAGATTGTGTCCCATAATAGATGACCTATATCACTAAACAAGGAGATATTTTTAAAATTATCCTTTTAATTGATTATAAGAAATATAAGAAATATGCATAATTTGATAGGCATGTTTATATTTGTTAAATAGGTGTTTGTTGATGGTGGATTTTCATTTAAGGTTAAAATTGTAAAAGCCAGAAAATTATGCGCTAACATCTTGTAAAAGATAAAGCCATTAATAAGTGTTAATACTTCTTCACTTTACTAATTCACCTAGAATGGAGCATGTGACAACAATCCCATTCTGAATTAAATACACGAAATTCATCCGGGTTGGAGCATGTAGCAACAATCCCATATATCCTGTGAATTTATAGCATTATTAATTAATGCGTAAGCATCCTTGTATTTCTGTACTCATTATCGGTGCGGCATGACGACCGAGTGTTGCTCTCGGTAGAGCAACACGAACCTCAAGCATTATAATGAAAGCATGTACGAAATACCCGTGCGGGGATGCAACTCTCGGTGTGTTATACTAGCCCGATTGAGCAACTCTCGGTGTGTTATACTAGCCCGATTGAGCATCCGGACTGTCCGTATCAGTCTGGAAATGATCTCGATCATCCAACTTCACCAGCATGATTGGATGTCCCAGATCAATTCCATAACCCCCAAGCAGATATGGAATATTCGCTGCCGAACCAACGCGGACCCCGCATGATCGACCTCCCCAAAAGATTGGCATAGCTTGCCAAAACGTCCAAACCAGAGCGGTATGGGCGGAAAACCCTAAATTAGGGTTTGTGGCACATTACATGTGTCACAAAATAGTCTCAATCATCTATCTTCGCAGGTATAGATGGAGGGTGTAGATGTAGATTCAAAAGGCCCGAGCATGTCAACACAATCACCTTCGCTTGACGCATTTGAGTGGCTTAGATCACGTTTCATGGGACAACATGTATAGGCGTGAACACCACCATCACCTACACGCTGCATCGATCGACCAAGACCGACCAAGATTGGTCGTCTTGGAACGCGCGCCTGGGTTGGCACGATGCGCGGCTTTTGTTTGCACTCGTCGTCGCAAACCGATCTCGACCACTCAACTTTGCCGACGAATTGAGTGGTACAGATCACACTTTCGTGAGATAATGGGGTATGGGCGCTACACCGTCATGCCGTCTACACGCATGTACGATCGTCCTGCCAAAATCGTATCCCAAGCTTGATTCGACTATGTCGAAGAGGATGCTTGCGCACCTCTTCTAAAACCCTAATTCCATCAACGGTCGCAAATGAGTGTCTCAAAGATCATCTCGTCCATCCAACTTCACCGGCTTGGTTATACAACCCTGGTCAGGAGTTAATTGGTCAGTAAGGCATCTTGGTGATCACCACCCGTCACTTTACCACACCATGATGCAGTACCTGCATAGAATACACACGATACTTCACAAGTATCGACCTCCTGAATAACGCAGTTATTCAATTTAGCATTACATGCTACATTTTGTGGGTCCCACGAGCCACACATTCCATACATCAATCATGTCATAAACTGGGGATACATATTGGGGTATTGGTCTCGGCGGTTTACAACAGTAGCGCACAACGCGCCATCACAAGAGCGTGTCGTGAAGTCATGGACGGTTAAGGATGATAGGAGAAGTGGGCAAGCCTGGTCGTGTGACACTAACACATTACTCCACTACTCCATCACTCCACTTTCTCCACTTCCCACGAGATACCAAGGTTAGGCTAAAAGACTTGTATAAATAGGTTATCCATCCTATTTTTTAAACAAGGGCAAGTCCAGACAACATAAGCAAGTGTTGATACAATCGTATTCAAACACCGAACTGATAGCTTACACCCTGCAAGCCTCCTCATCTTTCTGATTGTTTTAATATGATTTCAATGGTATGAATTTTGCGAAAATCGTGGTGTAGTTTGAGAGATAAATCATTTCAAAATTTCACTAGTTATTATCTATATGGGTATAATGGAACTCCGGGCGAGGGTTAAGAAGTGTCGCGAGATTGAATAGCTTGAACACCGGCGACACTTCGCGAGACATTCCCGAAAATAAAGGATAGCTTAGTGTCATCCACTATGTAATACCCTATATAAAGGGTCGAGTGAGTCCAAAATAGGGATCTTTTTAGAATTGTTAGGCAAGTCATTAGGAGAGAGAAAGTTTAAGAGTGTTTTAACTTCTAAAGGTAATTCTATTTTCCTGTGTAAACACTTCATGAACTCAATCAATAAATGTTCTTGATTTTACATCTTCTAATGGATTAATTAAGCAAAATCGAGTAAGGGGTGTAGTGTGGGAAATCCTGCTACTACATATGCGCTAGAAACAGTGGGACTGCAAGAGATTGACGTAGAAATTGGAAGGAATTTGGATTACCGTAAAAGGATTTGGAGAAGATATTCAAGAATTCATTGGAAAAGAGAAAATGGCTAGAAGAAGAAATGTACAAAGGCAACCAACAATTGTAAGAAGAAGTGGAGACTTGGCTGAGAAAGGAGGAATAATTTTGGGAGAGGAATAATTTTGGGAGGACACTTTTAGGAGGAGAGAGATATTTTTTAGAGAGAGATTTATTTTCTTTATCATCTTCTTCCCCAAATAATTAGATCTAGAGCTCTAGAAAATATCCATTAATGGAGATTCTCAATGTAATTCAAATGTAACCTCAACAATCATAGTGAAGAATCGCATGTAGATCACATTGATCGAACCACGTAAAAAATCTTATGTGTCTATTTAAATTTCTAGCACTTATATTTAAAATTTAGGTGATTAATATGATTTAGATCTACAAAATATAGTGAGGGGTGTAGTGTGGGATTTCCCGCTACTACATATGCGCTAGAAACAGGGATGGTTGACAGAGTACAACCCTTCTCGAGCAACTTCTGTTGAACTTCTTCAAAAGAAGTTTTTGTATGCACGATCGATGAAAGCCATTTATCGCATGGGAATGGGTGGAAGATCGGAGATTAAGAGGATCACTGAAAGGATGAAGAAAAGATTTGCAAGAGTTATGAGCTCAAATTGCGGAAGGAGAGAGTCAAAGAAAGGTTGCAAGAGAAACTAAAGAATGAAAAGGAGGGGAAAAGAAAACTATATATAGGGAAAAAGATCCTCGAGAAAAACGAGGTCATTTAATGCGAAGAGACGTGAATGGTCAAGAATAAGCGGTTGAAAGAGACGTGTCGAGAAAAGACATTAATAATCAAAAACTGTAAAAGTACAAAATCGGAAACGGATAAAGATAAGCAACGGCAAGAATATTATAAAAACTTTTATGATACTCCTCCCCTCGCAGGAGAAGTATGAGGAGTGATGGGAGACGATATTCGTATATATCTCAAAGAAGCTTCGAACTTCGCAAAAGAATAGAGGCATGTACGTACTTTTCAAGTCCAGTATTCTTCTCGCCTCGTCCTTCATCAACCAAAATCAAAGATTGCTACCACAACAGATTTTTCCTTAAAATCGCTCTTCAAGCAATATTTAAGGAAAAAGAGGCAAGATGTAGGATCATAATATCGCAATGCATAGGGCTCTCGGGATCAATAAACGACGAATGCACGAGGGAGCATGCAGAAACTAAAATAAACGACGCGATGGGAAATAACGCATACAAAATAGCCGAAAGACATGGAACTCGGCGAGGGTTAAGAAGTGTCATGAGATTGAATAGTTGTACATCGCTACACTTCGCGAGACATTCAAAATAAAGGATAGCTTAGCCGTCATCCACTATGTATTACCCTATATAAAGGGTCGAGTGAGTCTCGTAAATAGGGGATCTTTAGAATTGTTAGGCAAGTCATTGAGAGAGAAAGTTTAAGAGTGTTTTAACTTCTAAAGGTAATTCTATTTTCCTGTGTAAACACTTCATGAACTCAACCAATAAATGTTCTTGATTTTACATCTTCTAATGGATTAATTAAGCAAAATCGAGTAAGGATAATTGTAAAAAAGCTCTTAAAAGTATCTTTTTTGACTCGATTCCCTTGTTTTTTCCTCGGAAATGAATTTCATTCCATCGGCTGAGCGCTGCAATAGAAAACACGAACGCGCTGTAACATTGATCTTGATGGTGTTAGTTTCGGGAGTAGTGCATTTATCCACGACATTAGCTGCATTTGCGGGCTGTTGAGGCTCAGTACTTTGATCTTCATTTGGCTGTGTAGTTGAACCAAAAATAAGCTTCCCTAATTATGTGACTTATATTAGGATTATATTGGGCTAAAATTTCTATCACTGTGATATTTCCAAATGGCCCAAAAAAATATGCAGCTTCCCATTCATAGTGCCGCCTCAGAACTTTCTCCTTTCACCTGGCTTGAGTGTTAATGCTGCTCTATCCCTTGGATGTCTGAGACACACTTTTAGAACAATGTTATATGATCTTAGTTTCAATTTTTAGGCTAGATTTTGATTATTGACTTATGATATTGAGAAGAATTGAGAAAGATGGAGTTGATGATCATTTCACTATGTTATCGATTATGATTATGATATGCGGTTTTGTTTTAATCTGTTTCTCAACTAATATTATCATTTTTAACTAAGTACACCTTGATGGTATAAATCAAACATTTGGGTTGTTATACTTATGCGATCTAGATTATAGTTTCACTTAATTATGCACAATATAGGTTTTCTAAAACTAAGGATGCAATTTGGATTTAAGTAAGATCATAAGAAACAAACACCGTTAGAAGGTAACCCGGAGGTCATTATTGTTTTGGTATTTTTCTATTAGAGTAAATTGTACACTAGTTTTGCATTATTAGCTTTTTCTTAAGCCTTTGAATCTATTGTTGAGGTTGTTATTTCTTTAATGCAACTCTAGTTAGCGCATTTCAGGAGATCAAGTTTTTCTACCGAAAAAATATTGATCAACCATCATGTTAAGGAGTAATGAACCCTGAAACAAATCTATAATATAACAGAAAAGCGCCGAGCAAAAAACTTCATATGTGGTAGAAGCACTTCGAAAAGCATAGTCATTCGTTCAAGAGATGGAGAGAATGACAACCGTGATCCAGTGGATTATGATATCAGTAGTGATGATGGGGATCATTATGAGATGTATGTACCCAACTTTATTTATAAATATAAATATAAATTACACATGTTCATGCTTCTATTCATGTTTCATTATGCATTGCAGAGATACAAGTGACGATGATGTTGCGTCAGATGATGCAAACCAAATTAGAAGATCTGTCCGAGCACATGACCATGAGGCCGGAACGAGTACAAGCAACAATGTTTCTGAGATGGTGATTCTGCGTCGAAGCCCCATACTTCGCGGGCAGCCTCAACGTCCAAAATATTATAGAAGATCAAATAGGCAGATGAAAGGTGTGAGACATTTTCTTGGGAAAATGGATGTATTATGTGTACATTGTGGAGCGATGCACTTCATGGAAGAAAGGCTCACAAAGTCGACCCTCAAGGAGCCAACCTTTGGGTCATGTTGCTTGGAGGGAAATATCAAACTGCCAAACTTGAGAGTACCGCCTGAAGAATTTAAAAAGTTATTTGAAGGAACCGATGAAGAAGCGAGGAGTTTTCGGTAAAACATTCGCAGGTAAGAAACATTCATACACCCTCATTTTTTCACGATAACACTCCTGATGTACACTTCCATGATTACATCATGTTAGAACCTAACTGAATGTCATTAGTATGTACATAACCTTTACTTTAAAGATTTCATAGGGTACAATTATACATATCAATTGCTAGAGATATCTTTCTCTGTTATTGTTGTAATTAGTTTACGTTCTAACACATCCCATTTTATGTATGCTATGTTCTACATATATACCATTAACATAATTTCTTTTTGATAATGAAACCAACACAGGTACAACATGGCAAACGCATTTACAAGTCTAGGATGCACACTGAAACCACGAAAACTCAAGGGAACATGTAGGTTTGATTCTCTACATTTAGGAAATGAATGGTTAAATTTCAATTGTTATAAGTTTAATTGATAAAGTTTGATTCTCAACATTTAATTTCAGTTACAACAATACAATTCCTTTTCTCGATTTCCTTGATAGTAAGCTTGATCTTACTTTAGAGAAGGAAACTTGACTTCTTTGTTTGTGTGCCAGGATCAGATTGATCCTTTCACAACCTGAGTCAATTTTTTGTATTTTGCATACCAAGTGTTTTGATGTTATTCACTTAACATTGCTCTAAGATGCCTTTTCTTTTTTTCAAATCTCATTTTAATGTATCACTTTGGAGTTTCTACTGAACTCGACTTTGGATACTTTTGTAATAGGTCCACCATTATTCACTATTTATGGACAACTACGACACAGAGCTGGAACGCTCTTACTTGAAAATGATAAGAGCGTCACATACTCACATCTGTACGTATGGGATCCTCAAACTGCATTATCTAAACGGTGAGCTAAACCCAAGGTTAAATAGTGCGGTGCTTTCTACCATACAAGAGGTTCTCTCCGTCAATAATGCCTTTGTTCATAAATACATCTAGGCGTCTGAATTACTAAGAAGGAATGAGTCGAGAGGTGATGATGTTCATGTTTCCCTCCAATACAATAAAGAGTCAGATAAGAGACGCTACAACCTTCCCACAGCATATGAGATAGACGTTATACTTCCTGAAGACGGTCAAACCATCAATTCCGGGGCGCGTGACATTATACTCCATCTGAAAGGAAGTCGTGCTCTACAAAGAATCAACGAGTGTAATCCAGCATATTTGCCTCTGCATTATGTTCTTTTGTTTCTGTATGGTGAATTAGGATGGGAACCTGGGATGAGACATTGGGATATAGACCTAGACAAGGCTACAGATACACGGCTTACGTAGATGGAGTATTATAGTTACAGTCTGTTTGAAAGGCAAGCTGAGCATTCGATGATTTTAAGAGCGGGTATGCTCTTTCAGGAATTCATAGTGGATGCTTGGGCATCGACCGAGCAGAACCGCCTCCGATGGATTCGGGAAAATCAAACCAAATTGCGAGCTAACAACTACAAGGGAATCGCTGATCTTGGGGTTTCTGGTAAGAAAGGAGGAGAAGTTGGTCAACCGGTCATACTTCCATCCACATTCATAGGTGGTCCTCGGAATATGTATAAAATATATCAAGATTCGATGGCCATCACTAGGTACAACCAAAACTCTGATATAACCACTCTTTGTTTCTATGTTAATCCTTTTGTTTGACTTGATAGACTTCATAATACTTCTACAAGTTACAATCATCATTTTTTAAATTTGAGTCATGTTTATAAGTTTTATTAGTGCAAGTGGATGTTCTACATTTAAGGGTCAATTAGACCAACAACAAAAGGTCAAATCCAATTCGTAAGACTTTTTGCCTTTTCATCTTTATGCTGAATTTATGTATGATGAAAGGTTTAGGATGGATATGGTGTTAGGTCACTCATGTGATAGATGACGATGATCCTAATGGTGCTGGAATCGTGCATAAAGTAGAATCATCTTAGTTTTATCCTTATGATTTCTAATATTTACCATAATTCTGTTTTGTCTTATGTAAGTGTGTGGAGGTTAATACTTACTACTTATGTACTATTTATTGTGTTGCTTTGTGGTTTTTGAACTTGCTTTGTGTTTATGGGTGAAAACTACTCCTGCAGAATTTGGTAATTTGAATCCTTAAACAAATGCATGCTTGTAGTTTTCTCCAAACCAAGAAATGGCCGTTCCATGATTGGGGTTGATCTTAGAGGGAAGCGAAGAAGGTGTTGAGATCTGTGACCATAAAGGTGAGCAGGCTTGTGATTGATGCAAGCAAGCTTTGTTTGAATCTTTTGTATGTTTTCTGTCTCGTCTGACTTGTGTTGTTGTTTGAAATAGGTGTCATTGAGCCTTATTCACGGTTAGAGGAAGTAGTGATGGAGTAGTGGAGTTGTGCATACTACTTAACCGTCCATGACTTCCCCGACACGTTCTTGTGATTTATTGTGTTCCCCCAGCTTTGTGACATGATTGATTTTTGAACTTGCTTTGAATAACTTGTTATTGGAAGTCGATACTTGTGAAGTATCGTGTGTATTTTATGCTGCATCTTGCATTATGGTGTGGTAAAGTGATGGGTAATGACGCCTCACTAACAAATAACTCCCCGGGGTTGTATAACCAAGTCGGGTGATTTGAGATGATCTTTGAGACACTCATCTGCGGCCGGGGTTTTTGAAGAGGTGCAAATCACTCTTGACTTGGTCGAAACCAAGCATGGAAAGGGATTTGGAGAGGGCCGACCGGGCATGTGTGTAGAAGATGCCGGTGTGCACGTCCATACCTCACATGAGTCTAAGCCACTCAATTTGACCGGTTGTTGAGTGGTTGAGATCGGTTTGCGGCAAAACCAAGGGTTGGAAACCGCGTGACATCCCTAGTTTGGGCACGCGTTTCAAGACGACCCATCTTGGTCGGTCTTGGTCGATCATACCAGCGTGTAGGTGGTAGGCCTCACACCTATACCTGACTATCCCATGAAAACGTGATCTAAGCCACTCAAATCGTCCGGGTGAAGTTGGTGGTCGAGATGAATTTGGGAAGTGTAGCCACGCAAGTTTGGATGGATCGGTTTGGGATAGCCGGGCATGGTATGCCTTGGCCGATCACATGAGGAGGTAGGTGGGCCCACGGTGGTCATGCTTTGGTAACCGAAAAGACCCTCCATTCGTGCCGGAGAAGATGGACGCGCGTGATGGCTTGAAACCCTAATTTTGGCTTTCAAAGCCGCGCGCCATGCTCTCTTTGGGCGTAAATTTGTTGCAACCAAGTATGGTTGGTCTTGACCGATTGGTAAAGTGTGTGGCGGGCCACGGTGATCTTGTTGACATGCTCTGGGCCCTTTGAGTCTACATCTACACCCTTCATCTATACCTGCGAAGATGGATGGTTGAGACTTTTGTGACACATGTAATATGCCGCAAACCCTAATTTATGGTTTTCCGTCCATAATGCTTGGTTGAACGGTTTCTTGGCAAGAAACCAATGACCGACCATGGGGGTGCCTATTCCATACCTGCTTGGGGGTGATGGAATTGATCATCATCCAATCATGCTTATGGAGTTGGATGATCTGCGATCGAATCATATCCGATCGACAAGGATGCTTTCAATCGGGCTAGTATAACACACCGAGAGGGGCTCACACAGTATAACACACCGAGAGTCAGCACGTACGGGTATTTCGTACATGGTTTCATTATAGTGTTTGGAGGTTCGTGTTACTCATAACACTACCGTCATGCCACACCGATAATGAGTACTGGAAATACAAGGCTGATATGAAATTCACGAGATGGGATTGTTGCTATATGCTCCAACAGGAATTTCATGTATTCACGGAGAATGGGATTGTTGCTACATGCTCCATTCTTGGTGAATTAAGTGAGGGAGTATCCAACACTTATAAATGGCTTTATCTTTTACAAGATGTCACATGATTTTTTTTTTTCGGTTTTTTACAAATTTAACTTGAACGAAAATCCACCATCAACATTAAGTCCCCTCTAGTACATAATGGTTACACTATTGTGTGGTAAGCATGAGATGGTGGCATATACAAACGTAAGGAGACAAAATAAAAGAAGTCTACTAGGGGTTATTGTGGGCAATCCTCCATACGTGCGTGACCACATGCCTTTGATGAACCGGATTTCTCCCTAGGTGTTTGAGTCGGAATAGGATTCTTCTTTTCTGGGATCCCGGGCGTGGTGCTTGCACACCGGTTGAATTGCTCGTATCCAAATTCTCTTCGATTCTTGATTAGGGTTCAAAAGAAAGCCCGACTTGGTAATCCTCGCATATCGTGCGCCGTAATCGTTTTAGGGTTTTCTCGGCATATGCGGTGTAGAGGTTTTGAACCATTTTTGCGATTTTACAATAGGGCTTTCCCACGTAAAACTCCGTTTCCTCATCATGTCGAACAACGATGGATCGTCTTCTTCATACCATCCAGGATCTTCCGTTAAACGTGCACGACCCCGTCCGAACTTCATGATCAATCCCCTGCTCGTGTTCTCCGAGTCAAGAAGATCATACCTATTTGTCTCTTTTTCCTTTTCGTTTGCTTGTTCGTCGTAATGATCGAGTAAATAATCCCTTCATTCTTGCAGAGATACCCTACCGGAACATGTGTCACGGTTATCGATGATGATGACTTAACCAGTCCTCTTCCTTCAAATTCAAACACATTCACCCTTGTGAACCTTGAAGACGCCGACTTGGGTATCTCATCTTATGAATATCCAAATGCAGGTCTTTCATTCGATGTTCGCATGAAATGTTTATCCTCCAGCTACCGAGATGTCGGTGGATTCCTGGTGCGGAAGGAGTTTGTGCCTTTGTACACAAAGTTATGGAGGAAGTACGGCCATATCGCAACCGAGAAACGTGGTCCCACACTACCGCGGTAAATCGCCTTCTTCCCATGATTCTTTGATGGAGAGTATTTCTATCCGCAACGTTCTTGAATCAAGCCTCGAAAGTGGGAGAATATGGTATCTACCCGTGAATCCATGGAGTTCAACGTGGGGGCTGGTTGCGGCGATGTCTTGATATCATCAAGGTTGATCGAGCCGGTATCCTTGTAAATGTTGTTCTCGCTGCGAGGCTATTTTGGAAGAGGAGAAGGCTCGGGCCGCACCTGGAGAAGGTAGAGCAGGTCAGGCAGACTTGAAGAAAAGAAACAGGAAAGATATCACGCTAAACTGGAGATGATGCTCTCAAGGAACTATAATCTTCTAGACGGCCTCTTCTAAACTTCATTCCTTTATTGTTAATGACGTTCATGTCAAAAGTTTTTTAAACGTCTTTGCGAATAAACTGCATTGGTTTTTGATTGGTGAAACAGGTTTTTTCATTGACACATCTCTAAATATAATTGATGATTCAAACATGTAATGAAAATAAATGCTTGTATTGTTGACACAAAGAGACGGTGGTCGTGCATGATATGCCTTGAGCCACTTTCCATTGATAACCCTTCCAAATGCCGCTCCGTCTACCTTAATGATCTTGTAGTAGCCTATGCAGCCTTGGTGACTGCGTAGGACCTTCCCCATTTGGTGAGAATTTTGGTGCAGACATGTCTTGTTGGATGTGTTTGGCCGTTTTCAAAACCAAATCTCCCACTTTGAAAACGCGTGGTTTCACAATTTTGTTGTATGCCCCGGAAATTCGATTCTTGTACACGAGAATTCCTTCTAAATCCGGGAGTGTCTAACTCTGCTATTCTAGAGCCGAGACTTCAGCCTCGTTCCAATGGATCCCGATTGGCTGCAATCCCTCTGATGGGATTCGATCTCTGTTTCGGGAGAATTGCATCCGCTCCGTAGACAAGTGAGTACCTGGCCGAAACCCCAATGGAGCTTCGGGTGACGTACTGTACGCCCATAGTGCCATTGGAAACTGATCATGCCATTCCCTAGGATTGTCGTGTACCGTTCGACTGATGATCCGGATCAATGTCTTGTTGGTACTCTCGACTTTCTGCCTCCATTGAGGATAGTAGACGGTGGAGAAGACTCATTTAATGCCATACTCCTCAAGTAATTCCCGCACTGCTTGTTGGCGAAGGGAGTGCCATTATCGGTGATGATATGCTTAGCACCAAAACGACAAATGATGTATTCTTTAATGAAAGCCGCAATTGTTGCTCTGTGGTTCCTCGTAGGGGAATGGCCTCTACCCATTTGGTGAAGTATTCCATCGCGGTTATGATGTACTCGTCTTTGCTTCGATGATGGTGGATTGATTTTCCGATAATGTCCAGTCCCAGTGTAAAACAGCCATGGGCCGCTTATAGAGTGCAGAGGGGTAGAAGGCGCATGAACAAGGTTCCCATGGATTTGGCATTTTGTGACTTTGAACAAAAACGGCTGCATCGTCCTCCATGGTCGGCCAATAGTATTTCTCGTGTATTTGGAGAAACAGTTTCCTCTTCCCTTGATGTTCTCCTTCGTGTGTCTGCTTCAGCATGACTAGGATTTCTTCTCCAGCCAGGCATCGTAGCAGATAACCCCCGAAGCTCTTGCGATACAGGATCCCTTCATGGAATATGAACCGCTTGGCTCTTTGCTTCATCTTAATAGCGTCCTTTTGGCCACCTATAGAATTATCCCATCACGAGAGATAGCTAATGTAGGGTTCTCTCCAGTCCCCAGGTCACATTAAAAATCTCCAATTGGTGTGGTAGTGCCTGGCAATTTGGGCAGGACTTAAGTAGTAGTGGATTGAGCCTCCATCTCTGGCCGCACCCGGGCGTTGAAGTCGCCGTAAGGCGTTACCACCAGTTATTGTCCACAAATTTCATTGAATACGATCCATTTGCGTTGTGCTTCGTCACCTCCCAGACATCTTGACAGGGAGCCATCTGGATTCCGATAATACAGCATACCATGAAGCATGAAGAAGTTTTGGTTTTGAGACCTATGGTTCTCCTCTTCACTGTCAGGTTTCTTCCGCCCCTTCAAACTTCAGTTTGGAAGCCAATGTTGCTAGGCAATCGGCGTGTTTGTTGTTGCCGCCACATGGGTTATGGTTGCATCGGAAAGTAGTTTAGTAACCTCTCGTGCTTCGATCGGTCACGACTAGTGTTACTTCTTTCAATGCATATACTCATTCATTTGATTCACCAAGTAACTTGGAGTCACCTCTTATCTCCAGACGTGTGACTCCTGCTTGTTTAGCTATTGAAAGCCCTATGAGGAAAGCTTCATATCTCATGAGTTGTTGGTACATTCGAAGTCTAACTTGAAGGAATGTGAAAATACTTCTCCGTTGGAGAGACTAACACCACGCTCAAGCTCCTCAAAAGATACTACTAGGGGTAGCGGATCCGTCAAAATACAAGAGCCACACTTCTTCTTCCAGAATAGAGACGTCCGGAAATTCTCCAGGGAGTTCTTCATGTAGTCCCGTAGTGCCTTCTCCAGAAATGCTTTGCGACAATGTTTGATAGCTCTAGCGATGCACACGTTATGTCTAGTTCGACATTTGAGAAGCCATGTGCCTGTCCTCCCATCAGGACCGGCTTTGAAAGTAAAAACTTTGCAAGATCGGATTTAGACACGAGTATCACCCTATTAGATAGCAGGTGTAATGCCTAAACTTCAATGGAATGGATTAAGGCTAAACACGCTTTTCCGCTCTCTGGGTATCCGAGTTGGGCTGAAATAGTATATGGGACGTTCGATTCCCTCATCGTCTTCCCGAGCGAGTAAAGCCCCTACGGCGGTGTCACCAGGCGGTGTAGAGGACCAGTGTTTCAAAGGATTCATCTTCAACTTGTATTCTCGACACCTCTCAAACACTTGCCTCAAGACATTTGTGTGGTGCCGCAGAGCTTTTGACTTGACCACGATATCATCCACGTAGTCTTCTACTTGTTTATGCATCATGTCGTGGAAGATTGCCGTCATAGCACGTTGATACGTTGCGTCGGCATTCTTTAAACCGAATGGCATAACGGTATAATAAAAATTGCCAAGAGGGGTTCTGAAAGCCGTCTTACTCGCATCGTGCTCATACATCCTTATCTCGATTGTATCCGCTATAACCATCCATGAAGGAGAACATGCCATGTCCGCTAGTGGCCCACTAACATGTCGATGTTAGGTAGAGGAAAGTCGTCCTTGGGGCGACACTTGTTCAAGTCTCTGAAATCTACGTCTTTGTCCGATTTTTCTTTTTTATAATAAAGACCGTCCTGGGAGATTCTTCATTCCCGATGTTAACAGTCCAGAGCTCGTCGGTTATGGAATTGGTTCCATCTTGTAGTTCTTGCGGGCGTAAATGCCGGTACCTCATCTTGCGGTGGGCGGAGAGGCTTTCATGAGTTGGAGTCTCACGGAAAGAGATGGACGCCTTGTCTTGTAGTGTTTGGCCTCCGGTGGTGTAAGTCGGTCTCCTTCCTTGATTGAAGCCCACGTGGGTAGTGGGGTGCAAACTTTGTATGATCCTCCCGTGTGGTACCTTTTGGCTCGAAACGGCTCCACTCCGCATATTGGTGCATACGGAGACAATGATGCGGGAATGCGGATGACTTTTCTCGTTTAGCATCGTCTTTAATTGAACGGGTCCTACCGATAAGTTCATATTGACATACCGTATGTGCAAGTTTTATTTCCGTCGAAGTCCGTCATCGTTGTGTCGTAGCATAGGCTAACCTTGGCTGTCTTGAGAGTCTTGAGAGTAATTACGTTCGAAGATGCTCCTATGTCGACGAGGGCCCTTTGTAGGGCCCTATTGTGACCCTCCTCTGCCATCATGTCGTCTTAGTAAATGTGACATTGTTTATTTCGACGCCAGCCTAGGACTTCGGGACGAGAAGGAGTCGGTGTGCATCCGTAGCTATTTTATTAATTACGGTCTCTGGTTGATTCCTCGAGAGGTGCAAGAGTTCACAAGTAAAACTGTTGATCTGAGGGGAATTAGTCCCCGGTGTAGAAATCTCCCGAATGCTCATTTCTGACGTCATCTTGATGAGGAGATCAAGTATGCCGTTTACCGTTTCTTTGATTAGCTCCATGTTCTTCGTGTGAATCTCTTGTACCGTGCTAGTTCTCTTAATGTTGGAAGTCTTCCGATTATGCTCGGATACACCGTTGGGACTCCGTTGGAGGAACCATCGGGATTTGAGATGTGGAAGCGGTCCTAAGACCAACCATCTCGAAATTGAATGAATGGTATTGAAGAAATTGACTTTACAACCGAGATTAATCTCCCACTCGTGGTCGCCACTACTCCTGCAGAATTTGGTAATTTGGGGTATGGGTGAGGAAGGAATTTAAACCTTAAACAAATGCACTTTGTGCGGGAGTGCTTGTAGATTCGAGAGATCAATCATCCCCAAGAAATGTCCGTTTCCATTTGTTTCGGTCACAAAGTGAAGGAGATGGGGTTGATCTTAGGGAGGGAAGCGAAGAAGGTGTTGATTGTGAAGGTGTTGGCTTGATTATGACTTGTAACAGAAAGGTGAGCAGGCTTGTGATTGATGCAAGCAAGCTGAATACGTTTTTGTACCAACACTTGGTTTTCTCGTCCTGGACTTATGTTGTTGTTTGAAATAGGGCGGAGAACCTATTTATACAAGTCATTGAGCCTTATTCACGTCTCTCGTGGGAAGTGGAGGAAGTGGAGTGATGGAGTAGTGGAGTTGTGCGTCGGTGCCATGATGACTTCGACACGTTCTTGTGATGGCGCGTTGCACGTTGTAAACCTTGGACCAATAATATATGTATCCCCCGATTTATGACATGATTGATGTCACGAAAGATAGCATGTAATCTTTGAATTGAATAACATTCGAAGAAGTCGATACTTGTGAAGTATCGTGTGTATTTTATGCACTGCATTATGGTGTGGTAAAGTGATGGGTAATGACGCCTCACTAACCAAATAACTCGACCGGGGTTGTATAACCAAGCCGGGTGAAGTTGGACTTGAGATGATCTTTGAGACACTCATCTCTGCGACAAGAAATTGGTTGAGATCGGTTTGGCGAAATCCGCAAGTTGGAAACCTCGTGACATCCCTAGTTTGGGCACGCGTTTCAAGACGACCCATCTTGGTCGGTCTTGGTCGATCATACCAGCGTGTAGGTGGTAGGCTGGTGTTCACACCTATACTCGTTTGAAAACCAATTAATCTAATCTCAAGAAGATGGACGCCATGGCTTGAAACCTAATTTTGGCTTTCAAAGCCGTGCGCCATGCTCTCTTTGGGCGTTTAATTTGTTGCAACCAAGTATGATACATGCTCTGGGCCCTTTGAGTCTACATCTACACCCTCCATCTATACCTGCGCCTGATTCCATACCGCTTGGGGGTGATGGAATTGATCCGGGTCATCCAATCATGCTTATGGAGTTGGATGTGGCAAAAGTATAACACACCGAGAGTCGGCCTTGTATGGGTATTTCGTACATGGTTTCATTATAGTGTTTGGAGGTTCGTGTTTACTCTTGATAACACCGAGAGTACTAGAAATCTGAAAATTGTTGCTACATGCTCCAACCTGGAGGAATTTCATGTATTCACAGAATGGGATTGGTTCTACATGCTCCATTCTTGGTGAATTAAGTGAGGGAGTATCCAACACTTATAAATGGCTTTATCTTTTACAAGATGTCAGCGCATGATTTTTTTTCTGGTTTTTTACAAATTTAACCTTGAACGAAAATCCACCATCAACACTTTGTTTATTGGGTTTTTGTTAAGGTATAACCACCATCCCGATATATTTCTCACCATGACGGCAAATCCACGCTGGGAAGAAATTACAAGTGCTTTGTTTGAAAACCAACAACCACACGATAGGCCTGATTTGGTGGCAAGGGTATTTGAGCTGAAACGTAAGGCGCTAATAAAAGAGAAGAGAGGATTTGGTGGCGGGGGTGGTTGGATATGTCTACACCATAGAGTTTCAGAAGAGAGGGTTGTCGCATATGCACATGTTGATTTTTCTGGACAACGAAGATAAGATACAAACCCCAGAGCAGGTGGATAAAATAGTATGTGTTGAGTTCCCAGATGACAAGCAAGATCCAGAACTTTTCCAAACAATACAGAGATGCATGGTGCATGGACCGTATTGTGCTAGGAAACCAAGTGCATTTTGTATGGAGAATGGAAAGTGCATCAAGAACTATCTGAAACAATATGCGGAATCAACTTCAATTTGTAACAATGGGTATCTAACCTACCGCCAACGTCAGGATCATCGTGTTTTCAAGTATCGGAACCAGTCATACACTAATATGGATGTGGTCCCTTACAATCCACACCTTATCAGGTTATTTGATTGCCATATCAACGTTGAGGTTTGCTCTAGTGTCTTAGCCGTAAAGTACATACACAAGTACATTTTCAAGGGACATGACTTGACGACTATAGTTGATTCTGCTGGTCCCAACAAAATACTTCAGTATTTGAATGCAAGGTACATAGGAGCGCCTGAGGAAGCTTGGAGTTTGCTTGGAAACCGTTTACATAAAGAGAAGCCCAAAGTGCAGCGGCTTGCAGTCCATCTTCCAAGAAAGCAACGAGTTGTATACAATCCATAGGATCCAGTGGAGGTGATACAAGATAAGGCAAACAATGTGGTAACCACCTTGATGGGGGTACTTTGACTACTACATGTACGATAATCCCTAACTACCACTCTCTGTTTTCAAATCAATTCCACGTTCGTAGTGACTATCATTCTTTGGCTCACTGAGTTAGATTGACATATATGATTTTTAAAGTTTTGACTGCCGCAGCTCAAACCCATAAAGGCATACACCTAACAAGACTATTGAAATCATTTATTTAGTAGTACATGCTAGAGTTCTAAATTAAACGGAGAAGAAAGACAGTGAAGTTATAATTCAATCAATTGAGACGCATTTGATTTAATAAGCTTAGTTAGGATTCTAGACAAATGTACAAATATTTCTACCTCAATTCACTGTGCAGTTTTATTTAATAAGTATTTCTTTTTTTGAATGAATTTTCTTGAAACTGATGTTTCAAAGTTTTGACTACTGCAGGTTAAATCCCGAAGCAAAGGCATATACCTACAAAGACTTTCCACCATATTTCTTGTGGTCCGGTAAGATATGTTGTATGTTTCTAAATTATCTAACTATGGGCATTGATTAATCTGTTGTACATTTCTCGATTGTTTCTTAATAAACATGTTTGTGAGTCTCGATTGTCAGAATGCCATGCTTATTTAGGATTCATCATGTTTCTTAATATGCTCATGTCACTCTATCAGATGATAAGGTATGGACTCCTCGAAAGAAAGGCTATGCTATCGGGAGAATGTATTTTGTCGCCCCCAACAGCGGTGAACTACATTACTTAAGGTTATTACTTACAGTCAAAGCCGGGGTAAGATCGTTCAATCACTTGAAAACTACAACAAAAGATGGTGTTGAAGAGGTTCACCCGTCTTTCAAATCTGCATGTATTGCTCTGAATTTGTTGGAAGATGATAGAGAATATCATAAATGCCTAGAAGAGTCTTCCGTTATCAAAACAGGACACCAACTACGAGAATTATTTGGTATTATATTGACAAAGTGCAGTCCCGTGCGTCCAGAAGTCTTATGGAGGAAGTATGGAAAGCATATATGCGATGATCTATAATATCACATTAGACAACTATATGGATATGGAAATCCAACAGATGAGGATGCTCTGGATTATGGATTGTATCTCATAGAGAAAATAGTCCATGAGGAAGGGAAAAAAATGAAAGATGTCGGAATGCCGAGACACACCGGTAATTGGAGCGAAATTTTTGGGAACCGCTTAATATGGGAGCAGAGGCAATTGCAGTTTGAAGTTCAAGAATCAACGGTGGATACTCGGAAGGAGAAATTCAATACTGAATCAGAGATTTGGTTTTGAGACAATATCAAGTTCCGTAGATAATGATCTTGGCAAAACATTCTTTTTAAATGGTAGTGCTGGTACGGGAAAGACTTTCGTGTACAACACGCTAGCAGCAACCTTTAGAAGTAAGGGCGAGATTGTTCTAAAGGTGTCTTCATGTGGCGTTTCTGCATTGCCTCTAACTGGTGGAAGGATGACACACTCAACCTTCCACATACCTTTCGAGGCTCAGTTTGATTCTAAGTGTAATGTGAATATCGAATCAGAGGAGGCAGAATTGTTTCGGGCTGCCAAATTGATAATATGGGATGAGGTAGCAATGCAACACCGCTTTTGTATCGAAGTTGTAGAACGTACTCTGAGAGATGTGAGAAAAAGTGACGAACCATTTGGAGGATTCACTGTTGTGCTTGGAGGAGACTTTAAGCAAACTTTTTCGGTGGTACAAAGGGGTCGTAAATAACAAATCATAGATGCATCGATTAAAATCTCAGTTTTGTGGAGAAACATGAACGTGCTTAAGATGACGCAAAATATGAGGCTTGAAAGTCAAGATCTTGAAAACATAGCATTAGCTGAATACTTGCTAAAGGTATGACATCTATACATGAAATTCTTCTCTTGCCATTATTCATAGGTTGTTGTTCTGAATTTGTGCATATGAAACATTTAGCATGTATATCACATGTTTCTGAAACCTATTTATATATTCATGTATTTCAATAGTTCGTTGCGTCTTTCATTATGTTATCTATGTTATGTTAGTCATCTCGCACAAAGTGCTCTTGAAAGACATGCCATGAGTGATACTAAAGCCTGGGATTGTATAACATTAGAAGTTCTGTTTTCGTATAGGATTGCGTGAATGGCATTGAGAAAACTGGCGGTGACTTTTCCTCATTGATTTGAAAATTTGATGAGATTCCAAAGCCTTGAGAAGAATAGCTTCTATATTGACAAAATACATGGTGATTGTTTTTCAAAATCGTTTTGAGAGATTCAACTGCCTAAATTTATCATCATATTTGATATTAGAGAATGTTCTTTTTTCTACTGCATATAATTGCCTACATTTTATAGTATGTTTATCAAGCTCTATTAAAGTATTTTTTCTCTCTCTCATGTCGTTTTGTAGGTGGGGGAGAATACAGACCCAAAAATTGACTTTCCATCTACGATTTCAAATGTGCTGATCTACATGAACCGATTTCGAAGATATATCTTGGAATTGAAGAAATGAGCATGCCCGCTCCAGAGTATTTGACCGAGAGAACAATACTGTCTCCAAGAAATGACGAGGTCTCAGAGATGAATAAAATTGTCTTGGAGATGTACAATGGCGAATCTCACACGTTTCTTGCAGCGGACAAACAAGAGAAGGTTAACGGGGAATCATTTACATGTATAACTTATACCAATGAAACATTAAACCAGCAAAACCCATCAGGATTACCGCCTTTCAAGTTAGATCTTAAATTCGGTTGTCCAATTATGTTGTTACGTAATCTAGCACCTAAAAGTGGACTATGAAAGGGTACTGGTTAAGGGTAGATATTTGCGAGCAACATGTTATTATGGCGACAATATTAACAGGAGACAAAGCCGGGAATATAGTTTTTATTCCACGTATATCGCTAACACCATCTGCATCAAATGTTGTCATTCGGATGACGAGAAGACAGTTTTCAGTCAGGTTGGCTTATGACATAACCATAAATAAATCTCAGGGTCAGTCGGTGAAATATGTTGGGGTAGATTTGAGGAGCCTTGTATTCATCGATGGGCAGCTCTATGGTGCACTCTCCAGATGTACAACGGCGGGAGGATCCATGTGTTGCTCCCGAAGAACAGCTCGAGACACTAAACTGCAAATGTGTTGTACCCGGAGATCCTGTTATAGGTTTACAGATAAACAATGAGTAATTTATGGTTAACCAATTTCGACTTCAGACCATTTGACCAATTCAATTTAACGACTAAAATTTTTCTGTATACATTTGACCTGATACCTTGCCACTTTATGGATCTTCAGTGAATACTTGCACCTAATAATTTTAGATGTTGATTGTGTATATTTTGGGTTGTGTATACTTGCACATGATTGTTCTTGGCTCTTCTACAAGAAATTACATTAAGCTTCGAATTTGTGTTATTGCCAAAGTCCCCGTACCATTATGGCACGGTCAATCCACTAGTATTTAAAACGAAAAAACATAAATTAATTTAACTTTATTAAGCAAAAAAATAAACACCAAGGAGTTGTGTGTTGTGTCAGGAATTCTCAGAGTTGGATACATCAAAGAGAAAGTAGAGTACATCCTAACACAAATTAACATCAACAATCTTCAGACTTTCCTCAAGGGAAAAGATACTTACGGGGAAAAGATGTGGACTCATGTAGTGTTATAGGAATACATATCAGCTAAAATAATCTTGGCACTCAAACCTGCATTTACTAGCTCTTGGATAGAAGTTCTACTTCCAACATAGCTGACATTTCCTACTACAAGAACTTTGTCAGCAAATTTAGATCTGAACATTAAGTTTTTTCTAATGGAGATGTTAACTAATTGATTCCTACAACACCGCAGTTTACTCCAACTCCTAAACTCAAAAAACCAATTTGTCTTGTCGTGATTTATATGCATAATTACATAGCTTTTCACACTAAAGTTCAACATATATATATATATATATATATAGCTTTAGAGAGACTGATTTAAAAGAAAACATATCAACTATATAAATTATCGATATTTATAACAAAAAAAAAGAGTGAAGGATCATAAAATTACTCCGCACTTGGTAAATGAAGTTTGTGCGGACTACTCTGCTCATACCAATCATGTCACAAATGAAATCAATTGCAGTCATGAACTTAAATTTCAAACAATATTCATGTTTCCTCCTAAGAAATTGAACACCGCATTTTGAAAGTCCCTAGGCCCACCTCCAGGTTGTCCATGTAATGTAAACCTGTACAACCAATAGGGTAGCATACATCCAAGGTGGATAAATGGAGCAGCGTTAGCAAAAGGAAAAAGCTCTTAGGCGGCAACTATGAGTGTTATAGAAAATCATCCTTAGAGCATATGCACCATGGTGCCGGTTTTTGAAAAAAAGTAGGTATCCCATGTACAAAAAGCTGGCTTTCCTTGTCTTTAAAAAATAGGTAACCTAATCACCCAAATCCCAATGATACATAAGTCAAACTAGAAAATGCTCTTATATACGTTTTGGTATCTTCCCGAGCAAACTAGTACCCCATTTGCAGCCATGAGTTAGGTGGGAGATATTTTTTAATGCAACACGCATTTCTGGTTTCCAATAAAACACTAAAATCATTGAGCAGGAGTCCGAAATGCTAGAGGGCGTATAAATCATCCGGAAAAAATGAGAGTGTTTCGAAACAACTAAGTTTTAGCACATAATGAATTCTAGTGTTCAACAAGTCTCCAACACCATTTGGCATCAATGAATCCCCAATCCCCCCATCAACGAAAACACATTCAGCATTTTTCCATTCATTAGCAATTGGTTTTTAAGAACGCATGTAAAAGAAAAATAACTTTGATTGAAATATTCTTTACATTTCAAATAATTTTTATTTGTAATCTTTTAGTTAGCTTTATCATGCGAGGCATTGGAGCATTTTCAAGAAATTCAACATTTCAAGTGAAAATGGAGAAATGGACACATAGAAAGAAAAAAAAATAGAATTTAATCAACCTATCATATTAGGAGGAGTAGTTATTGAACCATCAACAAAACATGATAAATATATACACATGAAAAGGTATATCAATTGATTCATTCCAGCATCACAGTTTCCTCCAACACCTAAACTCGAAAAAACCAATTCATTACACATCATGTTTCACATGCATAACTCCTCAGTTTTTCGCTCAATTTTTTCTGTCATATATATATATAGAGTTAGCACAAGAAAAGAAAGCATGTCAACTGTGTAAAGAATCACAAAAATTACGTTGTAGTTGGCAGCTGAAGTTTGTGTGACTGCTCATTCAGTCGAGAAAAGAAACCAATTATATCCATGGAGTCAAGTTTCCAATGATGATGTTTTTCATTTACTTGATTAGTTGGTGTTTAAGATATACGTTGCTAAAAAAAATATGAAAATCGCGTATTCAAAGTTCTCAGTCCCACCCGCCCGCCCTCCAGGTTGTCCATGTAATGTAAATCTGTCTACCCAATACAGAAGGAAGAAGCATATGCATCCAATAAAGACTGAAATGCAGCAGCATTAATTAGCAAATGCGGAAGCTCTTATGCCGCAACTATGAATGCTCTTGAGAGACAAGCTTATGATGTGTTTGATAGGAGTTAATTTCATGGAATTAGCCATCTTACCATGGAAATAACGTGTTTTCCGTCATTTGGTCAAAAACTACCACTGAGAAACAACCCCCCCACCCCACCACACCAACCCAATGGGTGCATCAGCGTAATCCATAAATCATTAGTAGAAGTGCGCATTTGAACTCATAATTTCAAATAATAGAAAATATTAAACCCTTAGCTATTAACTTATTAGTCAGTCAAGATAAATATAGCTTTAAGCATCAGTAGTAACAGCGCAGAGGGAGGAATAGGATTAATGTTGTCTGATCATGCAGGAAAAATCTTCAGGGAAAGATGCAGAAATGTTGAAGCAGGGACTGAGGAAGAGCTAGAAGATGAGGCAGCTTCGATGACAATCCAATGGGCACATCAGCTAAACCACTCGCAGGTCGAAGTTGAAGGTGACAATGTGAAAGTCCTTGAAGCTGTTCATCCGGCTAGGAAAGGCAAGGAAAAAAACACAGGAGCTACATAAAGAAAGGAACAAAAACTTTAAATTATGCATTAGGAATCTTAAGGAGCTCAGCTTGGTTTCAGAGGTTGAAAATTTCATGGCAAGAAAGCTAGCCGAAAAATGTATTGAGCATAAACTCAGTTCACAGTGGAAGGAACCAATCATTAACTATTTTTTGGTAAAGCTCCTACAGGATGGTAGAGAAACAAACAATGGAAAGTTTATCCAGGGTTAAACCTGGTTTATTTATTAAAAAAAAGACCTACATTGCTTTCCTTACCATTGTGACTTGGGACTCGTGGTGCCTTAAAAGTTAAACAAGAATTTCTCTTTTTCCGAGCTTAGAAATTATAAAAATGTATAAAGCGGCTCATGTTGAACATCAGTACCGAATATAAAAATTGTGACTGCTAATTAAAAAAAATTTATTGTTTGATGTTACCTGGTAGTAAATTCTTGAAACCTGGAAATCATGATAACGTTGAATGGAACAGTGTCCAGGGTAGCGCTAAATAGTTCAGCGTTGATGTCCTGGAATATTCGCAAAATGCTAAACTGTTAAGCGTTTGGACCACTTTTTGGACGCTGAATGATTCAGCGTTTCAATCTCGCTGCTAGTTGAACTGCGAGCACTTGCTAGGAGAGAGAAGTAGCCAGATATAGTGTTAACTTTTTTCCCACACTTTTTTCTTGATTTGCAACACTTTTTGTCCAATCTACCAGTTCAATCTAGCCCATAAGACTTAGCCTTAGTCGATTTATGTAGTTAGCCGATTCAAGTTGACAATGTCCGAGAGTTCTAGGTGGGTCATATTTCTAATGCAACACACATTTGACGTTTCAACAAGAAAACAAAACACTATGGAAGACAAAAAAAAAAAAATCAATAAATATATATCCAATTTATTATCCTAGCATTTTTAGGGGCGACCCTAAAAAAAATTAGGGGCGACTTTTTTATTCCCAACCCATATACAACGTTAACGGATGTCCAAAAATGCGGAGAATACGTTAATGCCCTTACATAATCGGAAGTTATTTTGTGCCCGATTGATAAAACAAAATCGGAAGTTTAGTAACGCAAAGATACTACCGATTAGTATCGATTTTGTGCGAAACGTGTATCTGGCTTTTACCACAATCGGTAGGACCAACAACCTCACGAGACTACCGATTGTTAAAGTACAAAAATAAGAAATCTTTAGAATTTTTCCATGTAATCGGACGTTAAAAAAATGTCTAAACTCACGATTATTATTTTCTAGAAATTCAGTTGTTTTAGAATTTTGAATAACCGTAATTTGGGGCTATGTATAATCGGTAGCTAATGAGATGTTATTAGCTACCGATTAATAACCGTTTGACCGACAAAACCAATGTCAACCTAAATTCATTTCATTTTATTTCTTTTCAACTTCAACTCCTCTTCTCCTCTTCCCATCCGATTGTAGAGAGGAAAACTTTCCTCTCGTTGAACTTCTCCGCTATACATCGTTATCGTTAATAGTCGAATCGAATCATCGTCGATTATTCTCTATAAAGATGAAAGAAAAGGAACGTAAGAAAGCTAAAACCAAAAACGTTTGTCGCGGTGAGGATCCGAATATTGGATTACATGCCCGTAATAAAGAGGTTTTAACTCATGAACCCGAAGAACACGAAGAAGATGAAGTCCCTGAAGTAGGTGATACTGATAGCCAAACTCTCAGGAAACTTCAAATGGCCCCGATTAGGTAATATTATACCATTAATTTGGTTTATATTGCTTCAATTCGGCGAATCCATGTTTTTTGTTTTTAGGGTTTTCGGTTATTACCCAGATTCGGTAGGTTAGTTATTGTTTTAAACTTCCGATTGTGGTCGAATTCTTCATTTCATAAGAACATTTGTCATATTAGGGTGGTAAATATTTAGGTTGCCTACCGATTGTAGAACGTTTTTCATTAATGAGGCCTAAATCGATCATAATCGGAAGTTAACTTTGTTTTTGCCTTCTGAATATACTAGGGAAGAACAGGTATTAAAGACACAATAATCGGGTGATATGTATTGTAATTTGCTTCCGATTGTTTAGGCTCAACCACTTTAGTAATTTATGGACATAAAGTGATGCATATTCAGTAGAAATTATTTTTGTGAGGCTTCCGATTGTGGTGCATTCGGAAGGGTAGACTTTTTCTGACTTTCGATTATTCGTATTCGGAAGATTATGTTGAAATTTAGCTTCCGATTATTGTGTGTAGATAAACATATTCGAACACCAAAAATTTTCTTTTGTTTCCGATCATCCGTATTCGGTAGCTTTTGGTGAACTGAAACTTACGATTGTGAATAATCGGAGGCTAGTGGTTAACTCAACCAACCGATGTATACTCGGGAACGTTGGTTTTACATTAACTTCCGATTATATAGTTTACTAACTTGTTGTACTTTCTTTTGTTGTTTAGGGATAGGTGAGGTAAAAAATTCGAAGATGCAATTGTCTCAGCTAGTGCAAGGAAGGAAAGGCGTCAGAACCTGATAGCTAGTGCAAGGAGAGCTATGACTGCTAAAGCCGCTTCAAGTGCTCAAGATGGAACTCAACAAGCAAGTCAAGAAGGTGTTCAACCAAGTGCCCTTCAATCAGAACCGGTTCAAGAAGGTGTTCAACCAAGTGCCTCTCAATCACAACCAGTTCAAGAAGGTGTTCAACCAAGTGCTTCACAATCACAAATAGAAATTCAACTAGAAGCACCCGAAGATAGAGTACCATAAGTAGGATAACCTAGTGGTGCACAAGAAGAAGGAGAAGCCTAAAAGAAAAATCCTCCTCGAAAGAAAGCGCAACACCTTGTCCCACAAAGACTGAAGGTGCGGGATATTCCAGAAGGTGTAATACTTGGGTTGCCAGAGGATGGAGGACAATTGTTATTTGTATACAAAGACTCCTGGGCCAAAGAAATATATGAAACCGAGTTAATAATCGTATCCATTTTATTTACCTATTATCTTTTTCTTCGTAATAGTTTTAAGGTTTATAGTTTTAGGTTATTCTAATTTTTTTAACTTGTCTTGTGTTTAATAGTATCATTACGATGCGTTTCGTATACTCAAACCGACCGTCGCACCAACTAAAATGATGGATTGGCCTTTGAAGGATGAATGTGAAAGGTTCAAGACAATTATTGCAAATTCGGGGTTGGCTGATGCTGTCGAGAACTCTATGTTGGAACATGACCGGGTGGCTATATCGGCGTTTGTGGAGAGACTTTATACTGAGATCGACACCTTCCATATGCCGTTTGGGGAGATGACGATTACCCCAGATGATGTTGTGAAGATTGTTCGACTCCATGTCCATGGCAAAGGTATTAGGTATGAGTTCACAAAGCAGTTGGAATAGTCCAAACTTTATTCTCTAACTAAGAAGTGTTTGGGTTGGGATGAAGAAACATCAACAAATGAGTTCAAAAGATGCATGAAGTATAGAACTAGACAGTTCAACATGGGTACTCTGATGGATATGTTCAAGGGCACCAAGGAAAAAGAAGAGAAAGGAACTTTAACCGATGAGAAAGTCAACCACGCGGCCACCGCATATCTCCTATGTGTATTGGGATGTGTCATTTTCCTCAATATCAGTGGCAATCCGGTCGACGCCAACCTTTTACAACTTATGGATCCTCTCAATAAAGTGCATAAGTACTCTTGGGGAACGGCATGCCATGCGTGGTTGATGGAAGAGTTGAGAAAGGCGTCAAGGCTTGGAATTAGCCAAGTGGCTGGGAACGTGAGTCTACTGCAGGTATTGTTTATTAACTCTACATACTTGGTTATTTTTTAACTTTTCTACCATTGAAGAATCAATTTCCTAATACTTGCAAAAATGACAATATAGACATGGGTCTACGACCACTTCCCTATCTTGGGATTGGCCATTGAAAACCCGGCGTGGGAGAAAGGTGACCCTAGAGGAACAAAGTACGTCTTCGATGACAACTATTCCAGGACTAAGGAGCAGCAGCTGATTCGTTTGAGGGAGATTTTGGATGAACTGAAAGCCCAAGACGTATGCTTTGATCCATACAAGGAAGACCGAGCTAATTGACAAATCGCGGGTCGGTCCGATTTGGTCCTTTATTTTGGACCGTTGTGGCACCCCACAGGATATGTGATGTACAATACCTCAAGGGTGATGCAACAACACGGTTTTGTACAAGGTATACCAAAGGATTAAATCAATGGAAATTTCACTTTGGAGCTGGAGCACTGCAAATCTGATAAAGATTCTATCACGGTGGTTTACAAGGGTACACCATCTTGTAAATCCCATTGGGATAGAAGGGCGCTTTACTTGATCAGCCAAGGAAGGCCAGCCAACCAAGGTTTTGTCAAAATGCTCCCAACTATATGGATTGGTACCAGAATGTTTCTCATCTTCGTGTAATCCATTATCTTAAACCAAAGCCCACACCTCCGTACAAGAGTATCCTCAAAGAGAAACCTGCGGGTTTTGAATAGATTGGTACATATTGTTTTGTTAATTTAGTTTAATATTATGGGTTAAAATAGAGTAATAACCGTTTGATGGTATGCTATGTTTTAAAAAAGATGAGCAGGTTCAAGAGTTTGTCCAAATGGTGCACTAACTGCATAAAGGCCAGAGAGCCTGTGCCACTTGAGAAGATAAAAAAAAACACAAAGAGTTGATTTATAACGTTGACAATGAAGATTATGCATCTCAGTTCGGGAAAAAAGGCAAGCAACCTACAAAGAAGGTGACCAAAAGAACTCGGGCGTCATCGAGCACTCAAGTTGATATCACAAATGATGAAACCAATGATAATGGTCCAAGTCGTAGAGGTAGTAAAGGTCGCAAAGTCAAAGCGAATAGGAACAACTAAACTCTCAATGTACTAAACTCTCGGTGTTTTGTTAACTTTATGGATAACTTTGTTTATGTCGAATTATGTCGTTTTCAAAGTTTGTGAATGGTTCGTTTTATGAATTATGAATGGTTTTAGTGCTATCTTTATGCATTTAACGATGACTCGCAAGCGAATCACATGCAGAGATATGAAACTGTTGAATTTTATAAAAACAATCGGAAGATTAGTTTATAAACGTAGCTCCCGATTCTGAGGATATTGCAATTTTATTTTCAAAATCGGAAGCTATTTATATTATGTACCTACCGAATCTGGGGATTTTGCAACAAAAAAATAAGATTCGGAAGATTGTTAATTTCGTTGCCTACCGATTATGCTTTGTGAACAAATAAGTTTTGTTATGTAACCAAACCACACCATATTCGGGAACTAAGTTAACTTATTAAACTGCCGATTATTGTCATAGGTAGGGTTAGTTTATATTGTTCCTACGATTATTCTATGTGAAGAAAAATTTGTTTTCTGTATCCAAACAACACCATAATCGGGAACTAACATCATTCCTTACCTCCCGATTATGGAAGATTTCAAAATTTTGAAAAAAAGGGATTTAAGCAAAAACTTGTTTTGAACTTATTTGACCTTCGATTATGGCTACATCCAAAACACAAACCAAATGGTTATGGTTGGATTTGTAGCCTCAAAACCTATGGAATTTGGCCAAGGTTGAATATGGGGCTACTTATAATCGGTAAGTCTATAAGTTATCCACACATTAATCGGGAACTAATGAGTTTATATTGACTACCGATTATTGTTAAACTACCGATTGTTGTGTTTGCTACCGATTATATAAGGGCATATCGGCCATTTTGAAAAATCGAAGATAAGGGTAGCTTGGATTTACGCTTGGGTGACCTTTTTTGTTTTTTGTGTCGCCCCTAAAAATGCCAGGTTTATTATAGGGGTTAATAAATAAATAATAAAAATGACAACGGTGTAAATAGATGAAATTCAAAATGACAACGGTGTAAAACATGGGAGTGTTGCAAATCAACTAACTTTGGCATAAAATAATTATTCACACAAGAACAACGCCGTCAAGGTAGAGGCGTAAAACGTGTCGGTCCAGCATAGCCCAGTCCACGAAATTACGTGTTTAGCATGTTGTGTGCCGTGTTGTGTGTCGTGTTGCGTTGTGTCGGAGATTAAGGCATGTCGTGCTAGATGATGTGTTGTGTTATGCCGGAAAAATAAACGTGTTGTGCCGTGCTGGGTTGGGAACATTTATTTTGTGTTTTTCAAAGTAAATATTTTTCAGATATTTAGGTATGGTTAAAATAAGTCAATATAACGATGATCAAATGTCAAAAATTAGCTAGATTAAAGACTTTCTTGTGAATATACACAAAATGTAAAGTATTTTGTGGATATTATGACGTGATTTTTTAACGTGTCATATTGTGCTATGTCACTGTGCCAATTAGACTAGCCCAACACAACCCATGAAACTAACGTGTTAGTCTAAGTCACATGTTATGTTGGGCTGTGCTTGTGTTGGCATAGCCTGATTACACCTTTAGGTCAAGGAATTTTTCCGTTCATCCCCTTTTTACATGTACCTCCCAAATATATCTTTTTTTAATTATATAATATAAAATCTCATTTTGGGTTTGGCATCCAACACTGGAAATATCCTTGGGAGGCATATCTTTAGCCGTTGAAGGAGTATTTTTCCAAGCATTCCTTTAATTACTTGATTAAGTGTATGAAATACTTTAGCTGAATGGTGAATGTTCTTATCCCATGGTAACACCTAATTTGGTCTTTTTTGATCAAACTCCTTCCATATGAATCAGAGTTCTCATTCCGTACTCCATAGCCCGTGCTCTTACAGTTTTACAGATTTTTTTTTTCTCATTCCATGTCCAAATGTTTTTTTTTTTCTAAAATGTAGTGCTTTAATGATATGAATTCTTGTTTGTTAGCATTATGGTCAGGACGACTGAGTTTGGCAAAAGATGATTAAATTGAACATTGAAACAAAGAACTACAGCTGGGAAAAAATAAGCAAAAAAATAAATAAACACTTATATGAGTATTCAAATGATTCTGCATTTCTAAAGAGGACTCACTTCGGAATACACTACATCGGAGAAAAAGTAGATGTAATGTATGCTGAATTTGAATAATTGATAACGAGAAGAACGACTTTGTTTTTTTTTCGGCAAAAGTAATTAAACCGACGAGAAATCACGTATTACTTATAAATATGTGGACAAATTGATTCCTCCGGCACCACAGTTTACTCCAACACCTAAACTCAAAAATCCAATTTACCTGCATAACTTCTCAAGTTTTCGCTAAAAAATTCACCGTATATATAATCTTACGGTGAGTACAAGAAAGTATGTAAAAAGTCATGAAAATTAAAGCATGCCAACTATGTAAAAAGTCATGAAAAATATGTTGCAATTGGCAAATGAATTTTGTGTTACTTCTCATACCAATCATGTCGAGAATCATGGAGTCAAATGATCCCTTGATGTTTTTATTTATTTGAATAGTTGGAGTTTAAGTCCTTAAGATGTGCGTTGCTAAAAAGAAGAAGAAAAAAATCATCCTAAAAATTTGAACACAGCATATACAAAGTTCCGAGGCCCACATCATGCGACGTAAACCTGTCTAGTGTCTACCCAACACATCCACAGAGGAAAATGGAGCAACATTAGCATAAAGCGAAAGCTTTTAAACGGAAACTATGGATGTTTTTGAGAAACTAGGCTTAGAATTATGATAAAAAACAGTTGAAGGGGATTGCCAAACCATTATACAAATCTTGAACCGCTAGAGCAATACAACCTCCCTGGAGGATTAAAAGCATCATCCAAAATATCAACTTCTTCAGAGATCATTTCTAATCATTGGTACTCGCTCGCACCAAACGAGAGGCCAATCACCTGGCTAGTAGTTTCAATAACAGTGTGTTTGCTTTTTGCATTTTGCTAACTCGGCGTCAAAATTTATCTCGGCCCCCGACTCGATTCGAGTCAGATGTCAGACAGTTTGTTTTTTATAAAATTCCCCCGAATAAAATGCCCCTCAATCATGGACCAAGCCACAAACTCACATATTTTTGAGTCAGATGAGACAGATCTGACTCAAAACACAAACATATTGAGTCAGATCCAGATGAGTTATGTGACATCAGTCAGATCCAGACGACTCGGATGAGTCAGGAAAAAAACAAACAAGGTGTAACAACGCTCTTTTGAACAATATCCGAGAATAGCTAAATTCTCGGAATAATCCTCTCTGTATCCCGTATCTTTATGAGAGTTGGTTTCTTTGATTCTTGGTTTTTTTGTTGTTTCTTTGTTCCTGTGAGAAAAGCAAAAAATAATAAAAAAAAAAAAATATCTACACATGGGTGCAAAATGTCAATTGTGCCTGGCCCATGGTCCTTGGCAACGCTAGTAGTTAGATGCTTTACATGCCAGACTCCCTGTTAGACGAATTGGGTTGAAGAAAACTTGATTCGCTCGAACATGGTTTGCCAATATAATAGTTTTGCATCCATGGTTCCGAGTCTGGCTTGTGTGTCTTACCACTCTTGTTATACTTGGATGTGAAATTTTCAGCTTTTGTGCCCTAGATAGGCAATCCAACCACCAAGGGATGAATAATATGATTTTACCTCGTTTTTTTAAGAATTGATAGTGTCACTTTTTCGTTTTAGCCAATACTTTTATATGATATTATCTCGATTTTTAAAGATAGGTATTATCATTTTTTATTTTAACTTATCTTTAAAAGAATCACATTTAATTTATTTTTATTTATGATGTTAATTACGAGGGTACACTCAAAGTATATTCACCACGAAAAGAGGTTACAACTCTTATATTCGTTAGATGTTTTGCTGGTATGAGACAGGGATAGTTAGATGCAATATTTTCCTCTAATAATGTTATTTGTTTGTCCAAAGCTCTAAAACCTATTTTGTTTTGTATTGTAGATTTTACAAGACCTGATAGTTATCCGAATCCGACGGGTATTTAATGTTTTTATCATGTCCCGTTCTAGGTCCATTAATTTAGGAACCAGACCCAAAACTAGCAGGACCCGAAACCGAAAAAAATAATTGATTTGGTTCCAGGTAGCATATACAGAGGACAAATTGGACCTGGTTGAGACCCATGTATATAACATCGGAAAAGACATGAGAGAGTGGAAAATCAACTAAATTTTAGTGCATAAAGAAGTCTTAAAAATAGGAACAAAGTGGTCATGGAATAAATTAGCCCATTCAACCCTTGCACACATTGTGCGATAACATTGTCATTTGCATCTTAATTAATTTATAACATACACCACATGTCTGAGCGCAAACACTATACACCGATTACCTGAACCAGGTCGATTGGTAAGTCTTTGGATGAAAATGGAGAAAAATGTATACTTCGAGTAAACCCTTGAAGACAACTAAGTATTTTCGGGACATCGCGGATTACCTAAATGTAAAATAGTTTTCATTTTTTACAATTTACTCCAGCATCTTGATTATTTCTTTTTTTATCGACAATTAATTATTTCTTGTCAAAAAAATTAAACCAACCGCCAGATTTACCTATACAAATTCAAGAAACCAATGTTCCAATTCATATACAACTCGAATTTACGCTCAAGTATTCAATATTGTATATGGTTATAGATCGAGCACAAGAAAAGAAAAAAAACATATCAATTTTGTAAGGAATCATGAAAATTTCAATAGATCGAACAATGAAGTACTTGTGACTACTCAGACAAATAATGTCGACAAAGGAAACCCATTAAAGTCTTCGAGTCAAGTTTTGAATGATGCATTTTGTTGTTAGATAAAATGCAGAATAACGCAAGAACTTGATACCTGAAAAAAAAGATGGTAGATTTTGTGAGTATTTAACGAAAACAAAAATCAAAATATTTATTAAAAAACACTGGTCCTCGATATGAAATTTTGGTTGTGCCACCGCCTGACTATCTAGTGATCAGCACTTTCTCATGCTATTCAACAAATGTACTACTTGGCACCTGGGTTGCACGCACGCTCCGTTTTTGGAGTCGTGTCCGAGTCCGAAGCGCGTCGGACACAGGACGTGCGTTAGACGCTGACACGACGCGTGTCCGACGCACCAATATGCGTGTCCGCTCGCGTCTTATTTGGACGCATCGATGACTCGTGTTTGAAACTTTTTTTCTTTATTTTCATTTAAACTTCTTCCTTTATTTTTACTATTATTAACTAAATGAAGAAAGACAAATATTTAGATCAATCATTTAAGTCTTTATTATGATTTTTTAATTGGGAATGACATCACATATATTTTTTGTTGGGCATGTGTTGTTCTAAAAATGCATTTTGATTGTGCCATGTGTTAATAGTGATAATTGTTTGACCTTCGAAGCGTATAAACAAACGATCTCTCATTTTCTTTTGAAATTTATACACATGTAGCATTATTTTCTAATTTTTAGGATCGAAACACTTGACTTTGTTGTATAAATACATAATTGTATATATAAATAAAATATGTATTTACGTGTCCGCGTCCTAGTTTTTTGGGAAATTTGTAATGTCCACGTCCGCTTCGTGTCGTGTCCGTGCAAGCCAGCTTGGCACCTGAACTAAAAAGATGGTAAATTTTGTGAGTATTTAACTAAATAAACAAAAATCAAAATATTTAAAAAACACCTGGCCCAAATATGAAATCTTGGTTGTGTCGCCGCCTGACTATCTAGTGTTCAACATTCTCTTATGCTATTCAACAAATGTATTACTTGGTCGATTCATTTTTATTTATTTTTCGAAAAAGAAGAAAGATCTTCGTATATTGAATAATACCTCTTTTTTCGTCCCGAGAACAAGAAGAAAGTTGATTCCATTGTCATACCATAATTGATATTACAGATTATTTAAGAGGATTCTTAGATTTTCCCCAGTCGGGTCCAAGAGTATAGCTCAGTGGTATCCCATCAACTCCAGTAAGGAGGAAGTCAGGGGTTCAATCCTCGCTGCCGTAAAGGTTTGTGGTAGATTAGTTGTATAGTGGGTTGAGCGGTGTTGGGTCTGGCAGTGGGGCCAGTCCAACTGGCTGGGTTCAGGTAGGGGCCTAGGTCCGGCTTTCGCGTATCAAAAAAATTAAAAAAATTAAAAAAAAAATCCCAAGTCCAATATTTATGAACAACAAATTTATCACAGTAGGTTGAGATATGGGCTTCTTGAATTATTTTAAATCTACTATTCAATATAAAGCCGTTCACTTATTTCAAATCTACTATTCAAGATAAAGCCGTTCACTTTGAAGTTTATGCAGTTAACTGGTTGTATAGTAAAATCTTCACTAATCTTGAATCTTTGTTCTCTCGCTTTTATGTATATTCCTTTCAACAACGTAAGAGTAGCTTCAGAGTCACTTTGGAAAATAATGTTGTGTCCGCTCCATTGTGTTGCCCATAGGAATGCAGCTTCAGCTGCTTTGATTTCTAGCTCTTCTCTAGTTCTAAAGTTAGCATGTAGTCACCATTGGTCAATTCATATTGGAGTTTCAAATGGGTGATACTGACTCTTTAATGCAACCATTTCACATTTCCAAAATCAAGCCTATGATTTCTAGTCTACTAAAGTCAAGTTTCAGACTAGGATTAGAGCATTGTGGTTGAGTATTAGACATCACTGAATAACCCTCGAACACATATGACTGAAGAACAAACGAAAATATTTGGAAAACTTCATTGACAAATAGGTATGTGAAGACTAGATCAGTAACACCCCCGAGTTCCTGGACTGTGGTCAAACCCGTATGGAGATCCGAACTCAAGAAGAGACTTAAAATTTTATTTTTATACTAAACATAATTAAATCTTTATATACATGACTTGATTCATATAAATTTAATAAACATCTTTAACAACATTTCAGTTAAGATTTACATTTCAAGCAATACAATAAAACAATTCAATCACTACTCATTTCTAGCTTTCGCTGCGCCACTCTGATAAATCTTCAAGGATGTCAATTGGGGTGAGATGATATCTCAATAGAATGCATTCCAAATTCTCCAAAGATGCGCAAACATAATCATTTTATCAAGCAAAAAAATATACCAAGAAACACATTACGACTTCAGCGAATCAATGTTATACTCGATAATCACATTACGAATAATGTTTCTAATAAATTATCTTATTTAGATTCCAATCATGAATTCATAATACCAATATTATTGCCAAAAAATCATTCATCAATGATTCAACACATATATTCACGCATTAATATAGTCACATAGAAACCATGAGTTCATAATACCTATAATAGTTTCAACAATCCATCCAATTAGATTTAACAATTGAGTTCATTACACCAATAATAATTTCAATAAATCTACCAATTTAGGTTTTAACAATTGAGTTCACGGTACGAATGTCCTTGGTTCGTACATCCACCTATCGTTTACCGGCACGGACAGCCGCCATCGATGGTCGGGAAACACAAGTTCCCCATGGGGATCATTACACATTTAACTCTCGGGGATCATTACCCGCCATTAGCATGAAACATGTTCCATATAACGGTAAAACATGAACTCATTCCTTTGTAAATCATTTTCACAAACAAAACAAGCAACCATGGCTTAACAACATGAATTTCTTTTTAATCAAACAAACTAACTGCAACCATATTACATTATATGTTTCATGGTTATAACTTTATCTGATCATCCTCAAATTTTACAGGAACATTCTTGACATATTATTATATAACATATCCAAAACTCACACCAAATCAACGGTTCAAACAAAAGATATTTGTTTTATAAGATCATTCTAAAAACTGGGCAGATAACATAATATTATCATATTATTCACATTAAATTCATATTAATTTTAAATTGAGAAATTCCAAAGCAAAATAAAAGATAAGATATTTATCTACAACTTTCATTAAGACCTCAAATCATTTCAACATCATTAAGACTACCTAAGAACCTCAAAACCACAGCAAAGCGAATCTGTCCAGAATTTCAGAAAATATCACTCATATTCAAACAAACATTCAACAAGAAATACTTAATCATGTTTTATATCAATAATAGAATCCTGATCATCAAAAAGAGGTACATATTTATTCAAATAAATTTCAGAAACCTAATGATACAAGATTAAACGAAATTAAAATCAAGCATTAACAAAAACACAAGGAGAAAGGGATTTAACATTCTACCTCAACTCCATTAAGCCTCTACTGATTTTCTTAATTGAATCTCCTCAAGAACCCTAACTCAAATTTATCTCCTTCCTCTCCTTAGCTTTCTTCTCTAAACAAAAACCTATATCTCCATCTCTTTTTATTTCTCCTAGCCTCTTGGTTTCTAACTTCTAAAATTCCTTTTCTAAACTTTTAGGTATAAAAATACTTAGTAATATTTTCTCTATTTATATATTTGACTTTTCATTTTTCTCTCATTTTATTTAATTACTAAACCTAATAAGGTGACTCTATTTCCACATAGCTTTCTTAGTTTTAATCAACCCACTTAGGCTAAGGCTAAGGAACAACAACCAAAGACACAAGGTTAACTGATTCGGGTATAACCCGACCCAAAATAGTATCTAAAATATACAGGGTATTATATGGAACATCTTATTTACTCACAATATTTACCATTTTATTTTATTAGATTATGTCGTATGATTTTAGTAGATTTAATATTGAAAAGAAGAAATTTTGAGTCAAACTTGTCTTCATAAATCTCTCGAAATATGATTCAGCAATGGACGTTCTTAGATCCTTAACAAATTTGGGTAAGAAAAATATATCGCATGAACTATTTTTATTTCAAGTTGATCATTTGTAAATTTCCCAAGCAATGATATTTATAGAACGCGTAATTGGGGGATATGGAAACTAATTGGGGGGTATGAATTACTTCCCCCAACCAAAGGTGGTTGTTAAGGGGTGTTTTTTGAGTGCGAAAATACCAAAACACCCTTTCCTTAATTAAAAAACATTATGAAAAGACTGTAATTCCCTTTCCTTAAAACATAAACATCAAATAACCAAAATCATATATCCCCCAATTCAAATTTGTACCGGCATAGGTTAGTTTTTGAAAAAAAAAAAATTCTTCATCTTCTTCCCCAAAAAAAAAAATTTGTACCGGCATAGGTTTGGATCCCTATTTTGTCATTTAGCTATATCCCCCAATTAGTTTCCATATCCCCCAATTACGCGTTCTATTTATAATCTATGGTGATTGGGAATGTTTCGAATAGCTTAAAAAGAGTTTTCAGAACTTACTAAATTCTGGAAACAAAGTAGGTATACATACCTAGTACGCGTACCCTAGTGACCCGAGTTCTGGAATATGAGAGGTATGCATACCCAATACGCGTACCCCATGGTTCTGAGTTCGTGAATGTGAGAGAGGTACGCATACCCATTACGCGTACCCCTGGGATATGAGTTCGTAAAATCTAAGGGTACGCGTATCCCAACAACTTGAGTTCGCGGACTGCCCGTACGCATACCTACCCAATTTTGAACTATACATATGCTATATATAAACTAGGGGGATTTTGTGTTTCCCCCTCAAAAAAGATGCTTATTTTGCATTACCCCATTTTAAAATCGCAAATAGGTGAAACCCCCTCTACGTCAACTTTTCCGTCAATGCCTAGTTAAGTAAGCACGTGCAGTGCACGCGTGTGTAGTAATAAAATATTAAATAATAGATTCTCTTTAATGAAATTCGTAATCTTCTTTCGTCCCCGTTTCCTTCTTCATCTCGATTTCTCCGTAACAAGAACTTGAGCTTTTGGTTTACTCTTTCACGTTGATACTTGGAGATTAAAAATGTCTCGATTAAGAGCTATTTAAAAGTTCTAAAGGTAAGAAACATTAGGTTTTAAAGGATATTATTGTTGTTGCCGTTGTTAATTTTTAAGAATGAATCGTGTAGATTGTCAACCGATTTAGACATTGAATGTGATTAAAGACGTGTGTTAGAAGTTTGAATGATTAGGAAGGCTTGAATTGAGTTGGAATTGAATTTCCAAAAAGATAAAGTAGGAAATTGGCCGTGAAACCACTGAAAATGTGAACTTTTCACCGTTCAAATTGAAGATGAATGGATGATAAGTATTTAGAATTTTCTTTGGATTAGAAACGTGGGTTGTTAACAATTTCACAATTGCGGGTTGGAATACCTATAAAAGGGAGCTAAATTTGCAACCATTAACACATCCCTTGACCATCGAAGCTCCACATAACCTTGTTCGTTGAAAATCCAAAGAAAGGAGCTCTGTTTTCTCAAAACTTAAAACCGCCACCAACATTCATTCCACTTCCACCAAGCAATAGTTACATTTCTTCGTTTTGCAGAAAAAATCGGAGACTCGTTTCTACGATTCGATTAATGCGAGAAAATGAAACGAAACAATGATAAGCAGCACTATGAAAAATTAGATGAAACCCATTTAAGTATTCCAATCAAATGAAGATACAGAGAATATCCAGTGACTCAATCGATTGATAAATATTATAGTCTGCTATCGGTGATTACTGCCACCTCATATCATCATGCATTCTATCAATGGTATTCTCTTTTGCAATTAGAGATCAATTACAACAAATCACTTTGAAGATTTCCAATACTTGATTTCAATTCGGTGATCCAAGAAACGGTTTAACAGAGGGTTAAGTTTTGTGATTATGAAATTGAAATTTTAGGGGAAATTTAGTTTTTTTTTAAAAAAAAAATTCAAAAAGGATGATAATAAAAGGAGATATTTAAAAACGAATATATTAATCCCAACAAGAAGAACGAAAGCACAACCGAGGAATGGAAAAAGAAGAGAGAAGAACAGCACGTGAAAGGAGACGATGATTCAGGTTTTCGTGAGCGTATTTTAGGATTTTCGTCTTTAATTATTTTCCAACTACACACGCGTGCACTGCACGTGCTTACCTAACTAGGCATTGACGGAAAAGTTGACGTAGAGGGGGTTTTACCTATTTGAAATTTTAAAAGGGGGAAATGCAAAATAGGCATCTTTTTTGAGGGGGAAATGCAAAATCCCCCTATAAACTATTTTCACAAATATGTTTGGTATTGCTACAACTCTCATAAACACTTCTAAGACAACTTTGTTCACTAAATCATTTGTGTTTGTGAATCATGGCTTAAGTCATGGGTGTTAGTGAACTCCACTTATGCTTGAATGTTTAGAAGGCATACTTGCCAATACAAACTATCATTCTACATGTTTCCAGAACCCTGCACCATAGTGTCTATTATTCTGTGTAATTTCAAGGTGGACTTCTCACATGCTTACATAAATTCCTAATAAGAATTTCATCTAAACTGAGAAAGTGTTTGCTTGGATCTCAAGTTATATTAGCTTGAATTCAAAGCTACCTAGCGTTGAAAATCTATAAATAAAGAGATTCTTGCAACAAGATTTCTCAATCCTTGGCACTTCTATGTCCTAGTTGCTAAGCAAGAGTCATCCTCTATTAACTTATTTATCCTCAGTGAAACATAATTAGGTTTACGTCTTGAAGACTTCACTTAGGGATTTTTGAAGTCTGGTCGGACTATCTTTTACCTGATAGTTCGTGTATCCTTATCTTGTTCTTATTTATCGTTGAGGTTTTCGTCAATCTCCGATCAGGAACGAGATAGATAGAAAATGCAAAATTTTCTTCATCTTAGACTTTATGATTCCTCAAGATAGATATTTAAAATTATTCTTAATTGATTTGTTTAGATTATTCTTCTCAACAAACTGAGTGTAAGTGTTCCGGATTCGTGAAGTTTGCTGGACTTTGTCTATTGTAAACAGATTTCCAAACTAGATCGAAAAATCAAAAGGGAGATAAAATAATCTTATTTATTAAAGGCAGATTGGTATCAAAAGTCTTCACTTAAGTTGAAGCAATTCTTAGGTTGTAAAGGACGTCAGCTAAGCTAATAAATTGCATAGAGAGTTGCAAGGTTCAAGAGACATAAGGAGCACGGCTGCAGCTGAATTGCTTGGAGGGTTAATTCGTTATATATTCCAATCTGAATGCTAGTGTTTGTAGAAGCTTTATACACTTTGGTATCCAAAGTTCTACGAGGTCTTGAGATTTATCTACAGGTATAGTTTTCTCGTTAACAAAACTTTTGGTGTATTGTGTTTTTATTTTTATACATTATATTGTTTTATTTTTATAATAGGAATAACATAAGTAGTACGTATTCAGTCTAAGTAGTTTAAGTCGTTATTAACTTTGATCAACAACGAGACTTGTTCTTGTTGAATTCGTATCTTTAAATATATATATTACAAGTTTCATACTTGTCAGATTCGGATCCTCTCGATTTGGATAAGACTGGATTGATCTTGGATGTTGATTTTTAGATCATCCAAGAACTCTTCAATAAACTTTGATCGAGGTTTATAGACTTTTAATCTAACTTATGATTATGAAAGAGATTATAGAAAAAATATATATACATATTGTTCAAGGGTCTTTGACTTAGACCTACTTGCAACTAGTCATTTTTACGCATTTCAAAGGAAAGATAAATGTTGTAGCAATTTGCATGTCCCGAACATGAGAATGCATATTTGCGAACTAAGTGGCATCATTTATGCGTAATCTTGTGCATCTCTTGCGAAAGCCCCTTAGCCTATAAAAGTAGGTGCTTCTTTGGTATTTGGCCTTGTGGCAAATTGGTAATTATTGGTGATGCGAATTTATATTCATTAATGTTGGATTTAATAGCTTGAGTTTTAGTGTAACTCAATAGAGTTTCTAAAATAGAACTTCTAGGTTAAGTTTTAGTCTAGCTTATGGGAACGTCCGGAAATGGGGATCTCTAGATTAAGGTATTCAAGATTAACTCTATTAGTCTAACATTAACTTAATTGTTCTTTTCACATTGAGCTTTAGTTTTTAGCAAAATATACCTACAATCAAAGACTTTCGCAATTAGGTTTACCTTAATCTAAAGAGACCTATTTTTGGACGTCTTCTAAAGTAGAACTTTTAATATTGGATTTACTTTAATAGCTTGAGTTTTAGTCTAGCTTGAGTTATATTCTAACTCAAAGATATCCTTTAGAAACGATTGGTTATTCGCATCAATATTGTATTTACCTTAATAGCTTGAGTTTCTTGTTTCATCCGAGTTGGTTGTTCGGATGAACTACGATATATGCTTGATCCTTTCATAGTACAGGTATGGGACGTACGCATCCACCTTGTGGTGCAAGATTTTGTTGCTCATATCATCTAAATAATAGACTATTGCAATACACCAAATAACTCATATTATCTCGGCTCGATTATGCGAAATAAGAGATAATTTTTGTCATATCCGAGGAGATACTTGAAGTCCATTTTCTGGATGCTCATACTACCTACCGATTTGTGCGATGTCGGCATTTATCAATTATGAATTGAGCAGGATAGGGAAAGGAAGCTAACTATATTGCAAATTAAGGGAGCTTGCGTAGGCCACTCACATCACGAGGATTATGCACGACATGCATGACATGCACCCTTTGAGATCAAGATCAGCGCGTACATCTAGCGCAAGAGTAACAACTCGAAAAATAAGTCTGCAACGGCCTATGTGCTGGCCCAAGGCATGTGCAAAGGCATTGGAAGTACATGCAAGTCGGCATTCCAAATGTGCTTCCATGTTTATGACTTGCACCCTATGTAGAACAAGGGTAAGTTGGAACGACATGCAAACTACGTTTATTGTATCATGATTGCAAAACATGTTTGGAAAGGCATATCGACGTGCATTTTTCTGGTGAGAAGCGAAACGTTATTTCCTTGTTACTCTCATCAGAGTGACACATCGATAAGTTTAAGTCTTCCAAGCGCGAGCTTGAGGCAAAAAATGTTGGTCTGTCACAAGAGTCCAAAACAAAAGTCCATTTGTGAATCCATATCTTAATATTGCAACAATCACTAAGGTACCAACAACTATACTCGTTAATGAATTGAAGTTCAGAGTTAAATTTTTTTTCCGGGCAAAAGGAGAGTTCACATACGGTTTAAAACATCACCAATTTGGAAAGTTATTTGCACCAAAATCCTTAGTCCAAATATTATTTGTCCTAATACACTATCTCCGAGGAAATTTTGTGAAAAGAGCTTTGTTAAATACTACAACTCTTTAAAACCAAGCCCACTATCCTCTTTATTTTGCATAAGTTATTCCAGGAAATATTGTTTAAATCTTTTCTTCTTCAGAATTTATCTTGGAAAAAATTTAAAGTCTAAGTAGTAATATTAGGAAGTTTAAAAGATACCATATGGTAGACATGAAAAACATTAAGAACATGCTTAACCATCACAATTCTGCCAGGTTCAGATAGGTTCGCATCTCTCCACTTAGCTAGTTTGACTTTCATTTTTCCAATAAGAAACGAAATGAAGTCCCAAGTATTTCTCTTTAGAATATATAAGGGAACTTGAAGAATGTTAGTCAATCTTGACACACTACTAGATTCATGTTGTTCTTTGAAGTAGACAGAAAGATTATTGAAGTTAGTAACTTTGTCAATTATTGAATTTCCCAGTCACTTGAAGCACGTAACTTGTTTGAGTGAGATTATTTTTACAAAACAAAATGCAATCATTACTAAACAATAGATGATTGATCTTTAGTGCCCTTCTGGCTATTTTTATACTTGTTAACTCATAGAATGCAAGCATATTAGAAAAAACCTCCATGCTATTATAGAAAGATAAGGAGATAAAAGATCCCCTTGTTTAATCTCAATTACTAGATGAAAAGTCTTACATGGAGAACCATTAAAACATATTTCAACTTGAGTTGTATTAATGCAATAAGAACTCTTCTATACGGATGGAACACAAAAACATACCAAAAAACCGACACTCAGACACAACTTTGGCTGATGGGTCCTGGTGGGCCCTGTCCCCATCCCGAAACTAGCAGGGGGTCCACCTTTAGTATATGTCATTTTTGGTGTGTGTTTTTGTGTTCAGTCCGTTGAAAGTTTATGATGCACTAATGGATGAGCGTAACCATTGACGAAACTAAAGGGGTGGCTGAGGGGTGCTCCAGCCGCCCCCAAATCTCAAAATATCACCCAAAAATCATATTTTTATGTGTAATTTTTTGTTAAAAAAATTAATAGCCCCCCTTAGAAATTTGGGAAATCCTAGTAGAAATCCAAAGGTTTCTGTTTTCCCTTACAGGAGAACAAAATTTCCGTTTTGCTAAATAGAAAGACAGAGTCAAATCAGTTGTCCTGGTTGGCACAGAATCGCTCCAAAATGACCTTCTTGTCCTTGAAGTGGTTAACTTAACCAAACGGGAATGGGTAAAATATAAGCCATATATGTAATATGAATCTGATACCCAACTTCCCTAACCCTCAGTTTCTACGTCTTTTCTTCTTCTTCTTCTTCGTATTCCTGCATTTTTCTTCTTCTTCTTTGGTAGACATTGATAGATGCGGTGTTATTCCTTTTTGTTGTTAGTTTGCTACTGATAGGATTTGGCGCTAAGTGTTGGTGGAATCTTTTTATTAGCTACTTGAAGAGTATTCAATTGGTTTATTTATTAATTCTGACCTAATTTTCGTATTTGAACCTAGTTTACAGATCTTCTAGGATGAACCAGAGGAGAATGTTATATAAGTTGGGAATTAGTTTTTTCTATTTTGCTGGATTTTTTTATTGGATTCGGGGTTTATAATTGTGGTTTTTTATGGAACACAATGAGTGTAGTGGTGTTGGTATAGCAATAATAGGTATGTAATCAACTCAATTGTTCCGTTCATTTGGAGTTTTAGGCCCTTGCTAATGGTGTCTCTTCTTAGAAAACTCGTTTTGATTTAGAACTAGAAATGATTTACATTTTATGTTCTTGATTCGAGTTATGACAACTTGACTGATTAAATAAAATTGTTTCTTAGGATTTGGGAGTTGCATAAAATTGAAACGAAATTGAAACTATGTAAATTGATGGTCGTTTTTTATGCTATCGAAATTTCATAGAAAATAATGTTATATTTGAGAAGTGTCTTTCCAAAGTAGCCATTTTTTCAGATGCAGTAATGTACACTACTAAAAATGTGCAAACCCTGTTTTCTTAGTGTAGTTTCTTACTTTATCGCAATGTTGCAGTGTTTTGTTTAGCCTAGACTCTAGACTGCTGTTGCGACCTATACGTTTGTAGGCATCAATAAGAAAATGTGCTGACACTTGATCCAAATTTACATTTTGGTTATGAAGCATGACTAATTGATATGTGCTGAAATTTGTTTTAAGTTGATTGACCCACACTAGGCTAGTCCAACCTGTGTATTTGATGGGGATTAACCACTCATGTAGTTGCTTCAAAACCACCATATTTGCATCTGTAGACTTACCATTAAGAAGTTGTGAGAGATTAAGAATAGCAAAGATGATTTCATACGTACATCTTCTCTATTATGACGGCTAAGAGACAGGTTTACCTTTCATTGATCACATGTGCCTTTAAGGTATTTTTAAGCTTTGTCATTTAGACAATTAACGCCTCTCATGTTTGACTGTAAGATAATAAAAGTAACACTTTATCTTCGAGATGGACTTTAATTACAGGAAAGTAGCGTAGACTTGTAGAGCCTGAGTAGGTGATTGGAAGAGCACTAGATACGCCAGAGGTTTGATGAGACATATAGATATAGGACTGCTAAGAGATGTGTAGTAGTTAGGTGTCGAGGTATTTCAAACTATGTAACTGGATTGTCTTTTTCATTATCTCATGTGATGATGTGAAGCACACTTTGGCTGTGGTCTTGTTAATTTTGATTTGCCTTGTAGTGAGGTAAAATGTCGGATATCCACTTGAGTGGCCTTTACCTTTTGGGTTTCACATCTCAGTAGACTTACCATTAAGTAGTTTTGGTAAGAAGAAGACTCGCTTATCTTCTTGTATATGCTTGGAAGACTCGCATCAACTTGATTAGTGTTCTAAAGTATTTAATATGATTCGGTTCCGCTTCATGGAAAGCTTGACATAACAATAACTGCACGTGATAATTTTGACCTCGAGTCTGCATTGCTGCAACATGATTAAGTTGTTCGACATAATTGACTACCTCTTATGCTAAAACAGTTGGATATTTTGTTTTGCTCTTCATTTTTTTGTCCCTAAGAAGCCCAAAAATGAGGATGTTATTGTTTCTCTTCTTTCTTGTATTAGTTTGATGCATAACATGCAAGTTTCATACATCAATTCCAGATAAGATCACCCAACATCTTTGCAACCCTCCCGACGTTAGAGTACCCGGTTCGGTGGGCCTGATGCATCTGCGCTTGTAGCATGCCTGTCTGCCATTAGGTGGGCATACTAAGCGAGTCCGTGCATGACTCCTCTTATTTTCCTTGGTATGTTTCTTAGTGACACTGGCCACTTCTACGCACCTCCTAAACATGTTTTTACTTCTTTCCACTAAGGTTGGAAAGGGATGCGTCTATAGAAGATCAATATGATGTTGTACGAGGTGAAGTTCTTCTTGATAAATAGATTTGGGAGGGAAGTTTGTTCTCTGTTTGTAATGTTCACATGTCTCAAAATGGTCCCTTCGTTGCATATCGGTAAAATTTGAAATGTTAGCATTACAGAAATATATCAATAGTGTCTTAATTTAGTGTTACTCGGACAACAAACTACGATGGGAAGATGAGCATGGGAATGAGTAGACGAGTAGAAAAGCACAACTTAACCATAAATTAGGTATTAAATTTTTTCCGACCCTTCGGTTTACTTCTCAAAAACTTTTATCCATGTTATTTTTGTTCTTATTTTCGTAAGTCTCTCTAACCAAGTAATATTCCTTATTTCCTTCCGTTTTTTTGAAATCAGAGCCTTGGAACACTCTGCCAAAACCTTGAAGGATCTTAAGCTTTTTACTTTGGATTGGAAGTACCCCTCCAATACTATAATCTCTGTCTCTTGCTTCACTCTCTCATCTGCACTGAAAAGTCGAGGGTTAGTAAATCACAATATTGTTCTTCTATTTATGTTATTTGAAATCATAGTATTGTTATTTTGTCGTTTTGATATGTCTCACAGTTCCACCTTTAGATGATCAGAGTTGTATCGTAGTTATTGTTGTAAAAGATTAATACATTAGTTGAATGAACTTTTTTGTCAGATTCCAAAGTTTGGTGTATATTGTAATTGTCAACTCGCACAATTCGGTCCTCAAAAGTGGAAAAAAAATGGATAGTGGCGCTCTGCTATCTCATTGATATATTATGCTTTTAGGTGTTTTCAATCAGTTGACATTTACTTTTGAACATGGGTTATTGCGGTTATTATTCTTGTGGATGTATACCTTTGCGCATATGAACTCTGTGCCGTGTATGTTGCAGCAAGCTCGAGTGCTTCTGAGCGATATTCTCCTTCTGGGTTCTTTTTTGGTGTGTCGGCTATTGCTTTAGCAATTAACATGCTCTTTATTTGCCGAATGATCTTCAATGGTAATACATCTAAGCCTTATAAATTATTCTTGTTATATTATTATTTTTTTGGTTTCATGCAGCGTGTATTGGATTCTGTTGGAGCGATGGTAAAAAAAGATGATTGTTGCTTAATGGTAAAAAGATGATTGATGCTTGTAACGAAATTCAGGACAACAATCTTAAGGTTTGTGTATTTAACTAGTTTTCAGATGGTTCATTTTCTTTTTTCTTTAGGTGTGCAAACAGATTAATCATTGAGTTTGCATTTACATTAGGCATTATGATATACCACTTGAGCTAGTGCGCAATACTTATTTTTTGTGAATTCATTTTTTTTATTTTAGCTAAAGTTCTGTTGCCATTTGATTTATGTTTCCTTTGTGTTAACAGATCCTACTTAAGGTCGAAAGTAGTCGAGATTATCGGGATTTACTCATTGTGGTTGAGAACGAGCATATCGGTTGACAGTTGAGAAAGAAGTATCGAGAAATCAGCCTAGCTTCACCAAGTGTTTGTCGAGAAGTTCACTTTTATAAGCAAAAAGGCAAAGTAGTGCATATTGTCTTTCAGACGTTCCTATAAAAAAAAATTGGGTACCATGTTAAAACCGTTGTATAAATTTCAATGGGTACTTTATTTTCATGCTACTATAAATTATGATTGGTAAATGACTTTGCGGGTCGTATAAATTAAACTAGGTAACCAAGCCAGTCTGTAGTAAAAAAAATGGGTAAATTATTTCAAGTTCCAAAGGAAGATTATTTGTTATTCGGGTGTTTTGTACTCAAACTTAGTAGGCGGTTGGAATCTAGGATTATTCTTGCAGTATCCGTGCCTAACTCAATAATCTTTATGTATATAAGGGTACCTATTCCTGAAGTTGCAATGCGCAATGAAAATAAAAAGATGATTACATCTCGTTATGCACTACTTTGTTGACAAATATATTTTTCATAGTTTGAACTAATATTCAAAATACACATGAAAAAAAAAATCATAGTAAACATTAGAGTTTAAACATGTGCAACGATGACATTTTGTATCCAGGGCTTCTAACTCTCTACCCGAGAGACATATACTGATAGTGTTGATCAAATTGTATACGCCACACAATCCAATCCTATTTCTTAGGTTTCGAACATTTTCTAAACAAGCTTCAACACCCCATATTTCCCCAACGACTCACAAAACTTTTGCAAGCCAAACTTGAGCACAATTGGATCTTCACTATCGCATCTGACCAAGTATCGCATCTCACCATTACAGGTCTGCACTACCGCATCTGACCATTGCTTGGCCTGCGACAAATCCATCTGTCATGAACAAGAAAAGGAATAAAATTAATTATTATCCACATACGAGAAAAAGTAAAATGGCATACACAACTTCTTATACACCTACTTTAGCTGCTTCACCTGACCTCTCTTGGATGAACATGGACAAAATTCTGTCCACATCAATTCTGTCCCCTGCAATTCTTACTCAAGAAATTGTAACCTACATCAATAGTTGCTCTCTTAAAGATGGATGATCCTTGTTTTGCTTTCAAGCATGAATGCAGAACCAAGTCTTATATTTTTCCCTCAGTTGCACATCAGTTTCAAATCTTTCATCTCTTACAGATTCATTGTCAATTGCAAACCTTACTCTTCTTTGAAGACCAGTTTGCTCCATATCTATAACATCTGTCAAACTCTCTACTGTTTCGAATCCAACAGAAACACTAGCTCGCTCCAGTCTCTTCCATTTTGTAAGCCGGTCGGCCTGACAAAATAAACTTCATCAGTGGTCAGCATAAAATAAATTGGGTACCCCTTTGAGAAAGTTGTATAAAATAAACTGGAAACCCCTTTAAAAATGTCGTATAAAATAAATTGGGTACACTTGTCTGTTGGTCGTATAAATAAAAACGGGTAAATGATAATCACTGTTATATAACTAAAAATGTATAACGGAGTTGGTTGATACTCAAAACACCAGAAGTTCCAATACATCATTGTCATAATATATCAATGAACTAAAATTCATTACCTCTCCCATAAGGGGTTCATAGTGTAATAATTCCTACAGAAAAGAATACAAGTAATGTAGTACACTAACATAGATTATGGTAACCTTGGTGTTTTTACGAATCCCAATTCTTCTGATCATGGTTTACTCTGGTGTTTCTGAATTCTTCAGTGTTGCATATCACTGGGTTGAAGTAACCTTCAGGTGACGAGAGGAAATGGCGTAGTACATCAGGATTGTTCTTGGGAGATTGTCCCATCCCCATAGACAATACTCCATAAATGGAAGAGATAGCATAATACAAGCAGAACATGACCAGGAAGAATTTCCACAAATCATACAAGTAAAGAACATTTCTTTGTGAACTCTTTTTGGTGAATTACCCTTCTAGTTGTTCAAAGAGTTAACTGGGTCGGGAATTCGTAATGCTGTGACAATATGTGCAGCTAACTAGTAGCCTAGGTAGTAATGTACATTCTTGGTTTAGTTTCAGTAAGTTGAGTTCTAAGTTTAACTGTCCTGAATTACTGCTGGAACATTTCTGGATGTGCAAGATACAGAGTTTAAGAATTATAGGATCATTCAACGAAAATTCAAACACGTCGTGGAAAATTTCACCTGTGAATAGCTTGAATGTTGTAGGTAGACTTCTTTTTTCTGATACCTAAAACACATCGGACTTCTGTAGGCTATATAAACCTGGATGTATAATCACTGGCCGGGCTCTCTATGCCCTGTAGCAAATCAACCAAATAACAAATAAGATGTCTTGTAAGGTGTTGCAATTCGCTCTTTCATATCCCGTATACATTATAAAATTCTATTAATAGTTGAGAAAAAGTGCACTTACTCTTTCCAGCCAACTTCGCTCGTATGCTCGAGAAAGTTAAGATTTCTTGGCATAGTTGCAAGGGTATGAAGCATATCTGAACCTGACCACATTGAAAGTTAAGGTTTCTTCAGTTAGTACAAGTTTAAAGCATTTAAGAAGTTGGCGTTACGCCACAAATTGAGTTTTTTTCTCACTCAATCTTAGAAAGTAAGACTGAGAACCCATGTATCATATGTAGACAATGGAGTAAATGGAACAAACGTTAGGTAATTCTGCAATCCGCACAAGGGGACAATGAAGTGCTAATGATCGAGTACACCAAAAACCTCATTTCTCAAATCAAAAGCAGCATTCGAGGAGCATACCCCGTGATATAAAACCAATAACTTGTTCCTGACATATAACTAGATTCTAAGTTAAATTTGACATCAATTCCTGAATCTAAACAATGTTGTAGATCCTAACAGGTTACCCAAAACCCCAATAAGAAAAGTTTCCTATGAAGTGTAAACAATGCCTTTGCAACATTCATTCTTAAATAATCGGCAACTCATACAGAGGAAACCCGATTACAATGCACATTATAAGCATATGAATGCATCCATGAACATAGCTAACGGATCAAAACTCAAAGACACCATAAACAAGATTCATTCATTCTTAATTTACAACTGATACAGAAAGAACAGATTATGATGCACATTCACACGGAGTTTTTGGTGCCTATGGCAACTAAGAGTTAAGACCCATAAACGAATGCAAGCTACCACACAGTATGGTGGCGTCTACAACAACTAAGACCATCATGTTTATTTCATTTCCCATGGAGTTAGTTGATCTCTTTTGAAAACTGCAATCCCTCCCCTTGGAACAAACATAAATTAAAAAAATCGCCACTAGAAAAATCAAGGATTATAGGTAAAGGAAGTGCAATTTACCATCATGTGTAACCAAAGGATAATCGAAGCATCTTGAGATTAATAAACCAATCCCATTCCACATCTTTCTTCGTCAAAATAGCGGACATGAAGTGTATTACTAACCACAGTAGATCCTCTATATGTAATCAAATTAGCTCTGACAACAACTTCAACATTACCAATCTCACTAAAAACATCTTCATTTTCAACAAATATAACTAAAATCAATCTCTCACTTGATGAAGCTTCAAGGTCTAAATGCAATACATACGATTTAATGGATGATATAATGCTTTCACAACTATCTTCATACTTTCTCCATCTCCACTTGACCCGAGAGATCAAATAAGCTAATCTTGGTATTGGGTTTGTTGATGTTGGTAGTATTGATAGTTTTGATTCTACAAAGTCGGGTTTTATTGGTGGTGTTTGATGAGAATTGTTATTTCTAGGATAAACAAACGAACCGAATTGAGATTTCTTCGATACACGTAATCTATGATTAGAGTTTTGAATCAATGAAATAAGAACACATCTCGGATCTCGTCTATACAAAAGATCACAATAATAAATAATTGAATTGTGGCTTCTCCATCAATCGCCGCTTCTCCATCGATTGTTGCTCCTTGGGGTAAAATAGCTTCTGGTTGAGAGAAAAATCATCTTCCATTCGGTTTCTCAAACCAACCCAATTTTCCTAACCTTAGTATGAAGGTAACTATGGTAAACTGAGGGGTAAACTCGGATTAAAAAGATGAAATTAAAGAATATAGATGGACAGACTCACTTGTCCTTCTATATGGTTTGAATCAAAAGGTGTCTGGATCGGTAGAAAAACTGAAACTTAAGGATTTCTATGACGATAGCTCTAGAAATTTAAAGTTAAGCCTTATAGCTCACCTAGACTTTTAATCCCGTTTTCGTCACTGAGTCTAACACCGTTCTTTTTGTTTTCCTCCTGAAAACAGAACCCAAACAACAATATTAGAAACAAGTCTTGGTGTAGTAATCCATTACATCAAAATTAAACAAAACAAATAAAAAGTCTGCCGCAGTGCCAACCCAAATGCCTTTATGTTTCCTAGAATCTCCATCTATAGCCGATTTGTCATTATCCGATTGAAACAGGATTTGTGTTCACAGATTTCTTGGCAAGCCCAAAGGTATCCCTGCGAGGTTGAACTTCTTCATTAAAACGACGTTATTTCGAAAAATTACCATGATTAGGAAGTAAAAGGCTAAAAAAGTAAACTAACAAAAAAGACTGAAAAAACGAGCAAAAGAAAAAACAGTAGAACGTGGGAGAGAGACGGGGTCCTTATAATTTTGAGCCCAAAAACCTATATCCCCGCAGGGAAGAAGAAGAAGATTTGTATTTCTTTTGCTTAAAACATTCTCTCATCTGTATATCTCTAGTCTCAAATCCTAAACCGCCTTTTTTAAGATCCAAAATCACACATTTACATTAAACAAACCCCTCTTCTCTCTCTGTCACCACATTAAAGAAAAGGGAGCTTGACAGCACCACCACCACATAATCAACAACCCAAAGTAATCCTAAATTCCCCCTCTCTTGTCTTGTGGGTTGATTCTATATTCTTAAGTTTGAAAACCCTAAAACCCCCTTTTTTGTTTTTCGATCTGGGAAAACAACATGAGTGAGTTTCAAATCTTCGATTCTTTGCCTGCTTAGTTAGTCGAGAAGTTTCTGGGGGAGGAGGAGGAGGTGTTTTTTGGTGATTATCTCATGGCCAAGCGAGTTTATCAAGTTTGGAAAGGAAGTAATGTAAGTTTCTGCTAATTTGCCCTAATATTTTTTGTGTTTTTTTTGATTTTTGGTTACTTGGGTTTGTTTGGATCGTGTTTTGAAATGTGGGTTTTGTTTCAAATTTTGATTTTGGGTTTTATTAGGTTTGTTTATGTGTGGTGGCTGTGTTGATTCCAAGTTTGAACTAATTTCTGGTGTGGTTAGGTTTTTATTTGAAAAGGGTGTCATTAGGATTGACCTGAAACATTAGAAAATTAGGACAGTGCACACTGTGTTTCATAGTGATTTGGTGTTAGGGTATTTAGGGTTGGGACACCTTAGTGAATGCTTTTCCTGTTGTGGTAGGATTACCACTGATTGGGTGACATTGTATTGTCTTTATCTGGTTTTGTTTTACTGTAGCTCACTGTATGTCGATGTGTGTTTTGCTTGTGATAATTGAACTTGTTTTTAGCAAAATATATCACTATGTTGCTGGTTTTGTAAAGAAGCTCAGTGAATTCCTGGAAATGATGTAGACGCTGGTGTTTTTACCGTCTGGAAGTTTTCTGTGATAAACTAATGGTAGGAAATTCTGTTGCTCTGCCAATGCGCATCAGACCTGTGGTGTTTATTAGCCTATTAGGTTTGTAGTTCCTTTTTTTTTTCATGGGTACTTGTTGACACAATGGTTTAGCAGAAAAAACTTGTTTGTATTGGTGGAGATACACACTGTGGGAGATGTGAACTATAGCCATTTAGATTGAGTTCTATCATAGGTTCTCTTTTTGATTTACTTTTATCATTGTGGTTTGAGTACTAAGTCATGTGCACCAAGGGAACTTATATGTATTTGATATTTCTTCGTGGGATATGTTTAGGAAAAGAATCTACTTTTTTCGCTGGTGTGGGGATTTTCTTGGGATCAAGATTTATCTATTTCAAACTAAAGCTGAGCTCCCCGAGCCAGTTTCATCAATCTATATAGTTTATCAAAATTTCATATCAGAATTCTCGCCCATCAACAGTTATTGGACTAGTACAGATTAGCATTGTGAGCCCGGTTTAAGCCATTCTCGTTTAACTTGTTATGTTCCAAATATCGTGAGAAGCATTTGGTCTTAGATTCTTACTGATATAAAGTAGGTATGATATTGATTATAGGCCATCAGATAGGAACAAGCTAAACCACAAAATACAAAGACAATCTGCAGAACACTTGTCACTATCCCATTCCGTGTTTTGAACTTTCCACCGTTAAACATCTTGTTGGTTGGGTTAGGTAGCATGGTTCGAAGCTTACCTTCACTTATTTAGTTCTAGCCATTTAGCTGAATACTAACTATTAACTACGTAAGACTTTGTTATGTAATGTTAGTCAATTGCATGATCTCTTACAAACAATTCAATAATATTACTTAATGCTACACGTCTAAATAAATATTAGTGGACTCACTCACCTGTTTACGTTTGGCAAGGTAAAGCAAAGCATCTTAATTCTGAGCATCTAGGTAAACCAAAGTATGTGAGTTAGACTTATATTTCTTTGGGTGTCCTGAAGTATGGCATGTTTTACAATCTGTATCAATTGACGTGCACATTGTTTCGAACTTAATAACCAAATGTAATAATTAGATGAAACCATTATGAATAATATTCAAACAGATGAAACCTGTGGTAAGCTTCTAAAGCATATAAATTAGTCTAATTGTGAATAAAGTTATGAAAGAGAAAAATCCTTATGAGGTGTTCATTTGACTGGATACTTGCCGAAATTAGTGGACAGTTATTAGTCTCTTTTTGCTTGCTTATGGGATTCGCGTGCGTTCAGGTTCCTTGATATCAGTTTTGATATAGTGGTTCTATATAGGTCTGTTCGTGCTTGGGATTGTTCTTCAAATATCCATGCAAAAGTCCGGGTTTTCTTTTCTATTTTTCTTTTTGTACCAAATCTTGTGAAGTTGCACTTTTGTGTATTTTGTATTATATGCTTGACCTACATTTTAACTTCAACTTTTCTTGACTTTCCCGTGCAGAAATTTTTCTTTGGAGGGAGATTGGTATTTGGACCAGATGCGAAATCATTGCTTGTGACTGTACTGCTTATCCTCATTCCTTCTGTTCTCTTTTGCACACTTGTTGTCAGACATATTCGGCATGAGTTTAATAATGCGGGATATGCGATTCTGGTGGTAGCTATTCTTCTTGCTATTTATGTAAGTACCTGAACCTCGTTTATTCTTGTGCAAGATTCTTTAAATTTGGTTAGATTTTATTGTTAGTAGGTCTGTAGTGCCAACTTTGACACAAATACCAAAGTACAGAAGTGATTTAGACGTAGAGTATCTCAGTCCCCGCTTATCATACTTCATTCAAGACATTTTGTTATCATTATTTTGTAGCCGCTGCAGAAGTCACATAAGTGTCTGTCATTCTCATTCTTTATTTTACTGCTCTTGGTGATGGTTATTCAGAATACTTTCTTGCATTAAACCCCTGTTGTTTCATTTTTTAGTAGTTTAGACATGGAGTTGTGATTCTACCACTTTTAACCTTTTGTTTTGGGATGATTTTAATAGGTATTGGGGCTTCTGCTTGTTACCTCAGCCCGAGACCCAGGTATTGTACCAAGGGCTTCACATCCACCTGAGGAAGACTTTAATTATGAGTCATCTGCGTCTGTTGATGCCAGTGGACGACATACTCCAAGCCTACAGTTTCCCAGGACAAAAGAAGTTCATGTAAACGGCATGGTTGTTAGGGTCAAGTATTGCGATACATGCATGCTGTATCGTCCTCCTCGTTGCTCTCATTGCTCCATATGCAATAATTGTGTGGAGAAATTCGATCACCATTGCCCTTGGGTAGGGCAGTGTATTGGGCTGGTATGTTTTTAAACATGTACCATGCTACTCTGTCCTCTAGTTGCAATTGTTAACCTTTAAACTTGTTCACTCCGATCTCCATTTCGTAGTTTAAAGGTTAACAAAAGGGGTCTTTGATTAATTTCTGTTTCCCCTTGCATGTTCATAGTATGAAGTAGTATAATTAAATGTGTGGATAATAAATTACCTTTGGTTATGTGCAGCGTAATTATCGGTACTTCTTTATGTTTGTTTCGTCTGCAACTATTCTTTGCATCTACGTATTCTCGATATCTGCACTGTACATAAAGATTCTCATGAATAGAGACCAAGGAACTGTTTGGAGGGCTATGAAGGAATCTCCTGCATCAGTGGTACTGATGGCATATTGTTTTATATCTCTCTGGTTTGTTGGCGGTCTCACCGGCTTCCATTTATACCTTATAGGCACAAACCAGGTCAGTTTGTTTTTCTTGTTTCTGTTTGTTCTAAGTTGCTTTACAAGGTCACATTTAGTTGCCAAAATTGCAGAAGAATATCTAGAATTATGCATAACTTCTCTAACATTGAGTTGCTCAGTTAACATGCCTCATTTCTGTTTGCTGCATAACGTCTGTGTACCTTTATCATTGTCACCTTGTAAAAGATTAAGTTCCATCTCAGCAAGCAATTTACTAATTAACATTTATCAGGACTTGGCTGAGTTGGGTATTTTGTACTATTGGCTGTTTATACTGATAAGTGTCTTACCTATTATGTTAAGAATTTGTAACCCGCTGCTGTTAAGTAATTTAGTCATTCTTCTGCTACTGCATAACCACAAAATTCCTCCATAGACACTAGTGTATACAATTTGACAGAACAGTTAGAGAAACGATATATGACAGAAACATATAGATGACATATGCTCATTTATAGTTGCTAGTTGCTAATATGAGAACTTGAATTGGGTAGATTGTAGACTACACTGTCCATAGGGCTATACAATAAAGAAGCAATCTCAGATACAGGAATGCTCTGTAAATATGATTTAGTTCCTGGTTTTTACTATGTGCTGTGCCATGCCTGCCAACGAACATTTCCCCTTTTCATTTCTCATTGGTTTTAGCTTTCTTAGCCGTCAGTATGTCTTTTGTGTATTCAGACAACGTACGAGAATTTCCGATACAGAGCTGACAGCAGGCTAAATGTCTATAACCGGGGTTGTGTTAATAACTTCATTGAAGTATTCTGCACGCCGATAAAGCCATCAAAGAACAAATTCCGTTCATTCGTTCAACAAGAGGTGCAAAGGCAGCCTACAACTCGCACACGTGAACCAGAAGCAGCAGATGAAGCTGGTGTTGGACCACGTTCAAAGATAGAAGACGATCTAGAACTAGGTGGTGATCTTTTGAAAATTTCTCAGAGACGAAACGTCGATGCAAACAATGATGATTTCGATATACGCAGCAGAGGGAGCAACGTAGGTCGCCGTGATTCGTCAGATACTGCTGATTTGTCCTTGGATCAGCAAAATCCTAGTGTTCAGTCAGATGCACGGCATTCTAGTTGGGGAAGAAGAAGTGGAAGCTGGGAGATTGCACCAGATGTTGCTGCAATGAATGCAGCTGCTGCTCAAAACAGAAGCAACAATAACCAGTAAACTTGTCCAGTATTGATTGTTTTGTGCATGTCTGCACACACCAACAAGCTCCCCCAAAGTTGTTGAAATATTCCATTTTATATGTGGGAGTTACAAAATCAATTGTTCTTGGGTGTCAGTGGTTTGTCATTCAAGTTGTTCAAGCACCTTTTTTCGGGGTGTATTTGATTTTTGCAACCAAAAAGGAAGATGGAGTGGTTTGTAATGTTCTTTTAGTTGTGTAAGATAGGAATTATGGTGGGTGTTATCTTCTTCCTTTTTCAGCCTTCTCTACTGACTGGTTGAGTCAGTTAGGGTCTGTAAGAGTCGTTTTAGTAGTGGGTATAGGCTTTGATTCTTTTGTGTAAATTATCACAACACTCATTGGCTAAATTTGTGCACTTTCTCTATGTTCTTCTTTTGTTTTTGTTTTTAGCCATCAGAAAGCCATACGTGTACTGGCACTTTCTGTCACTCTTATGTGAACTGTTTGTTGAAACCGTCCGACTACAAAGTAGGGGAATGGGGTACTCCGACTTTTACTCATTCTCCCTCTCCGACTGAGTCCCTTCTCCCCAAGCTCTGATCAGGTTCATTGTAATCTCTGTTAGGTAAACCAAAATAATTATGACTTTTTCTGATTTCTGTTATTAATGGGTCTATAATTAGGGAGAACATTCAGGGATTAGTTAGATAACCACGTCTTAACTGAAGTGTCTATTCTCCAACACTTGTACATTTACAGTTATTCTATATAAGTAGTAAACTGAGTAGACTACTAGTAGTACTAACTGAACAGAGTTTTAAGTCTTTTTCTTTCTAGTAGGATTTTTTCTTTTTTCTTTCTCACAAAGAAAAAAAGAAAGACAAGTTTAGGCGTACAGTTTTCTTATCTTCCATTTCAGTCCACTTCATTCAGCAAACAAAACAATCTTACAATTGGGATCATTTGGTAAGTAACTCTCACTCACTCAAGGGTTTTACAGTTGTTTTTTGTGCTCTTACTACATTTCTTGTCTAACTTTTTCTTGTTGTTTACAGGATTAAGTTGTAAAGATGATGATTAATGCAATCAAGAATCCAATTGGATGTTTCAAGAACAGTTTCAACAACTTTGAGTTACAAAGAGAAGCAGAATTACTCAAGAATCAACCCCCCTCAAATGTCTACTACCCCAACACCAGAAACAACCACAACAATCCTTTCATCAGTACTACTAAATTCCCATCTCCATTGACAAACACTTCCTTCATTTAAATACTAGTAATAGAATCAATAGTACCAATGATATTTCTTACTTGTTTCAACAAGAAAATTACTTCAACACTACCAATACTACAGATAATCTCAACAACAACAACACTAATCCTCTTTACCCATACTGCTCTTCTTATTCATCATTTACCAATGATTATGATGATGATTATGGACCCATATTGTCTACATTCTCATCATTACCTGTTGATAATGAAGTCATGATCCCATTTAATGATTATGAGTTCAACACACCTGCTAGTACTTACACCCCATGCCTTAAACGCCAAAGACCATGTGTCGATCCGCTTCCTTGTTTTCCTCCTTCAAATAATTTTGCATTCAATAACAATGATGGGTGCTATTCCAATCCTATGAGTAGCTGTTGCTGCCCAAATTCTCTGGTGGACCAATTTTTGCTTCCATCACCAACTAATACTACTGGCACGGCTACTGCTAATGAGGTTTCAGCTGCACAACCGGCTTATGCTAACTATGGAGGTGGCGGTTACGTTGAGACGAGTAATGTGAAGAAATCTAACAGTGGGTACTTGTCGGCACAGAGTGTTGCGGCTAGAGAGAGGAGAAGAAAGATAAGTGAGAAAACGCAGCAACTTGGGAAGTTGGTTCCTGGTGGAAGTAAACTGAATACAGCTGAAATGTTTCATGCTGCTTATAAGTATATCAAGTTTTTGCAAGCTCAAATTGGGGTTCTTGAATTCATGGGATCAAACCAGGTAAAGAGCTGAATCAATTTATTTCTGTCAATAAAATTGATTTCCAACCAACTGATTAAGCAACTTAGATAAGATAAACTTATTAGATTATTTCTAATTTCATGAAATTGTTTACAGGAAAAGAAGATGGATTGTTTAACGCCACATCTGGGAGTTCTATTGGCATCATTACCCATCCAAGAGAAGTTGTATGCTGATGAAAAGTGTTTGGTCTCGAGTTGCTGCGCTGAAATTATGGGCAAGAATTAGGAGATTATTTAGCTTTGTTGTCAAATGTAGTAGATTAGGTCTAATGATTTCCAGTAGTTAGAATTCTTTGATTTTTGTTAGTCACATTGTTAACCATTTATTCCTTCTTTTGTTGTGGTTGTGACAAAAGGAATTTTGTCCTTGCTTTTGTTGTAACAATTTTTTTTTCTCTAAGTAATGAAATTGTCCTTTGTTATTAAAATCCTACATCAGTCGTATGAATAACTCGGTGCAGGAGACTAAGTGGTATTCACCCTGTGGGCACGAGGAAGGATTCATCTAGGTCTTTTTGTGGTGCATCTGGGTTGTGTGAAGCAACCAATTTCACCCTTAGTCTACTATCTTCAGAGTATATGCAATCACATGAACTTTATTTGGCATGCAACTTTCAAGTATGTGTAGGTTTCAACTGAAGAAAGCTTGCTTTTTGTGCAATAAATATTCTCCGAGTTTACTACATGCATATTCGTTTTTATAAATCCCACTGAGAAAACTCATACAGGAAAAAAAAGGTTTTTGAAGTAAACTTTGGAGATCAATGAGCGGAATAAGTTTGAATTTAAGTTAAATACCATTGAGATACCGGAGAAAACTATGGCACAAAAAATTTGTGCCGCTCTTAACTAAAATGAGACAACTTTGACCCGCAGAGCCACATGGAGACAAGTGGGTGTAGATAATCCCACTTGTTTTTCATTTTTCGAGTAATTGTACTTAAGATTCCGGTGAATTTTAGTTTTTGTGGATACAGATATGGACAATAATATTTAATACTTATAAGGTTTTGCTCTTTTCGGATTATTTTTTAGTACTTTTTTAATAAATGAAATTGTATCTTTATGATAATAACCATTTCTTAAATATTTAATGAAAGCGACCCAATGACACCAATGTTATAAGGTAGTAGTAGAACTTTATAGAACTTGCGTCACAAAACTTAAAAATATTGCATGAGGATATGTTTATGTTAGCTTAATAAACAACAACGAAGCACGATATTTATTAAGCTACTAGAGTGCGATTACACGAGGGTGTGTTATATGCTTTTTTTTATTATGTAAAGGGGGTGTGCCATATGTATAGAGTCATCTATTACAATTTGGTTCATGCAAGACAGGATCGTGGGATCCCAAATTATTGTTGAGAGGTTTCCCAACAAGTTGACATCGACACCCGCAACATGATTCGTCTATATGTTTGTCGTTTGATTCCATTTTGTTTCCTGTAGTTGTGTTGCATTGTGCGTTGTGGGACTTGTCACATTCTTAGCTTGACTCTAATGATCATTCCTGGAGTCCAAATTTGTTCACGCTCCTCGAACGAGTGTAATTTCACATAATCTTCTGATTGGTTGATTATTTAACTGATGACCCCATTACCCTCCATGTTTAGAATTACGACCCTCGTTACATAACTCCCTAAATTAAATCAAGGGTATAGATTGAAATGTTATGTGTGCACTCGTTAAGGAGTGTGCAAAAATTCGGACTCTACTACGGTGCTTCGGCATCGAAAGTCAGGAATTATAGTAGATTTGTCGAATCTGTTTCGAATTGTACTTTTGGCCATCTCCATTTTGTTGCCGTTTTTGGCCTTATAAGCATAGCCCAGGTTAAGTCAAAATGACAAATTTTAGATTATGAAATATATTTTGAATCACATAGAAAATTTTCTCCACAACAGATGTAGGATAACAAGGTAAAGTTTGAGCCATATGACAAACCGTGATAATGTAATTTTCTGGGAAGGGGACGCATTTTGAGTTACAAGGTTGACTTTTGCCCTCCGTACCTATTTCCAGTGGCGCCAAAATATTAGGTCATAGTACATTTATATGTGTTACGATGCATAGTTGACAAAGTAATTTTTGGAAAAATAACGGATATCTTGATCTCTTAGACAGATTTCGGACCATAACGGGAAAGTTTTAGATCACAAGGTAAGTTTTAAGTTACAAAGTAAATTTTGAATCACGTTTTGAATCACGTGACATCCTATACTAGTCGGTTGATGAATTCTTTTTAGTCATTTAGAAAAGGAAAATGACTTTTTTATAAAATTTTCTGTGCACGGATATTGGGTAACTTAGATATTTATTATACCTTTAGTTAGGACACCCCCTAACCAACTAAATAGACATTAGATCATGGGTGAAGCCCCTCATTCAACAAGCCATATAATAGATTTCTTTTATTTTGTGAAACAAAAGATTATGGTTAGATCAAGTCATTTAAACTTCTTATAGTTTTATTATTATTTGCATATTTGTATTTGAACCAATATAGTGAATGATTTCGGTCTCGCCTCGGTCGGTACTCGGGGATGACCGGGACAATATAATCTTAGTGAGGTTGTTGTTGATGTCTAGGAGTGAATTCCCAAACTATTTCTTTTTTCAAACTGTATACCTATAAGTTGTAACTATGTGTATACGTTACCAGACCTATACATGTCGAGATTCTCGTTGAAATCTTGGGACAGATCCTCGAATGACGAGACTAAAAATACCGCGAGATCTCGGCTACACTGATTTGAACTTGAAAAAATTGAAGCAAGAACCCCTTTACGATTGTATCATGAATGAGGGGCAACCCCAAAATAGCCGTAGGTCACATAACATATCTACAGCCGTATGTATTTTTATCCAACTTCTATTCTACCCAGCCCAGACTCCTGTATAGTGCCCAAAAATCCTAACATTGTGCATTGTTCGTCAATGTTATTTTTCAGATATTGGTGGAATACTTACTTCAGGGTCTGCAAACCTGATCTTCATGAAACCTGAATAATTTTCCAGTCGTGTACAAGTAAAATGTTGATAATTGGGTTAATCAAATATATGATGGTCAAAATGTCGCCGATGTTCAGAGGATGCAACAACTGTGCAGAACTAGTATCAACATTAAGTGAATGACATTTGATTCTATTGACCAGTACCATGAATCAACAACACAAAGCGTGCTGCAGTTAAGCCTCAAGCGAGTTGTGTTTTATGGTCCTATTACGGGTCATGGTATTTGGTGCTAGAGCACTGCTCGGTCAAACTCGCATGCGTTGCTATCTCAATCATGTTTGTCAATGTTAGTGATCAAAACTATAAGTCTTGATTTCTAGTCTATTTATAGATGTCTCGGACTAGGACATAAATAGTGTAGTTGAGCTTAGATTTCACAGAGTTCATCATTTGAAGACAAAGAACTACTAAGGGGAGCTTGTGGAACTTCTTCGACCAAAGGTATGTGGAGACTTGAACTCATCTATCACTTGGAAAGTATATTTCCACATATCCAAAGGTAACATGAATTTTTATTCCCAGATCCACATTCGTGTTTTTTTACTGTGTTGCTCTGTAAGTTTTCTTATGTCGAGCATGTGCAATTGGATTGATCATCTTGTGTGGTTAATTCAATTGATTCCTTTGGATACAAATTCATGTTTTCATGTGATTTCGTTATGTCCAAAGAAATCCTTCTTTTCTTGTAAAAGTAAGGTCGCCTTTGTTGTTCTTTCGGGAATGACATTTCATGGGGGAGAGTTCTTTTTGAACTTGTTCTTAATTACCAAATCTTTGTGGGGAATGTGGTTGTGGAATATTAGGGGTTATCTTGTATCTTTATAAACTCCTTGATGAATGCATTTAGCTTCGACTTTATGATGGCATCTAAATAAGTTGATATGGTATTCTCTTTTGGTCATGAAGTATCTGTGTGAAAATTTCATGAGGATCCCACTAGTTTTCGTACCGTTGCCAATTTATATTAACAAAAAGGGGGATAATTAATGTGTAGCGTGATACTACAAATACATATGGTTTACAGATCATTATGTAAGGGGGAGTGGTTTTCATGTTGAGATGAAGTATTGACTAAGGGGGAGTGATACATATCACCATAGTATTGTTGTCAAAGTTGTGATACAATTGGACTTTGATGTTGTGTAATAATGTTATGACACCGTATAACAATGATTGAGAGCATTTTGTTTACTCATTGTTATCGCTATGGATTTTCAACAACTATGATGTTGAGCTTACAACCTTTAGGATCATGGAGTACTTGGAAGTGACGAAGATTTCGAGTCGCGTTATATATGCCAAGGAGATCAAGCATTTGGAAGAGAAGCTACAATTTCTATCTATTTTGTAATCCATATGTATTGATACTTTTGTCACTAAAATTGACAAAGGGGGAGATTGTTAGAGAACTGCTCGGTCAAACTCGCATGCGTTGCTATCTCAAACATGTTTGTCAATGTTAGTAATCAAAACTATAAGTCTTGATTTCTAGCCTATTTATAGATGTCTCGAACTAGGACATAGATAGTGTAGTTGAGCTTAGATTTCACAGAGTTCATCATTTTAAGACGAAGAACTACTAAGGGAGCTTGTGGAACTTCTTCGACAAAAGGTATGTGGAGACTTGAAATCATCTATTACTTGGAAAGTCTATTTATACTATCTCCTATATTGAGACATAAGTTGTGTTACGATATAGTATTATTTATACACATTTGAGATTTCGAGATGAGTATATCTCGCTTACATATTTCGAGAAATATGTGTTGGTAAGATTTCGCTTCGACCAAGTTCATCTTATATCATGAGAAAATTTCCGAGTAACATCTTACATGGTTTGTGTGATACAATCATTTGATGTAGGCTTGGAATGTTTCGATAATGATTATTTCAAATCTTGAAAATTGCTTTGATGCTAATGTGTGTGAAAACGGCTATTGTCATCATAAAAGAATGTTTCAATGATTGAAATAAAGAGTTGAGAATGTAACCATTGGATATAAGCATATACCGTGTGTTCGCATATTAGTGTATAAATCCATAAACCGGGAGCCAAGTGCATGCATATGTGTGTATACGAAATTGGTGAAGGAGACAGGTTGAGTATGCGTACACGCGTGCTGACGGAAGTTTTCGAACCGAAAATTTCTGCTGAGTTTGGTTTTGACAAAACTCTTAACTTGTCATCTTAATTATGTGTACACATACGCATACTGGCGAAAGTTTTCGAACCGAAATTTTTTGCTGAGTTTGGAAACTAAACAAACTCAAATCCGGTTGCTTAAGTACGCATACCTGTACGCATACTTAAACTGGTTACCTTGTCAAATCGGTTAGTTCATGGACTTAAACACTTAAATCATAAGGAATGCAATTTTTGCAGACCGTGGCTATAATGTTCATGATGGATTCAAGTGAATTAAAACGATTTGGTTTCAATTGTGTTTTGTATTCAATTGAACAACTCTTTAACTAGTTTCATTTGAGTCATTTGAACTAGTTATGCTTGAGATGAATAAGATTGATATGAGAGTAATCATATGGCTAACCTCGGTTAACTATTTGTGAACCAACATGGTGTACACGTTTAGGTACGGCTACATAAACCTAAATGAGCATACATTTCATTTGTGTTTAACAAGCTAAGTTCGATCTAACGGTTGAAAGATATTAGCTTGAGAGAATAAGGTTTTTCATCTAACGGTGAATATTGAATGCTTTGTTACCTAGGTAACTTAGATTGAAAACCCTGATTTGAAAAATATATAAAGGAGAACTCTAACAACCGGGAAACATAATCCCCACACCTCCCGTGTGTGTTACTAGTTGCATAACTAGAATCGATTCTCCTTTAACCTTAGGTTTCTTCTTGAAACCCCGTAGGTTAACGACTTGAAGACTTCATTGGTATTGTGAAGATATAATCTTTGTAGTTGCGTGATCTGATCTTGCTATTTATATCGTGTTGAGTAAAATTGAAATAATTGGCTCGAGATTTTATATCTTTTATAGGCAAGATATAAAAGTAATCACAAACACTTCATCTCATCGTTTGTGATTCCACAATATCTTCTTTCGCTAGTCGTTTAAGATTATTGTGAGGTGATTGATAATTCTAGGTTGTTCTTCGGGAGTATAAGTCCGGGTTATCAATTGGTTCTTCTTCACATTGATTTATCAAAAGACGGAACAAAAACTCTTGGGTATTTCTGTGGGAGATAGATTTATTCAATTGTATATAATTTTTTGTGTGAAACAGATTTGTCCATCAAGTCTTCGACTTTGGGTCGTAGCAACTCTTGGTTGTGGGTGAGATCAACTAAGGGAATCAAGTGCGTAGTATCCTGTTGGGATCAGAGACGTAAGGAGCGCAACTGTACCTTGAATCAGTGTGAGATTTATTAGGGTTCAACTACAGTCCAGTCCGAAGGTAATTGGTAGTAGTCTAATGTCTGTAGCGGCTTAATACAGTGTGGTGTTCAAACTGGACTAGGTCCCGGGGTTTTCCTGCATTTGCGGTTTCCTCGTTAACAAAATTCTGGTGTCTGTGATATTTCTTTTCCGCATTATATTTTGTTATATAATTGAAATATCACAGGTTGTGCGTTTAGATCAATCAATTAGAATATCTGACCTTTGGTTGTTGATTTACGTTGATTGACACTTGAACATTAGTCTTTGGTACCGTTCAAGTTGTTTCACATAATAATCAGGCTCGCGGATTTATATCTATTTGATTTGCTGATTACATTATGAAATAGAGATATTAATACTCTTTGATATACTTTACTCTATATTGAGTCTGACTATCTAGTTAATTCTCTAGAAAGTGTATTTGAGTAAGTCCTCTCGGATTGCCAAACGAATTGTTGGGTGTGGTTGTTAGACCCACACATTTTCATTTGGTACTATAGAGAATGGCATATGTTTCATCTACAAGGCAGAAAGGTAAAAGCAATCAACCCGTTTCCAACTTCAATAATTTCACAGGATGATTGGATCATGTTGGTAAATAATGAACATGCATGGGAAGGAGCTGAAGATTTGATCCAAACCCCAGATGATGACTTTGAATACTATAGTTGGCGCCAAAAGGTATGCAAGCTAAATATTGTTGGTTATCCACAAAACATAGGTAGTGTTGATTTTCCAGCAATTGGCAATTTTCCACTTACAGATCTTCCATCCCAACCTCCACCACCGAAGGGAGAAGCATATACGTATCCTAGCAGTCAACTGAATTCGTCAAATATGTCTCAAATATCTTGGTAAGTCCATACTTTATCACTCGTTGAAGATATTGTTACTGTTCCACTTAGTACTGAAGGTCTACAGCAGAGGTATCCATATTACGATGTGGTGGCATCACAAGAAGAGTATAGGAACCAATTTAACACTTTAACGTTTATTCTCGATGGATTTTAAAATTTTCACTTGAGAGAGATGCAGATGGAGTGGGAGAATTTGATTTATGAAATTCCGATACTTCGGTAGGAACAAGTTCTCAAATGGGTTTAGGCCGCGATGGCATTTTCCCCGGTAGTAGCAGTGTAAGAAGTCGTGGAAGTCGTCGAGGTCTTATAAGTCATCATTCTACTCTAAATTTAGTGGAAGAGACTCAGCTAGCAACAACAAAAGGATGACGGATATTCGGTTCCAGTCTCCTGCTGGTTTCATGCCCCAAGGTCACGTACTTACTCCTAGTGGTGGCATAAATATGAACGCATTCAGGCAATCTGCAATATATACCCCAACAACCACTTCATCATTTCACATATTTCAAGCACCTGCTCATCCAATTCAAACCATCTCCGTTACCATATCAAGGTTATGAATAGCCTGATGCTACTCAACCACCATCTTAGGCTCAAACTGGTCAGTTTTCGGAGGATCAAACATGCATAGGGGAATATATGTTTGGAAATTGTTAATTTGATAGATGTTATTTCCTTTTAATGTACTCGCACTTTAATTGAATGGTTTAATGCAATTGCACTTTTGTTTGATAAATAAAAATCTTCTTTTAAAGTTTTGTACTTAAGTTTACGATTAATAAATTAAAACATATGAATTAGATTAAATTTGGACAACACTTTTAAGATTTCATAACAACTTCCATATCAGAACTCCTTTTCATTGTCACGAAGCCACTCTGCATGACACTTTGTTCATTGTCTAGCAGGTTTTCACTTTTCCTCATGTTTCGAGCCGCTTCCCTTATCATAACAATATACTTTTTATCTCCATAAAAATTATGGAGAACCGAGCACTCAACATCATCACTTCACGGTTATCGAGGTTCATTGTTTCTTCTTCCAATTACAGAAAAACGCGTCCCCAAAACGACATAGCTTGGAGTGCGTCGGCAACGATGAAATGATTAGTAAACAAAACATAATTCCTGCAGATGCATTCATCTTCTGCAGTACTAAAATAACGCTGATGTGCTCTATAATGATTTTTCACATTAGCTCTTGCTCTTCTTATTTCATTTTGCACATTGGCTTGGTGTTCAACTCTTTAATTTTTGGCAGCATGTTGCTCCTCTATGATCTGAGCCATGTTCATATTTTTGTAAATTAGAAAAGCTAAGAAAATAGGAAAAAGGTGTGAGTTGAAATGAAATTAGAATTGGGTATTTATAGATGGGGAATTTACGGCCGTTGGATTATATCAAGTAGACGATCTAGTTTCTACCGAAGGGTCAAGTCTCGACCTCTCGGTAAAAACTAGACCTGGCCTGGCTAAGTGGCAAATGTGCCACTTTGCCATGCCTATAGTGGTGCAAAAGTGGCAAACCTGGGGCTTTGCCATGCCCATAGAAACCGACCATAGGACACCCCTAACCAACTAAATAGACATTAGGATCATGGATGAAGCCATTCTATTGGATTCAACAACCCCTATAATAGATTTCTTTCATTTTGTGAAACAAAAGATTATGGTTAGATCGAGTCAGTTAAACTCATTATAGTTTTATTATTATTTGCATATTTGTATTTGAACCAATATAGTGAATGATTTCGGTCACGTCTCGGTCGAACTCGAGGCTGAGAAACCGGGACAATATTATCTCAGTGTGATTATCGTTGATGTCTCAGAGTCAATCCCCAAATTATTATTTTTTTTTTCAATTTTTATCCTATAAGATGTAACTATGTGTATACCTAATCGGACCTATACATGCCGAGATTCCCATTGAAATCTTGGGACGGATCATCGAATGCCAAAACTAAAAATACCGGCGTGATTTCGGCTACACTGATTTGAACTATTTTTTTAATATCCTACAATAATGGTCCCTAGACTCCAAACTCCTTAAATTGGAGTGGATTACGGCAATAATAAGGCTCGAACCCCTTGCTGATTTGAACTTGAAAAAATTGAAACAAGAGAACCTTTCCGATTGTCTCATGAATGAGGGGCAACCCCAAAATAGTCGTAGGTAATGGTGTCAATGGATTCCGAAAACTCCGGTATTCGTTCGAATTCGCAATCGAAAAATCAAATATTATTCGAAAATAGTTTTCGGATTCGGATATCCGGAATTTTTTATCCGAAAATGTAACTAATCGGATACGGATTCGGATATGGAGGTATTCGCTTCCGAAATATCCGTATCCGAGATTTATGTATGAATATATATATTTTTTAAACCTAGGAAAGTGTAGATCATATCTATTTTTTTCTATTTTCCTTTATGTTTCGGCATTTTGTTAAATTTTATTAAAAAACATAAATAATTCTAGTTAATTTTTATTATGTAAACATTAATCTTGTGCAAAAATAAAAATATTTTATTATTATTTTTTCTTATTATTTCGGATCGGATAATTATCCGATATCCGGATAAAAATTCGGATACAAATTCGAAAAGAAAATTACTATATCCGTTCGGATTTCGAATCGAATTCGGATAGTATATGGTATTTTCGGATTCGGATGAGGGTAGTGCCCTATCCGCATCCGTATGCATTCGTTTACGCCCTTAGTCGTAGGTCACATAACATATCTACAGCCGTATGTATTTTATCCATCTTCTATTCTACCCCCAGACTCCACTATAGTGCGCCCCCAAATCCTCACTAAAACCCTAATTTTCTCCTCCTACTGAGAAGAGCTACTCCATGGATCCCAACACCACCATGGATCCCAGCACTTCTTCATCATCCTCACTGGTAGTGTCATACCTTATGAATTCCTGTGGATTATCAGAAGTTCAAGCTCTGAAAGCTTCCAGGAACCTTAATTTCAAAACCACATCAAGGGCAGACATTGTTAAAACCTTACTCGAAAGATCTGGGTTTACAAAACCAGATATCACCAAACTCATCATCAGAGCACCGAAAGCCCTTTTATTTGCTAGACGTTCAATCCTTAAACAAAAACTCGATTATTTCTTTTCTAAAGACATATCTAGACAGGAAGCCGTCAAGGCCTTGTCTCATAGCCCAGGTATTCTTTTTCGTAGTTTAGAAGATAGAATCATTCCTTGTTTCAATTTCTTTAAGAGCATTGTTGGTAATGATAGAGACACATTAACTGCTATCAGAAACACATATAAGATAAAATTGTATTGTAACAAGAGGAACGAGGAATTTGTGCTCAACAACATACAGGTTTTGAAAGATGAAAATGTCCCTGAGGAGATTATAATCAAGTTTCTAATCCAACAACCTAGGGTATTTATGATTGGCACTGAGAGATTTAAAGAGGCTGTGGAAGAGGTTAAAGGTATGGGAATTAATCCTTCCAAAACTGCATTTACAACTTCCATTCGTATGTCGATATCACATGCGAAAACGACATTGGAAACTAAATTGGATGCTTTCAGGAAATGGTGGTCAGAAGAACAAATTCAAACTGCAATTAGAAAACTGCCTAGATTTATGGAAATATCTGTGAAGAAATTTGAAGCTATAATGGATTTTGCTGTGACCCAGATGGGTTGTAATCCATCAAGTTTAGCTCTGCGTCCATCACTTTTTTATATGAACTTGGAGAAGAGGATTATACCCAGGTTTTCTATTCACAAAATTTTAATCTCTAAAGGTTTGACTGGGAGTAAAGCAACCATACTAACAATTTTACAATTCAAAGATGAAGTTTTCTTGAAGAAGTATGTGATCCCGTATAAAGTTGAAGCTCCAGAAGTGTGGCAGGTAAACCATAGTCCACTATGTACGAGTATTTCTTTATTCAGTTAGTGACATGAAATGTGCCGTAGATTATCAGAATTTACCACTTAGATTACATGCTCCTTACTTGGCTCTTTTGTTTATTCCTTCCTGTTTCTTTTTTGCATGTTACCTGTATCTATGCTTGCTTTGCTTTATTCTCTCCAAAATGAAAATTATGTGTGTGCCATGTACTTGCCCTCATACATGTTGAAAATAAGAATAGTATACAGTGTAGATTGTAATTCTCTGAATTATAGCAGATCTGTTTATCAAGTACAGTTTAAGAAAGGTATGTATAGTTAGTTGTTTTGGTTTTAAGAAGTTCAGTACTGTTTGTAGTCTATAATCAAGCTCTCTTTGTGTTTGCAATAGCAATAATCAAGATGAGATGAGACCTTGTAATCAAGATAGGTGTTTGTTTGAATAGTTGTGTCCTTTTGTGTGCTGGAAGGCTCTTCTGCTTGTTTCCACTTGGTAAATTGCGGAGGAAATAAGAATCTTGTTTCATCATAAATTGAATGTTCATTCCCTGCTTGATTATCTAGTTTTATGCTAGAAAGAGTTGCGAGAGAATATTGTTAATAGATTGCTGCTGTATCTTAGATTCTTAATTACTTAGACATATTGTTCTATAACTTACATAATTGATGGGGTATGCATTTATCTTCTTCTAAGTCGGTCTGAAATATTTAATCTCTTTTCTATTAGATTTATAACCAAGCATCAAATAGGCATGTCGTGAAGGACTCAAAAAATGAAGAGGTAACTTTTTGTCGAGAAAGTTCTACGGAGAATGTAGCAGCTCCACCAAAGGTAGCAAAAGTGGTTGACAAATGTCAAACTGGAAAACCTAAGAATAAAGCTTTGCCCAGTGATCTTATGGAACAAGATGAAGAGTTGGAGAAGGAAGAAGAAGCAAATAAAGCCACAAAGCCTAAGAAGATTTTGAGAAAGTCAAAGAAAAAAGTGGAGGAAATGCAAGGTGGTGGTGCGAAGAAGGATAAAGGAGGTCAGTCTAATATAGAATTTGATGAGGAAGAGAAGGATAAGTCTAACAGAGAAGAAGAGATTGCTGCTGTCCCTATCGTCGGAAAAGTATCAGAAGGTAGTCAAGCAAGTGAGCTTAAGAGGAAAGTTTTGAAGAAAGTCACAAAGCCTAAGAAGGTTTTGAAAAAGTCAAAGAAGAAAATAGAGGAAGTGCAAGGGAGTGCAGACAAGGAGGAAAAGAAGGATACGTCTAAGGAAAAAGAAGAGAGTACTGCTCTCCCCATGGTCGGGAAAGTATTAGAAGATGAAGAGTTGGAGAAGGAAGAAGAAGCAAATAAAGCCACAAAGCCTAAGAAGATTTTGAGAAAGTCAAAGAAAAAAGTGGAGGAAATGCAAGGAGGTGGTGCGAAGAAGGATAAAGGAGGTCATTCTAATATAGAATTTGATGAGGAACAGAAGGATAAGTCTAACAGGGAAGAAGAGGTTGCTGTTGTCCCTATCGTCGGGAAAGTATCAGAAGGTAGTCAAGCAAGTGGGCTTAAGAGGAAAGTTTTGAAGAAAGTCACAAAGCCTAAGAAGGTTTTGAAAAAGTCAAAGAAGAAAATAGAGGAAGTGCAAGGTAGTGCAGCCAAGAAGGAAGAGAAGGATACATCTAAGGAAGAAGAAGAGAGTACTGCTCTCCCCATGGTCGGGAAAGTATTAGAAGATAGTCCTAAGAAGAATTTAGTGATCAATTTTGGTGTAGAAGCCCTTGAGCTATTGCAGGTATATGGTAGCTCACTTTTTAATATTCCTTTATTCAGTTAGTTACATGTTGATTATGTGGATTTACAACTACTTAACCTTTTTATTTATTGCTGCTTCTCCTAAGCATGTTAGCTTTATGTAAGCTTGTTTTATTCTCTCCAAACTAAAACATATGTGTTTACCGGGCACTTGCCTCATACATGTTGACAAGAGGAAGAATTCACAATGTAGGTTGTAGTTTTCTGGTGTCTAGTCACTTTATCTAGAACATTTGTATTGGATGACCAAACTTTGGCTGTAGAGTAGCTCACTTTTTAATATTCCTTTATTCAGTTAGTTACATGTTGATTATGTGGATTTACAACTACTTAGCCTTTTTATTTATTGCTGCTTCTCCTAAGCATGTCAGCTTTATGTAAGCTTGTTTTATTCTCTCCAAACTAATACATATGTGTTTACCGAGCACTTGCCTCATACGTGTTGACAAGAGGAAGAATTCACAAAGTAGGTTGTAGTTTTCTGGTGTCTAGTCACTTTATCTAGAACATTTGTATGGGATGACCAAACTTTGGCTGTAGAGCAAAACGAAGTACATCTTGGGAAATGTTTGTGTGGTTTGTTTGTAGTTCGGTCTTAAGCAGTTTAGTACCCTGCAATCGAACAATTGAATGTTCTCCAGAGTTAAACGTTCTCTGGTTGATTATTTAGTTTTATACCAGAAAGAGTTTATTAATAGATTACCGCTGTATCTTAATTATTTAATCATACATATTTCTGTGACTTACATAAATGAGGGTGTATTCTTCTTCTCTCAGTTCAGGTTCTGTCTCCTATCATAGGCCCGAGGATTAATTTATTTTATTTTATTTGTAAACAGGTATCTAATAGGCATGCCATGGAAGACTTACAACGAGAAGAGGTGACTTTTTCTCCAAAAAGTCCTACAAAGACAGCTCCACCAAAGGTAGCAAAAGTGGCTGACAAAAGTCAAACTGGCAAACCTAAGAAGAAAGCTTCCCCCAGTGATCTTATGGAACAAGGTGAAGAGTTGAAGAATGAAAAAGAAGCAAAAAAAGCCACAAAGCCTAAGAAGATTTTGTCAGAGAAAAAACTGGAGGAAGTGCAAGGTGGTGGCGCGAAGAAGGATAAAGGATCTCATTCCAATATAGAATTTAATGAGGGAGAGAAGGATAAGTTTGAGGAAGAAGAAGAGATTGCCGCTGTCCCTATTGTCGGGAATGTATTAGAAGGTAGTCAAATAAACGTGCTTAAAAGGAAAGTTGCTTTAGATAAGGAAGAAGATTCAAAGAAAGTTAAAAGGCCTAAGAAGATTATGGTAAAGTCAAAGAAAAAAGTAGAGGAAGTGCAAGGTGGTGCTGTGAAGGAGAAAGGTCACTCTAGTATAGAAGTTGGTGAGGAAGAGAAGGATAAGTCTAAGGCAGAAGAAGAGATTGCTGCTGTCCCTATAGTTGAGGAAGTATTAGAAGGTTGTGAAGTAAGTACACTTGAGAGGAAAGTTGTTTTAAATACGGATGAAGATTCTAAGAAAGTCAAAAAGCCAAAGAAGGTTTTGAAAAAGTCTAAGAAAAAAGTAGATAAAGTGCAAGGTAGTGCTAAGATGGAAGAGGAGGATAAGGCTAAGGAAGTACGAGAGCTTCCTGCTGTCCCTATGGTTGAAAAAGTATCAGAAGAGAAGGATAAGTCTAAGGCAGAAGAAGAGATTGCTGCTGTCCCTATGGTTGAGGAAGTATCAGAAGGTTGTGAAGTAAGTACACTTAAGAGGAAAGTTGCTTTAAGTAAGGATGAAGATTCTAAGAAAGTCAAAAAGCCAAAGAAGGTTTTGAAAAAGTCTAAGAAAAAAATAGATGAAGTGCAAGGTAGTGTTAAGAAGGTAGAGGAGGATAAGGCTAAGGAAGTAGGAGAGCTTGCTGCTGTCCCTATGGTTGAAAAAGTATTAGAAGATAGTCAAGCTAGTGTGCTTTAAGAGGAAAGTTGCTTCAGAGAAGGTGGTGCAGTCGAAGAAAGCCAAAAGGCCTATAAAGAAGTCTGTGATCAAGTATGATGTAGAAGTTCTGAGCCGTTGCAGGTAAACCGCAGCTCACTGTTTTGTATTCCTTTATTCAGTTTGTGGTATGAAATATGCTGTAGGTTATCTGAAATTACAACTTAGATTACATTTTTTAATAGGTTTTTGTTTTTCTCTGCGTCTCCTTAGCATGTTAGCCGTATGTACGCTTGTTTTATTCTCTTCAGAAATGAAAATTGTGCTGTATGAGTCACTTGCCTAATGCATGTTGACAAGAAGAATAAATAGTGCAGGTACAGTAGTTTCTTGCTGTCTAATCAGTTTATCTAGAACATTTGTATGGGGTGACCAGACTTCGTTGTAAAACAACAAGAAGTTCATTTTAGGAAAGGTATTTTATTACCGTGTTTAGGCTGCAATAAGCTCTCTTTGTGTGGGCAATGACAAGAATCAAAATTGTAATCAAGAAAGGTGCTTGTTTGAATGCTTTTTTTTTTTGCTGGAATGCTCTTATGCATGTGTCCATTTGGTAATTGTTGATGAAATCCGCACGTTAACTTAAAATCTACCGTAGATCATTTTCTGTAGTACAGGATTCGTATTTCCTGGAAGCTTAGCTACTATGTTTGTATCCATGGAGAACTTAACATAACCTGCTATTTATTCAAACCATTATAATTGAGGGTCGTTGACCGCTCAATCTGATGTGGGCTGTTTCCATATCGCACATTTGTGTTTGTGGATTAGTCTAACCATGACATCCAGCTTATGTATGATTTAGAGTTTTAAATTGTCTTGTTTATCAGAAATTGAATGTTCTTCACTTGATTATTTAGTTATATGCCAGATAGAGTTTCGGGTAAATACTGTTATTTTGTACCATTTAAGAAGTCTTTCACGCAGACTTCTGGACAGAAGTATACAACAATGTGTCCAATATTACTAATACTGGATTTTGTTACTTACGCATTTTTTGTGCAAAATCTTAAAATTTTCTTGATATTTATTGTGTGAGGGGGCTGCAGAGGAGTTCAATTGGAAAAATAAGTCCGTGAAATTTAACTTTTCTAATGCTGTATATCCTTCTCGTGGCTAACTATTATGTTGTTATTGTGTTTCTAGATGGATGCCACCACCCTTGAGTACCCAAAGACCAGGAACGATGAAATTGTGAAGGAGGTCTCATCTCACTTGAAGAAGGTCGGATACAACCCAGACAAATTGCCTTTGTTCGTATCTCTGGATTCCAGGGAGACAGCATGATTGAGAGGTCCACTAACCTCGCCTGGTACAAGGAACCAACTCTCCTTGAGGCTGTTGACAGTATCTCTGAGCCAAAGAGACCCTCAGACAAGCCTCCACTTCAGGATGTTTACAAGATTTGAGGTATTGGAACTGTGCCAGTGGGAGGTGTTTAAACTGATTCATGAAACCTGGTATGGTTGTTACTTTGGACCCACTGGGTTAATCACTGAAGTTAAGTCTGTGGAGATGCACCACGAAGCCCTTCAAGAAAATCAGAAATGTTGGGTTCAATCATCAGTGTCAAGAATGTTGCAGTGAAGGATCTCAAGCGTGGTTTCGTCGCCTCCAACTCCAAGGATGACCCTGCCAGGGAAGCCACCAACTTCACCTCTCAGGTCTTCATCATGAACCATCCTGGTCAGGTCGGAAATGGTTATACCCCAGTTCTTGACTGTCACACATCTCACATTGCTGTCAAGTTCGCTGAGATCCTCACCTAGATTGCTAGGCGATCTGGAAAGCAGCTTGAGAAGGAGCCCAAGTTCTTGAAGAATGGTGATTCATCAAGATGCTTCCAACCAAGCCCATGGTTGTTGAGACCTTCTCTCAGTGCCCTCCTCTCGGACGTTTTACTGTCAGAGACATGATGCAGACAGTTGCTGTTGGTGTCATCAAGGAAGTTGAGAAGGACGACCTAACAGGAGCCAAGGTTACCAAAAGTCTGCTGTCGAGAATAAATTAAGTGAGCTTTTAACTAGAGGGATGGTGCTTAGAGGGTTGGCAGGAGGGATTTGTCTTTATTTCTTTGCTAGGAATAAGCTTTGTTTTGGGTTTTTGTTGATTAGGTATCAGTGCAGTCTTTTGTTTTGCTTCGCCTTTGTTTTGTTTTGTTTTGCAAACCTGGGTGCTTGACAGGCGGTGGCTGTTACTGTCCTTAAACCTGGGATGGACTTGGGATTGGAGCTTTATGCTTCTGATGCAGAGTGTAAATTCATACCACTTTAGACCTTAGAAATGACCAAATCAGTAACTGCATTGTTTGTACAGATATAATCCCCCTTTTCAGGAAAAGTGATCATTTCATTTGTTTGTACAGAGTGAAAGTATCACTTTCGGTGAAACGGAGGTAGTAGTATCTTGTTTCCAAGGGCTAGTTTGTGTATGTAGCTCCTGTATGGTTGAAAACACGCTGTCCCGGCTTCATAATCATCCTGAACTCTGAAGGTTCCTTCCCTTGAGATATATTCAATGAGAGTTTCTAATGGAAGTGTTCCAGGCTCCTTTAGGCATTAGTCAAGTCACCTTTGAGTGAAAATGCGGGCACCAATGGGATATCCGGTTCTAAGGGCGATAACAGAAAGAGGAATTCCCATAGTAAGCTATTTATAGATAGTTGATTTAGGAAATGCATCCCGACAACCAAGTCCCCTTTAGACCGTGCATAGATTTAGCCTTCAAAAGTTACAAAAATTCCCTGTTTTGAAATCTTCAACCCCCTTCTAAGGCAATGAACTACTGATCTAATACTACTTTATATATTGACATCGCTGCCAATTTACTTCTACAATGACCAGCAATATGAGGAACAGCACCAGCATTTCCTTGACCCTTTTCATGATTTTCGTCATCAACACCTTCCTAATTTTATCCTTACTGTCAAGTCAGTATGCTACCGCCACTTCTTGTCACTCTGGAACATCTAGGCTGCTTCCAAGTACTAGCAGCAATAAATATAGACCCCCAACCACCGTACATTCATCATCAGATGTTCCCAAAAATGACATCGACTTGTTAGAATTTCCATTGAATTTAGAGTATCTTGAAGCCGAATTTTTCTTGTGGGGTGCTTTAGGCTATGGACTTGATAAGATTGCTCCTCAACTAGCCCTTGGAGGTCAACCACCTAAGGGTGTGAAGAAAGCCAGACTTGACAGTTTTACTCGGGATATCATTACGCAATTCGCGTTCCAGGAAGTTGGGCATCTAAGGTAAGCAACATTACTCTGGGCGTGTATTAGTTGTTTTGGTGCATGCATATCACATAAACATGTCCATACATGAACACTGGGTGCAGGGCCATAAAGGAAGTCGTAGGAGGAGGATTTCCGAGACCATTGCTTGATCTGAGTGCCAAAAGTTTTGCAAAGGTGATGGATAGTGCCTTTGGGTTCGCCTTGGTTCCACCATTTGATCCTTATGCTAACGAGCTCAACTACCTTCTAGCAACTTACCTGGTTCCTTATGTTGGACTAACGGGTTATGTTGGATCCAGTCATCTCTTCAAGGGTGACCGCTCTAAGAAGGTAATGAATTTACTACATGTGTAGCAATAATATTCAAAACGAAGAAAGATGTGTAAATTAACTTCAATGTTCGAACTGCATGCAGCTTGCTGCGGGGCTTTTGGCCGTGGAATCAGCACAAGATGCAGTAGTTAGAGCATATCTGTATGAGAGAGCAATGCAGAGGGTGCGCCCATATGGTATCACAGTTGCAGAGTTCACGGCCAAGATTTCACAGCTAAGGGATAAGCTGGGTGGTGATGGGCTCAAGGATGAAGGGATTGTTGTACCACCTGCAATGGGGGCAGAGGGGAAAATAGCCGGGAATGTGATTGCCGGAAACGATTACTCAGTGGCATTCCGCAGGACCCCACAGGAAATACTGAGGATAGTTTATGGCGGCAATGGGGACGAGCATGTACCTGGTGGATTCTTCCCAAATGGTGCTAATGGCACCATTGCTACGTCTTACTTATGATCATAAAAGTAGATTCATAAGTGCAGAAAAATCATCCGCAAGGGGACTGAAGCTAGACACTTGAGGTGATAAAGCTGCAAATTCGGCTAGGTTATTTTTAGATCAGAGACTAAATTTTCATGTTGCACATGGGGCAGCATGTGATGAGCAGCACAAACATTTTTTTTTTTTCCATTCTGCATAATTTTAGTTGATTAATCAAGAATAATATTTTTAACCAGTTCTAAGCAATTATCAGTTGGTTTAATTCCGTTAGTATAAGCTAGAGTGTGGCGGTGATTGGGAATATTCTTGCAAGATTGGTCGTTTTGTCTGTCACAGATGGCAAACTTTCACATGCAAAAACATACCAATAAGGCTGCCCACTAACACATACTTTGTACTCTAATGCGCATTCCCATCATGCATATTCCTTTCGCCAGAACGCCACCTGCCCTGCCCCAAATGATATAACTACTACTACTACCAATTATTAAGAGATGAGATCTTTCACTCTGTAGTCAAGTGATCTATAAATAACACACTCAAACCAGTGCATCTTTCAGTCAAATAAGATTTTAAAATTCTTCAACATTACTAAGAGATCATTGAGGATGGCTTCTGAGAATCAGTTTGAAGATGTATTTTTGGAGAGCATGAACAATACTAACAAGTGGGTGCGAAATCATCAGCGGCACATGAGCAGTGGTTTACCACTACTGAGAATCATGAAACGATCATTGTCGATGAACGACTCAAACAGCCCTAGGTCAGTGAACAAGCAGCAACCACAGGCATGCGTCTGTGCTCCTCCTACTCACTCAGGTTCATTCAAGTGTAGATTTCACCGTGTTAATTCTCTTGGACCACGCAACCAGCAGCAGCAGCTATACTCGCCGTTATCAAATGATGACCAGCACCGTCCTAATCTTCTCACCTCATCATCTGTTGCTACTGTTGTACCTAATTCATCAACTGTATGTATGAAACATCAGCAAGGTAGTATGATGATGAACAAGACTGCAGCCAGCTCCGTCGAGGCCCAATAACTAAAAAGATTTTGGAACTCTTCAAATCATGCTTATATTATATGCTTGTTTTATTCTTTCCAAAATGAAAATTACGTGTGTACCGGTCACTTGCCTCATAGTGTAGGTAGTAGTTTTCTGGTGTCTGGTCATTGTATGGGATGACCACTTTGGCAGTAAAACAAAAAGAAGTACATTTTGGAAATGTTTGTGTGGATATGTTCTTATTTGATTACTTATATTTTTGTTGTTGTTGAAAAGCTCTTAAACTTTGCCAGATTTTTCCTTTCTTTCTTTCCTTCTTCTTCTTCAAAAAGGCTAATGATCCTCCTCAACTGTTGGCAATAACCAAATAGGAGGCACAGACTATAATACATAGAGACATTGTTTGTTTTTTCCCATTGAGCTAGCTCATGGGCTACGGAATTACAAATACGAGGTTGGAAATTTAAAATAAAAGCAACTAATTTGGAAGAAAAGAACTGAATGTCTTTGAAAATAACATCCGTGTGCGAGTCTCCATCAAACTGGCCAGCTGAAAATTGATTGGTAAGAGTCTTAGCATCACTTTCGACGATGATGTGGGTTAACTATTGCTCCAAGGATTTCTTCAGAACTGCCCAAATAGCTCTGCTGGCTTTAGCTTCCTCAGCAGACTTTACTTCAAAAACCAGGGAAGCACAAAAAGAGGCTTTGCTTGAGAAGTCCCCCATCACAAAACCTGTACCATTTGCTCCAGAAATAACATCATAAGCACCATCAGTGTTGCATTTTATCCATCCAACAGAGGGGGGCATCTATTTGTCACTTATATTAACAGAGTGGTAGGAGCTAGTAATACATGTTTTCTTGGTTAAAAGCATGGCTCTAGCTCGACTAAGACAGCTATATGGGTTTCTTGCATATTTTGGAAAATGAAATTATTCCTACTAGTCCAGAGACACCACGTAATAGTAACAAAAAGACACTGAGCTTCATCAGAGAGTCTAGAAAAAGGGTCAATTAACCAAAAGATTAACCAGTCAGTAAAGGATTTGTTTTGAAAAAAACTGAGTGTTAATGCAAAAAACAGAGAGGAACCAAACTCGGCTAGTGTAGATGGTGGATTTTCAACAAAGGTTAAAACCGTAAAATCATGAGGCATGTTTTTGACACGGCTTTCAGGCATACAACGATTCATATTTTACGAAGCCATGATGAATATTTTTTCGAAAAGCCTCCACTAGCCGAGCGTTCGATCCCTGGCATTTCGTCGTGACCTCTATGCAGAATAACGTATTTGAGCAGTTCTCCGTAGATTGAGAGCTTAACGCCTTCAGGAAGTCGGTGACACTCATTGTTCCCTGACTGCAGGAGAGAAACCCACCTCCACATAGAAGAATAGTTGGGCGGCGGACGCCTTCAGGACGTCGGTGACACTCACCGTTCACGATTATGTGGAGACACCGTGTATAGATTCGGGCGGTTCTCCGTAGATTGAGAGCACTAACGCCTTCGGGTCGTAAACAACACCGTGACTCCTGACTATGCACCATTCGAGAATAGATGTGACGCTTTAACCGGGCTAATATCTTTTCTCGCAATAGATTAATTCTGCGACATTCACCATCAATTCCCGAATAATCTATTATTGCTCCTATTCCATGGCCAAATCCACGGCCTGATCCCATGGAATGGCAATAACAATTGCTCCTATTCCATGGTCGAATCCACGGCCTGATCCCATGGAATGGTAATAACAATTGCTGACATTCCATGGTTAAATCCACGAGCTGATCCCATGGAATGGCAATAACAATTGCTCCTATTCCATGGTCGAATCCACGGCATGATCCCATGGAATGGCAATAATAATTGCTGACATTCCATGGTCGAATCCACGGCCTAATCCCATTGAATAGCAATAACAATTTCTCATATTCCGTGGTCGAATCCACGGCCTGATCCCATGGAATGACAATAACAATTGCTCATATTCCATGGTCGAATCCACGGCCTGATCCCATGGAATGGCAATAAAAATTGCTCCTATTCCATGGTCGAATCCACGGCCTAATCCCATGGAATGGCAATAACAATTGCTCCAATTCCATGATCGGATCTACGACTTGATCTCACTAATGACAATAAACTATTATATTATCTCATTATTCCAATTTCATGATCGAATTCACTGTTAATCTCATGGAATGGTAATAGATAACTTTATTACTCTGATTCGTGGTCGAATCCACGATCCCATGGAATGGTAAAACCTATTTTATTATTCTGAATTCATGGTCGAATCCACGGATGATCCCATGAATTGATAATAAAAACTACTCACTTTTATTACTCAGTTTCATGAATCATTCTCCACCGAATTTCATGAATTAATAATAAATACTCAAAAATCGGGCATCTGGATCATCGTTGAGTAAGCCCCACAAAAATGGTGTAAGTGTACTCGACAATGATGCACGACTGAGCACCGGGATGCACAAACGAGCATCCAAAAATATGGACAGATGAGGAATCCTATGCAAAATAGGAGAAATCAACAAATAATAATAAAATAATAAGAGGCGCCCAGGGGCCGGGCCCGCCGGCCGGCCATGCCCTAGCCGTGGCTGGTCCCATGCCTCTTCCATTATTTTACCCTATTTTGTTATATTCATGAACTCATGAAAAACTCCTTCAATTTAGCAACTTTCCTTGTTTGTGCAAAACTCATGAATTCCCCATAATTTCATGGATTCAAGAAATAATATTATAAAACAGGAAAGGTGTGCGGGACCGGGCAACCTAGATGGCCGGCCATGCCTAAGCCGTGGCCGGTCCCACACCTCACAATCCCTAGCTTTTTATAATTCTCTAAACTCATGAAACTCCTCCATTTCAACAAAAACTCATGGATCCTCCATAACTTCATGGATTCATGAAATAATATTATAAAATAAGGAAAGGCGTGCTGGACCAAGCAACCTAGCCGGCCGGCCATGCCCGAGCCGTGGTCGGTCCCACACCTCACAGTCCTTAGCTTTTATAATTATTATTCCCTAATCTCATGAAACTCCTTTGTTTCAACAAAAACTCATGGATTCTCCATAACTTCAAGGATTCTCCATAACTTCAAGAATTCATGAAAAATAATATTATAAAATAGGGAAAAGGCGTGCGGGGCTGGGCAAACCTAGCCAGTCGGCCATGCCCTAGCTGTGGCCGGTCCCACAACTTGCAATCCCTAGTCTTTTATAATTATTTCCCTCAATTCATGAAACTCCCGGGTTTGAGCAAAATTCATGATTTCTTCATATTTTCTCAAATATTGCTCAAATCATGAAAAACCAAAGGCCAACATAGTCACACGATTGGATAACCTCTCACGACAATTTTAAATATTAAAACACTTTTATTTTAATATTTATAAAATATTGATGAATTGAGCATACATGCTTATTCCAACAAAAATCAAGAACTTCAGTCAAGATGAAACTCTTCTGAAAATTCACAATGTTGCTCTAACGCACATCAGAAAATACTGAAACTCTCAGTATGGAGACATGGACACCACGGAAACACGTGCATGCCTTCATGACCGACCAGAGTCATCCTTAGGGCTTGCACAAAGCCGGTCCCACACGTTTTCATAATTCTGACCTAATTTGCTCAATTGCTCATATTGGGCCCAAACTATCTCCAACCAACCTGGGGATTGCTCAAACGGCCAACAACTGGTCACGTGACCACCAAGAGTCGGTCCTGTGCTCTCTTGGTCAGTCCCCATCTTTCATACCTAGGTTTTTTCTACCCGGGTCCTCTATCTAGGTCTTGCCATAAGAAGGGAAACGAAAGAGAGAGATTCAACAAAATACTGGGGACTGACGCTCCACTGATCATGACGATCAATTTCACAATCCAAGACTCGTGGTGCCGGGATCTCCAGTGCTAATCAATCATCGTAAAAGGAATGCTACCACCGAGACATCCAACCATGGTTATTACATCATCCCCTCTTGAGATCAACCTCAGTTATGGTCCCGTGACCAGGGTTTCAGAAGTGATGTTTCTACGACTAACAGAAACAAGATGACACTGCAAGCACCACACTCATGTATCAGTCAAGGGGTCATGATCTCAAATGAATCAATAACATTAAAATCCTTCACCAACCGTTCAAGACACAAGCGAATGGTCTAAAAACACAACATGAGTGTTTTACATCAAGCTCGTCTGAGATGATTTTACACTGTCCTATGCAAACCGACGAGCGGGGAGCAATTGGTGAAGAATCTAGGGATGGGTCATGTATCATTCTCTTCGTATGGATGTCCTCTACAACATATCCAAATTCAAAGCAATTGAAGAAACGAGCAAGGATATGTGGCCGAAACATTGGACAACATACAATCTGAAAAAGTTCTGAAAGTCTCATGGAAGTTTATTGTTTCGACTTTTTCAGGCCCTAAACATGCTCAAAACTCAAAAATATTCTTGAGTAATGCTTGGAAATTTTCTGGGATTGAAGATACATAGGCAGATTGCGAAAATGCGTCTTTGAACGAAGATTCTACGATGTTTTTGCTAAAAGGCTGAAGTCTGAAATTTTCTGGTGACATATTTCAGCAAAATTACTCGTATACTCACATGGATTCTCATGCATTCATTCACAAATCAGCAATTTCATACTTCTATGAAGAGATTACAGGATATATACTTACTAGGGGAGTCTCTAAATCATTTGAAGGCTCGGCAATGCCGGAATCTCCATTGGCAACGCCGCTATCTCCATTCGGTTCGGGATTTCGGGAATTCTCCATATTCCCATATCCCAAAGAAGAGCACGCTTCACCAACATGTTGCTTATCTACAATGATTTCTTCCTGGATTCATCAACAACAATTATTATTATTTAATTCAAGGAGATGCCACGATCACCTGCACGAAAAAGATACTTACATCGACTTCTTCATCAGTGCTGGATTCATGAATTGTTTGCCCGGGAACAAGTTGAAGACCGTCAATCGATGGAGCAAAAGTCTGAAAAGAAATAACAAACTTTGATCTCGTGATCCTAATTGCATGGGCAAAGTCATGACACAAGGGGCGCTAACAACTCACCAAAGAAACGGCTGGGGCCTGCACGTCATTTGCTAACATCCTGTAGTCCTTACTTTTGGGTTCTCCGCTCCCGTAGACTTTCTTCCATTTCCGTGGAGTCTACATTGATCCGGATCTCACTACACGATCATCCTATGGTAAAGCTAATGAAATAACCAGAGTACAACTCAAGTATGAAGGATCTCTCACCATCACTCGAGAGGTCCCAAAAGTACAATTTCTTAAAGTTTCGTCCGTAGAGATGTTATCTCTGGAAACACCATCTTTGGAAGTGTCATCATGGGAGTCAGTCATTCTTGCAAAGTGGCTACTTCAGCACATCGTTCATACAAAACGCAGGATTCAATAAAACGATGAATCATGGAATAAAGGTGCTCACAACAACGTCTACAAAAATGGTAACCATCCAACTCTTACCTATTTACAATTTCACTAGCTGTAGTGATTACAATCTCGAGAATTTGTTTGGTCCTTCAAACCCTGCAAAGACGAACAAAATTCGTTATTCAAAACCATAACGTGATTTTCATAAAACTGTGAACAATTCACAAAACTTTCATCATGTGAACAATTCACATTATTTTTCACCATGTGAGCGACTCCCCACCGAGTGAACACTCATTGATTTTGTGCATACACTATCAGATCACAAAATCCATACAAACCGTATCTTATCAAAAATTGCTTACTTCTAGCAATTGCTGAAAACCAAATTTTAATTTCACATAAATTTCCACCGAGTAAACATTTTCGTGCATACCCTCTTAAAATCACGAAATTCACGAAAACATTATTGTTTGCTTTTAACAATTGTTTAAAATCAAAACTTGATTTTACAAAATCTTTAAAATCGTGAACAATCCACGTAAAATTTTTACTCATGAACGTTCACTGGTTTCTCAAAATTGAATGACGTCCATTCTACAATTGTGAAAACTCACATACAGACATTATTTCACCATGTATAATTATCTACTTTCAACAGTTGTTCAAAATCAAAACATTGATTTTACAAAAATATATTTCAACGTGAAACTCACGTAAATTTGAAAAATATATATTTTTGCTCCCTTGTGAGCATCCACCTTTGAAACGAGTACATTTTCAAAATCTTGTAACGCTCACATATCGAAAATAAAATTTTCATGAAAGCTCATAGACGAAAATTTTATTACTAACAGGCGCACGTCTTTTCGGAAAAAAAAAAAAAAAAAAAAAAAATCCCTCCTGGAATGATTACTCATTTCTTAAACTAATGAACGAACATCCGTTCCTAAAACATGGATTTCCTTTTTTGGACTCGGGCCCATAAATCCAAAATCGACCAAAACTGGACTTTTGACCGACCAAATCAGTGATGCTTCATCTCTCCGTTCTCACGGAATCAAACTCTATCAAACTATCAGGGTCCTCACCCGAACATTTGCTCGTACATGACACCATTGGAGCAAATCGAGGATTCTGAAAATGCCTTTGTAGACCGAGTTCAACCACTGATCTCGTCGACTGAAAATCACCATTTAATGCATTCTCGCGAAACATGACTGTTCCTCACTAAGCAGGGGACTTAATGTAGATGGTGGATTTTCAACAAAGGTTAAAACTTTAAAATCATGAGGCATGTTTTTGACACGGCTGTCAGGCATGCAACGATTCATATTTTACGAAGCCATGATGAATATGTTTTCGAAAAGCCTCCACTAGCTGAGCGTTCGATCCCTGGAATTTCGTCGTGACCTCTATGTAGAATAACGTATTTGGGCGGTTCTCCGTAGATTGAGAGCTTAACGCCTTCAGGACGTCGGTGACACTCATTGTTCCCTGACTACATGATAGAGACCCACCTCCACATAGAAGAATAGTTGGGCGACAGACGCCTTCAGGACGTCGGTGACACTCACCGTTCCCTGATTATGTGGAGAGACCGTGTATAGATTCAGGCGGTTCTCCGTAGTTTGAGAGCACTAACGCCTTCAGGTCGTAAACAACACCGTGACTCCCTGACTATGCACCATTCAGAATAGATGTGACGCTTTAACTGGATAATATCTTTTCTGCAATAGATTAATTCTGCCGCGACATTCACCACTAAATTCCCAGAATAATCTATTATTGCTCCTATTCCATGGTCGAATCCACGGCATGATCCCATGGAATGTCAATAACAATTGCTCCTATTCCATGGTCGAATCCACGGCCAAATCCCATGGAATGGCAATAACAATTGCTCCTATTCCATGGTCGAATCCACGGCCTGATCCCATGGAATGGCAATAACAATTGCTCCAATTCCATGATCGGATCTACGACTTGATCTCACGGAATGGAAATAAACTATTATATTGTCTCATTATTCCAATTTCATGATCGAATTCACTGTTAATATCATGGAATGGTAATAGATAACTTTATTACTCCAATTCGTGATCGAATCCACGATCCCATGGAATGGTAATACCTATTTTATTATTCTGGATTCATGGTCGAATCCACGTCTGATCCCATGAATTGATAATAAAAGCTACTCACTTTTATTACTCAGTTTCATGAATCATTCTCCACCGAATTTCATGAATTAGTAATAAATACTCAACAATCGGGCATCTGGATCATCGCTCAGTAAGCCCCACAAAAATGGTGTAAGTGTGCTCAACAATGATGCACGAATGAGCACCCGGATGCACAAACGAGCATCCAAAAATATGGACATATGAGGAATCCTATGCAAAATAGGAGAAATCAACAAATAATAATAAAATAATAAGAGGCGCCCAGGGGCCGGGCCCACCGGCCGGCCAACCATGCCCTAGCGTGGCCGGTCCCATGCCTTTTCCATTATTTTGCCCTATTTTGTTATTTTCATGAACTCATGAAAAACTCCTTCAATTTAGCAACTTTCCTTGTTTGTGCAAAACTCATGAATTCCCCATAATTTCATGGATTCATGAAATAATATTATAAAATAGGGAAAGGTGTGCGGGGCCGGGAAACCTAGATGGCCGGCCATGCCTAAGCCGTGGCCGGTCCCACACCTCACAATCCCTAGCTTTTTATAATTCCCCAAACTCATGAAACTCCTCCGTTTCAACAAAAACTCATGGATCCTCCATAACTTCATGGATTTATGAAATAATATTATAATATAAGGAAAGGTGTGCGGGACCGGGCAACCTAGCCGTCCGGCCATGCCCGAGCCGTGGTCTGTCCCACACCTCATAATCCTTAGCTTTTATAATTATTATTCCCTAATTCATGAAACTCCTTTGTTTCAACAAAAACTCATGGATTCTCCATAACTTCAAGGATTCTCCATAACTTCAAGAATTCATGAAAAATAATATTATAAAATATAGAAAGGCGTGCGGGACCGGGCAAACCTAGCCAGCCGGCCATGCCCTAGCTGTGGCCGGTCCCCCACCTTGCAACCTAGTCTTTTACAATTATTTCCCTCAATTCATGAAACTCCTAGGTTTGAGCAAAATTCATGATTTCTTCATATTTTCTCAAATATTTCTCAAATAATGAAAAACCAAAGGCCAAAATAGTCACACGACTGGCTAGCCTCTCACGGCAATTTTAAATATTAAAACACTTTTATTTTAATATTTATAAAATATTTATGAATTGAGCATACATGCTCATTCCAACAAAAATCAAGAACTTCAGTCAAGATGAAACTCTTCTGAAAATTCACAATGTTGCTCGAATGCACATCACAAAATACTGAAACTCTCAGTATAGAGACACGGACACCACGGAAACACGTGCATGCCTTCATGACCGACCAGAGTCATCCTTAGGACTTGCACAAAGCCAGTCCCACACGTTTTCATAATTCTGACCTAATTTGCTCAATTGCTCTTATTGGGCCCAAACTATCTCCAACCAACCTGGGGATTGCTCAAACGACCAACAACTGGTCACGTGACCACCAAAAGTCGGTACCGTGCTCTCTTGGTCAGTCCCTATCTTTCATACCTAGGTTTTATCACCTAATGCTGAACCCAGCAATATTTCAGTAAACGATGAAACCAACATTTAATCATCATTCTTTCACCAATCCTCAAACTGAGAACCCTGGTGTTTATGGGTGAAAACAACTCCTGCAGAATTTGGTAATTTGGGGTGTGGATGAGGAATGAATTTAAACCTTAAACAAATGCACTGCGCGGTGAGTGCTTGTAGATTCGAGAGATCAATCTGTGCAAGTCCGGCCTAAACCAAGAAATGGCCGTTCCCTGGACTTATTTCGGTCACAAAGTGAAGGAGATGGGGTTGATCTTAGGGAGGGAAGCGAAGAAGGTGTTGAGATTGTGAAGGTGTTGGCTTGATTATGACTTGTAACAGAAAGGTGAGCAGGCTTGTGATTGATGCAAGCAAACTCGGGTGTTTGAATACGTTTTGTATTAACACTTGGTTTTCTGTATCGTCTGGACTTGTGTTGTTGTTTGAAATAGGGCGGAGAACCTATTTATACAAGTCATTGAGCCTTATTCACGTCTCTCGTGGGAAGTGGAGGAAGTGGAGTGATGGAGTAGTGGAGTTGTGCGTCGGTGCCACACGACTAGTCTTGCCCACTTCTCCCCTGTTCATCTCTAACCGTCCATGACTTCTGACATGTTCTTGTGATGGCGCGTTGCACGCCGTAAAACCGCTGACCAATACCCCAAAGTATGTATCCCCGATTTGTGACATGATTGATGTCCGGAATGTGTGGATCGTGGATCCACGAAAGAAAGATAGCATGTAATGTCAATTGAATAACCTGCGTTATTCGGAAGTCGATACTTGTGAAGTATCGTGTGTATTTTATGCAGTACTGCATCATGGTGTGGTAAAAGTGAGACCAACTAACTCCCGACCGTGGCTGTATAACCAAGTGGTGAAGTTGGACGGATGAGATGATCTTTGAGACACTCATCTGCGACCATTAATGAAATTAGGGTTTTGAAGAGGCGCACAAGCATCACTCTTCAGCTTGGTCGAAACCAAGCATGGGAAGGATTTCGGAGAGGACCGACCGGGCATGCATGTATTTAGCATGCCGGTGTACACGTCCATGTCTCACTGTCCCATGAAGGTGCGATCTAGGCCACTCAATTTGACCAAAGAAAGAGGAGTGGTTGAGATCGATTTTGCAATAGGAATTTGATGCCGCAAAAGGCCGCGCACCATGCTCTTTTCTCGGCGCGCGTTCAAGACGACCTAACTTGGCCGGTCTTGGCCGATTGGTTTGACGTGAAGATGGTAGGCTGGTGTTCACGCCTATACCTGAATATCCCATTAAAACGTGATCCGAGCCACCCAAATCGTCCGGCGAAGTTGAGCGGTCGAGATCAGTTTGTGGTTTGGGAGGCGTGGCCACGCTGGTTTGGGCGCACGTTTTGGATTAACCAGGCATGATATGCCTTGGCCGAACACATGAGGAGGTAGATGGGCCCACGATGGTCATGCTGGTATGACCGGACCTGCTTAATCTAATCTGTGACCCTCCATTCGTGCCCGAGAAGATGGACGCGCGTGATGGCTTGAAACCCTAATTTTGGCTTCCAGAGCCGTGTGACCATGCTTCCTTTGGTCGTACGAATTGGGACGACCAACCATGGTTGGTTTTGACCGATTGGTCAAGTGTGTAGGCGGGCCCACGGTGATCGTGTTGACATGCTCTGGGCCCTTTGAATCTACATCTACACCCTCCATCTATTCCTGTGAAGATGGATGGTTGAGATTATTTTGCAACACATGTAATATGCCGAAAACCCTAATTTAGGGTTTTCCGTCCATAATGCTTGGTATGAACGGTTTCTTGGCAATCTAGGACAATGACCGCCATGCGGGGTCGGGTCGTGGGTATTCCATACCGCTTGGGGTGATGGAATTGATTTGGGGTCATCCAATCATGCTTATGGAGTTGGATGATCAACGATCAGATTATATTCGGACTGATACAGTCAAGTCCGAATGCTCAATCGGGCTAGTATAACACACCGAGAGGGGCTCAATCGGGCTAGTATAACACACCGAGAGTCAGCCTGTACGGGTATTTCGTACATGGTTTCATTATAGTGCTTGAGGTTCGTGTTACTCTGTAAGAGTAACACTCAATCGTCATGCCACACTGATAATGAGTACTGGAAATACAAGGCTGATATGAAATTCACAGGAAGGGATTGTTGCTACATGCTCCAACCTTGAGGAATTTCATGTATTCACAGAATGGGATTGTTGCCACATGCTCCATTCTTGGTGAATTAAGTGAGGGAGTATCCAACACTTATAAATGGCTTTATCTTTTACAAGATGTCAAAGCATAATTTTTTCCTAGTTTTTATAATTTTAACCTCAAATGAAAACCCACCATCAACATTAAGTCCCCGCCTAGCACATAATGGTTACACTATTGTGTGGTAGGCATGAGATGGTGGCATATACAAACGTAAGGAGACAAAATAAAAGAAGCCTACCTGGAGGGATTCTGGCCGTGGGCAATCCTCCATACGTGCGTGACCACAGGCCTTTGATGAGCCGGCTTTCTCCCTTAGGTGTTTGAGTCAGGAATAGGATTCTTCTTTTTACTGGGATCCCGGGCGTGGGTGCTTGCACACCGCTGGTTGAATTGCTCGTATCCAAATGCTCTTCCGATTCTTGATTAGGGTTCAAAAGAAAGCCTGACTTGGTCGGTGTTGAATCCTCGCATATCGGGCGCCGTAATCGTTTTAGGGTTTTCTCGGATATATGCGGTGTAGAGGTTTTGAACCATTTTTGCGATTTTTCAATAGGGCTTTCCCACGTAAACTCCGTTTCCTCGTCATGTCGAACAACGGTGGATCGTCTTCTTCATACCATCCGGATCTTCCGTTAAACGTGCACGACCTACGTTTGAGCTTCATGATCAATCTCCCGCTCGTGTTCTCCGAGTCAAGAAGATCATACCGGTTTGTCTCTTTTTCCTTTTACAACCATTGCTTGTTCGTCGTAATGATCAAGTAAATAATCCCTTCATTCTTGCAGAGATACCCTATCGGAACATGTGTCACGGTTATCGATGATGATGACTTAACCAGTCCTCTTCCTTCAAATTCAAACACATTCACCCCTGTGAACCTTGAAGACACCGACTTGGGTATCTCATCTTATGAATATCCAAATGCAGGTCTTTCATTCGATGTTCGCATGAAATGTTTATCCTCCAGCCTACCGAGATGTCGGTGGATTCTGATGCGGAAGGAGTTTGTGCCTTTGTACACAAAGTTATGGAGGAAGTACGGCCATATCGCAACCGAAAACGTGGTCCGACACTTGTTCCTCTGCTTTGGTAACCGCGGTAAACCGCCTTCTTCCCATGATTGCTGAGATGGAGAGTATTTCTATCCGCAACGTTCTTTGAATCAAGCCTCGAAAAGTGGGAGAATATGGTATCTACCCGTGAATCCATGGAGTTCAACGTGGGCTGGTTGCGGCAGCGTCTTGATATCATCAAGGTTGATTGAGTGTATCCTTGTAAATGTTGTTCTCGCTTGTGAAGGCTATTTTGGAAGAGGAGAAGGCTCTGGCCGCAGAATCGGAGAAGGTAGAGCAGGCAGTGCGGGACTTGAAGAAAAGAAACAGAAAGATATCACGCTAGACTCGGGAGATGATGCTCTCAAGGAACTATAATCTTCTAGACGGCCTCTTCTAAACTTCATTCCTTTGTTGTTAATGATGTTTATGTGAAGAGTTTTTTGAACGTCTTTTCGAAATAAACTGCATTGGTTTTAGATTGGTGAAACAGGTTTTTTCATTGACACATCTCTGAATATAATTGAGGATTCAAACATGTAATGAAAATAAATGCCCGTATTGTTGACACGGCGGATAGTGGTCATGCATGATATGCCTTGAGCCACTTTCCATTGATGACTGCTTCCAGCCTGCCTCCGTCCACCTTAATGATCTTGTAGTAACCTGTATTGTAGGCCTTGGTGACCGTGTAGGGACCTTCCCATTTTGGTGAGAATTTCGGTGCAGACATGTCTTGCTGGATATGCTTGGTCGTTTTTAGGACCAAATCTCCCACTTTGAAAATACGTGGTCTCACAGTCTTGTTATATGCCCTGGAAATTCTGTTCCGGTATATCCGAGTACGTTCTTCCGCTTTGTTTCTCCTGGAATCCAAAGTGTCTAACTCCGCTATTCGAGAGTTAGAGGCTTCATCCTCGTCCCAATGGATCCCGGTCATCGCTGTAATCCTGGCTGATGGGATTTTGATTTCTGCTGGGAGAATTGCGTCTGCTCCGTAAACAAGTGAATATGGGGAGACCCCAATGGAGCTTCTAGGTGACGTACGGTATGCCCACAATGCCATTGGTAACTGGTCATGCCATTCTCTAGGATTGTCATGTACGGTTCGACTGATGATCCGGATCGGCCTTGTTGGTACTTTCACCTGTCCATTCCCCCGAGGATAGTAGATGGTGGAGAAAGCCTGTTTAATGCCATACCTCTCAAGTAACTCTCGTACCTGTTTATTGGCGAAGGGAGTGCCGTTATCGGTGATAATATGCTTAGGTATACCGAAACGACAAATGATGTGTTCTTTAATGAAAGCCGCAATGGTTGCTCATGTAGTTCCTCGCAGTGGGATGGCTTCTACCCATTTGGTGAGTATTCCGTTGCAGTTATGACGTACTCGTGTTGCTTCGATGAGGGCGGGTTGATTTTCCCGATGATGTCTAGTCCCCAGTGTAGAATGGCCACGGGATCGCTTATCGAGTGCAAGGGGGTGGAAGGTGCGTGAACAAGGTCTCCATGGATTTGACAATTGCGGCGACTTTGAACAAAAGCGGCGCGTCATCCTCCATGGTCGGCCAAGAATATTTCTCGTGTATCCGGAGGAACAGCTTTCCTCTTCCCTTGATGTTCCCCTTCGTGTGTTTCCTTCAAAATGATTGGAATTTCTAACCCAAATGAGACATCTTAATAGATTACCTCCAAAACTCTTGCGACAGATCCCTTCGTGGTATACGAATCGCTTGGCCTTTTGCTTTATCTTGATGGCATCCCTTTGATCGGCGGAAGTTGCTCCATCACGAAGATAGTTGATGTATGGCTCTCTCCAGGTCCCAGTGTCGTTCACACTAAAAACCTCCGATTGGTGCGGTGCTTGGCAATTTGAGCGGAACTTCTAAAGTAGTCTGATTGAGTCTCCATCTCCGCCAAGAATAACCCGATGCACGGAGTCGTCGGTAAAGCGTTACCACCAATGATTTCCCACATATTTCATTGTGAACACGACTCATTTGTATCTGTGCTTCGTCATCTCCAAGACATCTCGACAGAGAGTTTCGATAGTACAGCATACCATGAAGCATGAAGAAGTTCTGCAGAGTTTTGAGACCGACCTTTCCTTGGGATAGTGGGTTGTTGAGCTCCCGAATGATCGGAGTTCGCCAATCATCGATCCCGGTGTCTTTGTATTGTGACAGCCCATGTCGACTCTATGGTTCTCCTCTTCACCGTCGGTTTCTTCCGCTCCTTCGAACTTTAGTTTGGAAGCCAATGTTGCTGGACAATCGGCGTGTTTATTGTTGCCGCGACTAACATGGATTATGGTTGCATCGGCAAAATAATTTAATAACTTTTGTGCTTCCGACCAGGTATGGAGCTAGTGTTACTTCCTTCAATGCGTATACTCCATTCATCCGGTTTACCAAAGAGTTTGGAGTCACCTCTTATCTCCAAGCGCGTGACTCCCGCTTGTTTAGCTATTGAAAGCCCTATGAGGAAAGCTTCATATTCTTCTGAGTTGTTGGTGCATTCAAAGTCTAACTTGAAAGAATGTGAAAATACTTCTCCGGTTGGAGAGACTAACACCACGCCCGCTCCTCCAGTATTACTGCTAGGGGTAGCAGAGCCATCAAAATACAGGAGCCATACTTCTTCCTCCAAAGCAGAAACATCTGGAAATTCTCCAGGGAGGTCTTCATGTAGTTCTGTAGTGCCTTCTCCAGTAAATGCTGCCAGAAAGTCTGCAACTGCCCGACCCTTGATAGCTCTAGGTGACGCGCACGTTATGTCCAGCTCTGACATTTGGAGAATCCATTTGCCTGTCCTTCCTGGTCAGGGACCGGCTTTGAAAGTAAAAACTTTGCAGGATCGGATTTAGACACGAGTATCACCCTATTAGACAAAGAGGTAATGCCTAAACTTCTGAATGGAATGGATAAAAGCTAAACATGCCTTTCCTCGTCTGGGGTATCTGAGTTCGGCGTCCCTCAATATTCGGCTGAAATAGTATATGGGACGTTCAATTCCCTCGTCGTCTTCCTGAGCGAGTAGAGCCCCCACCGCAAGTGTCACCGAAGGCAGTGTAAAGACACACGGCTTCCCTTGTACAGGAGACTTCATGATGGCTGGAGATGATAGTATTCGTTGGATCTTTCGAAAAGCTTCTTGTTGAGTTGCGGTCCAAACGAAGCTGGCTCCTTTCTTCAATAAGGGGGTGAACGAGGCGGTAAGTTGGGCTAAACCAGGGGATAAAACGTCGAATGTAGTTCACCTTGCCCATGAAACTCTGGATCTCCTTCACAGTTCGGGGAGGCGGCATTGTGAGGATATCCTGAGTCTTGGACGGGTCTACCTTTATTCCTTCTGCAGTCACTTGGAATCCTAGAAATTTACCTGAGAAGACACCGAAAGCGCATTTCAAAGAATTCATCTTTAACTTATATTCCCGACACCTCTCAAATACTTGCCGTAAGACGTTGGTGTGATCTGCTCGAGCCCTTGACTTGACCACGATATCATCTACATAGTCTTCTACTTGTTTATGCATCATGTCGTGGAATATTGCCGTCATAGAACGTTGGTACGTTGCGCCGGCGTTCTTTAAACCGAATGGCATAACAGTATAGTAAAAATTGCCAAGAGGGGTTCGGAAAGCTGTCTTACTCGCATCGTGCTCATACATCCTTATCTGATTGTATCCGCTGTAACCATCCATGAAGGAGAACATGCCGTGTCCGCTGGTGGCGTCTACTAACATGTCGATGTTAGGTAGAGGAAAGTCGTCCTTGGGGCAGCACTTGTTCAAGTCTCTGAAATCTACGCAGCACCGGATCGTCCGTTTTTCTTCTTTACTGGACCACATTGGCTAACCGGGTTGGATGATGAATAGGCTCGATGAAGCCAGCGACTAGCGGCTTTCCAATTTCGTTCTTGATTTGTTCCTCTACTTCATGTCCGAATTGCCTCGGAGATTGCTTGATTGGCTTGGATCCAGGTATGACATGTAAGTGATGGGTGACCAATTTTTCATCCATACCAGGCATTTCCACGTATGTCCAGGCGAACACATCTTGGTACTCCTTGAGTAGTTGAACAAGACTCGTACGTTCGTTTGTGGATAAAGTCGAACTGATAGAGACCGGCCGGGAGATTCTTCATTCCCGATGTCACGATCTCGAGCTCGTCGATTTGGGAATTGGTTCCATCTTGTAGTTCTTTGCGGGGCGTACGGTACCTCATCTTGTGTTTCATCATTCTTGCAGCATTCAATTGGGCGGAGAGGCTGGGTTCCGGTCTCTCCGCTAATTGCTAACCGGCGGCGCCAGGTATATTGTTCTCCCCTTCGATCACGTTTCACCTCGAAAGTGCGTCCCCTTTGGTGTGAGCATGAGTTGGAGTCTCACCGGATAGAGATGGACGCCTCGTTACGTAACGTGTCTTTGTAGTGTTTGGCCTCCGATGGTGTAAGTCGGTCTCCTTCCTTGATTGAAGCCCACGTGGGTAGTGGGGTGCACGTGACTTTGTCCGATCCTCCCCGTGTGGTACCTTTTGGCTCGAACGACTCCACTCCGCATATTGGTGCATACGAGAGACAATGATGCGGAATGCGGATGACTTTCTCGTTTAGCATCGTCTTCGTGCACTGGTGATACGTCGAGGGAATGACCTTGTTGTCATGAAGCCATGGTCTCCCAAAGATCATATGATAGTCCGGCTCTTTTTCCATGACCTCAAACTTTGCTTTTGATTGAACGGGTCCCACCGATAAGTTCGGATTGACATACCCGTATGTGCAAGTTTGATTTCCTTCAAGTCCGTCATCGTGGTGGGCTGTCGTACAATCTCGCATAGGCTAACCTTGGTCGTCTTGAGAGTCTTGAGAGTAATTACGTTCGAATATGCTCTGTGTCGACGAGGGCCCTTCCGAACTCCGAACCCTTGATGTGTGCGGTAACATGTAGGGGCCCGGTTGTGACCCTCCTCTCGCCATCATGTCGTCTTCCGTAAATGTGACATTGTTTCTGAATATTTCCGACGCAGCTAGGACTTACTGGACGAAAGGAGTCAGGTTTGCATCCGAGCTATTTTATTAATTGCGACAAACGTCTCGCCGTTGATTCCTCGAGAGGTGCAAGAGTTCACACAAGCTTTCTACTAGAGATGTCGCTTCGATCCACTTTGGTCTCTGGTTCGTAGTAAAACCGTTGATCCGAGGGGAATTAGCCCCGGTGGTGTAGAAATCTCCCGAATGCTCATTTCGACGTCATCTTGATGAGGAGATCAAGTATGTCGTTTACACGCTTCTTTGATTAGATCCATGTTCTTCGTGTGAATCTCCTGTACCGTGCTAGTTCGCTTAATGTTGGAAGTCTTCCGATTATGCCGTCGGATACACCGTTAGGAGGGGTATCTCCGTTGGAGAAGCCATCGATTTGAGACCGTCAAGCGGTCCTAAGACCAACCATCTCGGAATTGATTGAACGGTGTTGAAGAGATTGACTTTACAACCGAGAGATCAACCTCCCACGGTGGTCGCCAATTGTTTATGGGTGAAAACTACTCCTGCAGAATTTGGTAATTTGGGGTGTGGATGAGGAATGAATTTAAACCTTAAACAAATGCACTGCGCGGTGAGTGCTTGTAGATTCGAGAGATCAATGCATGCAAGTCCGGCCTAAACCAAGAAATGGCCGTTCCGGACTTGTTTGGTCACAAAGTGAAGGAGATGGGGTTGATCTTAGGGAGGGAAGCGAAGAAGGTGTTGAGATTGTGAAGGTGTTGGCTTGCTTATGACTTGTAACGAAAGGTGAGCAGGCTTGTGATTGATGCAAGCAAACTCGGGTGTTTGAATACGTTTTGTATTAACACTTGGTTTTCTCGTCTCGTCTGGACTTGTGTTGTTGTTTGAAATAGGGCGGAGAACCTATTTATACAAGTCATTGAGCCTTATTCACATCTCTCGTGGGAAGTGGAGGAAGTGGAGTGATGGAGTAGTGGATTTGTGCGTCGGTGCCACACGACCGGTCTTGCCCACTTCTCCCGTTCATCTCTAACCGTCCATAACTTCCCGACACGTTCTTGTGATGGCGCGTTGCACGTGAAACCGCCGGACCAATACCCCATATGTATCCCCGGTTGTGACATGATTGATGTCCGGAATGTGTGGATCGTGGATCCACGAAAGAAAGATAGCATGTAATCTTTGAATTGAATAAATTGCGTTATTCAGAAGTCGATACTTGTGAAGTATCGTGTGTATTTTATGCGTACTTTTGCATCATGGTGTGGTAAAGTGATGGGTAATGACGCCTCACCGACCAACTAACTCCGACCGGGGTTGTATAACCAAGTGGTGAAGTTGGACGGATGAGATGATCTTTGAGACACTCATCTGCGACCGTTAATGAAATTAGGGTTTTGAAGAGACGCACAAGCATCACTCTTCAGCTTGGTCGAAACCAAGCATGGGAAGGATTTCGGAGAGGACCGATTGGGCATGCATGTAGATAGCATGCCGGTGTACACGTCCATGTCTCACTGTCCCATGAAGGTGCGATCTAGGCCACTCAATTTGACCGGCAAAGAGGAGTGGTTGAGATCGATTTTGCAATAAGAATTTGATGCCGCAAAAGGCCGCGCACCATGCTCTTTTCCGGCACGCGTTCCAAGACGACCTAACTTGGTCGGTCTTGGTCGATTGGTTTGACGTGAAGATGGTAGGCTGGTGTTCACGCCTATACACGAATATCCCATTAAACGTGATCCGAGCCACCCAAATCGTCCGGCGAAGTTGAGCGGTCGAGATCGGTTGTGGTTTGGGAGGCGTGGCCACGCTGGTTTTGGGCGTACGTTTTGGATTAACCATGCATGATATGCCTTGGCCGAACACATGAGGAGGTAGATGGGCCCACGGTGGTCATCTTTGGTATGACCGGACTGTTAATCTAATCAGTGACCCTCCATTCGTGCCGGAGAAGATGGACGCGCGTGATGGCTTGAAACCCTAATTTTGGCTTCCATAGCCGTGTGACCATGCTTCCTTTGGTCGTACAAATTGGGACGACCAACCATGGTTGGTTTTGACCGATTGGTCAAGTGTGTAGGCGGGCCCACGGTGATCGTGTTGACATGCTCTGGGCCCTTTGAATCTACATCTACACCCTCCATCTATTCCTGCGAAGATGGATGGTTGAGATTGCTTTGCAACACATGTAATATGCCGCAAACCCTAATTTAGGGTTTTCCTGTCCATAATGCTTGGTATGAACGGTTTCTTGGCAAGCTAGGACAATGACCGACCATGCGGGGTCGGCCGTGGGTATTCCATACCTGCTTGGGGGTGATGGAATTGATCTGGGGTCATCCAATCATGCTTATGGAGTTGGATGACTGCGATCGAATCATATCCGGACCGATACGGTCGGTCCGAATGCTCAATCGGGCTAGTATAACACACCGAGAGGGCTCAATCGGGCTAGTATAACACATCGAGAGTCGGCCTGTGCGGGTATTTCGTACATGGTTTCATTATAGTGCTTGGAGGTTCGTGTTACTCTGTAAGAGTAACACTCGATCGTCATGCCACACCGATAATGAGTACCGGAAATACAAGGCCGATATGAAATTCACAGAAGGGATTGTTGCTACATGCTCCAACCTGGAGGAATTTCGTGTATTCACGAATGGGATTGTTGCCACATGCTCCATTCTTGGTGAATTAAGTGAGGGAGTATCCAACACTTATAAATGGCTTTATCTTTTACAAGATGTCGGCGCATAATTTTTTCCGGTTTTTACAATTTTAACCTCAAATGAAAACCCACCATCAACACCTGGTGCATGCTCACTCGAGCACCGGGAACCACATGGACGCCCATCATCCCATGTGGTCGGTCCCTCTATCAGTCATGACCTATTTTCAGTGATTCATCAACTATGATCTGAAATTAGGGTTTTGAATAAATGCTCCACGAATCATCACTCTGAGCACGATTCAAACACTAATTAATTTATGATGGATTCAGCAACCAACATATGAATTAATCATATAATATTTGGTAGCTTACTAATATTTTAATATTTTATTGGGTCACGTCACCAATAAATGTTTCGTCGAATCGAGCAATACTTGCTTAGTTGCTCAAATATTGATCCAGCTATCAATATTTGGTAATTTATCAGTAATTTGTCTAATTGAGCAATACTTGCTCAATTGCACGAAAAATTATCAACATTCAGTAATTTGCCGAATTGAGCGATACTTGCTCAATTGTACGTCAAATCATCAACATTCATTATTTTGTCGAATTGAGCAATACTTGCTCAATTGCTCGTCAAATTCTCGATATTGATAATTAAGTCGAATTGAGCAATACTTGCTTTCGATTGCTCGAATATTGATCCAACTATACATATTCAGTAATTTATCAGTATTTCGTCGAATCGAGCAATACTTGCTCAGTTGCTCGAATAATCCACATATATTCAGTAACTCATCAATATTCAACAACTCATTGAATTTACAATATTTGCTCAGACGAGCAACATTAACATTCATGAATCGCTGAGCATTTGTCAAACATGCTCGATTCAACAAAACCTAGACTCATTGTCTAATCGACCAACAACCCGACAAACTAAATACACGTCATCATGCAGACTCCACGATTCGTGAGACATCAATCACGTCAAATTGGGGGATAACAACTAGGGTTTTGGTCGGCGGCCTCAAAGACGTTGATTTCATCCACGACGAGAAATGTGCGTAAGTTGTGTAAACGGTTGAAGGAGTTAGCAAAGTAGTGGGTGCACGATCCGTCAAGTCTCCACACGACATGGAAATGACTTTACCACGATCTTCCACTTTCCCACTCTTCCACTCATGAAACCGTCACACTTACAGGGATCAAGGTGTTCACAACTCTGACAATATAAATAAGTCTCTGAATCCATGATTGAGGACAACGAATGATCACTATTTATCGGCAATTATCCAGAATTTCTCGAGTAACTACTCTCAAGAATTCATTAATCCATCAGAACTTATTCGAACTCCACAGTTCACCAATTATTGCAAAAACCTTCAACACATCCACAATCCTTGATCATCATTGATCCCACACAATTCTCAGCTTCCCTCCTACAAATTAACCCATCTCCCTCTTTGTGACCGAATTGACTCTGGAACGGCCATTGTCTTGGTTTAGGCCGGAGTCCTACAGATTGATCTCTTGAATCTAAGCACTCCCTTTGCAGTGCATCTGTGTGAGGTTGAGCAGTTTGCTCGGTTCAAAGAGTCTCGACACGCTCGTCTCTTCATTTCCCCAAGAAACTAGCGAACCGTTTTTCCCCATCTACAACTAGCAAAGGGACATAGCACCAAAGCATGCATTATGGTTTCAGGATCATGGCACCTAGCACAATCAACACTATGCATAGGTATTCTGGTATGTAAAATTGTTCTGGCAAGAAGAGCATTTCTAGCAGCTTTCCATGTAAGGACTTGGATTCTGTAAGGAACCCTGATTTTCCATATATGCATCCAAAGGTTTTTACATGGGGAAGTCCTAAGACCTCTAAGCCCCATGTAGACAAATTTTGAAGAAAACTTGCCATTCTTTGAAAGATCCCAAGCCCCCCTATCAGGAGTGCAAAGCTGGCTTAAGGGAACGGTGACAATCTTCTTAACAGAAACATTATCAAAGTGGGTGTGATTTAAGATTTTTCTTAGTTTTCGTAGTAGTAATTAAGATTCGTTCTCTCAGACTTGCGAAGATTAAATTTAAAGGTTTAAACAAAAGCGAAAATAATAAACAAAAGCGAGAGTCACTGGGTCTAGGATTCCACCGCATTCATATTAATAGGTTCAATTATTATTCTTCAGCAATTATCGCTCAAAACAACAAGGACTCTTATTTTTGCCAATGTAGATTCTCCAAACATTAGTTATAAATCGTAAGCATGGGCCATCAAACATTTAAGCAAGCATGACCCATCAAATAAAATGATAACTAATTTTTTCCAATCCTAATTCTATTTTAATTAGTGCAAAAGTCAAATAAAGAATTAATTAAAATTACCCACGTATGAAATTCGGCTTCCTCCGTCGACCCAGTGTAGGGATTTAGCTACTCATGTTGTAGACACTCTCAAAAGATTTTTTTATAGCTCAAATGGTGCTTACAATGAAGAAAAGAAGAGAAAATACAATAAACCGGGAATTTGCAACGTTTATAAGCGTTGCAAACCCACTCTTACGAAGAATAACAGTGGACTGTCGCAGAATGACAGTCTTATCTTTTCCGTTTAAACGACAGTTTTTTTACGACTGTCTTTGATGGTCTGTTCTTCACGTTCTTCCTATTTTTTTCTTCTGCTGCTGCAGATTACTCTGCAGCACTTCTCTCGACCCTGTAGCCTCCCCAATCGCTCGATAATCCTTCTAGACTTCCTCAGAACCATATATATACCCACAGGACCAAGCATCTTCCTCCATAACTCCAAATAATTCTGTCTTTAATACTCCAAGTCACGGGATTATTTTTTTTCCTTCTTCAAAAGTTTTATTGCGTTCAAACACTCCAAATCCGTTCCAAATATCTTCCAAATAGAAACCAACTCCTACACGTCACCGCACAAATCTCGTGTAAGATAGAATTCTCGGATATCCTCATGCACCCCGATTTTATTCCAAAGTCATGGCTTCCCTTTTTAACGTAACCAAGAGACTTACCATCCCTGTTTCGGTCAAACAGATGATATCTATCCTAAACCGAGAGAATATCTCGGAGAATATCTCCCAAATACAGCGCGAGAATCTCGAGTATTTATCCCCGTAAAAACCTTCTTCCCTGATTTAGCTTCTCACGTGATATACTCCAGCTTGAATCTCTCCAACACATTTCTTCACTTCTATTGGAGTCAAACACAAGCCAAACACGGAAACCACACAGAAATTATGGGAAGAAGTTCTATAAAAACCATGTAAAGCTCATCCTCTGTTTTCTCTCCACACGATTTCCAGCCCAATTAAGTCCATTCGAACACCCATACCAAGCCTGTTTGGTTAAAACAAGTCTTCCCCAAAAGTTTCAGCCATTGAATCTCCTTAATACATGCCCTAATTACTAACCCTAATTCTGTTATTTTGTTTGCAAAACTTTCCCCGCCAAAATTTGGAATTTCAAACGAAGAAGATGAATGCCCCTTATCCAATCCGAGGTGTGAATAGCAATTAAGGTGCCCCTTAGTAATTGGGTACCCCTTATCCAAAAATCGAGAGTCCGAATAACATGTGTCCTCCGGTACAAAACCACTTTTCGAGCAACTTTTTCCATAAGAGCTTATTTGACAAAAACACCTACAAACAAGTTTATTAGTGATAAAATGAGGCCCAACTAATGTATTTATGGGTGAAAATGCGTCGCACTTTCGTGCTCATCAGGGTGTTAAGTTTAAACAAACTCGAAGTTCTAGTATGAAAGTCAATGAAATAAGAAACTTTAATACTAGGATCAGGTGGGACTAAAGGGTTAGGTGTGCCAGATCCCAAAGTTGGAATCCACTTATCACACCAGGGGTCAATGAATTGACCATCCCCAACAATCCAGGAGATAAAAGGCTTGATAATTAGTTATTTTATAGCATGCAAACACTTCCAAGTTCAAGAGCACTTGCTAGTATACTTGGCATCCAAGAAATCAGTTCTAGGAAAGTATTTGGCTTTAAGAACAGTAGCTAGCATACAAGTATGATTTTTTAGAATTCTCCAGGCATTCCTAGCCAGCATAGCCAGATTATTTAAGTCAGCCTTTCTAAAGCCTAGACCACCTTCAGCCTTAGGGGAGCATAGAATATCCCAACCTAAAAGATGCAATTTCCTGTCTTTAGGGTCTAAAGTCTCTCCCCACCAGAATTTACAAAGATGGGAATCCATTTGTTGACACAGATGTTTTGGAATAAGAAAGGCTCCCATTTGAAAAAGGGGGATAGCTTGACCAATATGTTTAATCAAAGTACTTCTAGCAGCTTGAGATATGAGCTTATGAAGCCAAATAGAGATTCTGGCATCCACAACTTTGAGAATACCCATATGGGTTTGAATTTTGGAATCTTGAAACACAGTAGGATTGCCAAGATATTTTTCTCCCAAATTCCTGCTCTGAATCTCTATAATGTTAGCCATAAGGGCTTTCCTGTGTTCAGGAATTTTCCTACTAAATAAAATACCAGATTTATAAAAGTTTATTTCTTGCCTAGAGGCCAAGCAGTATTTTTGAAGATATTCTTTAATAACCTTAAAGTTTTGAACAGTAGCTTTAGAAAACAGAAGGGAATCATCAGCAAACAACAAATGTGTCATTTCTGGAGCATCCTTACAAACTTTGATGGCTTTTAAAATCCTTCTCTTTGAAGGCTGTCAATGTAGGAAGATAGAGCTTCAGAGCAAATGATGTAGAGATAGGGAGATAGTGGGTCTCTCTGTCTTAGACCTCTTTCAGGTTGAAAGTAACCTGTGGGGCTACCATTGAGAAGGACAGAGTTAGGAAACTGTGGAAACACACTGGTTTATGAGTCTTATCCAGTGGTTTGAAAGACCCATTCTAGTCAAAACACTCTCAAGAAAAATTCTAGTTTATCATAAGCCTTGGACATATCAAGTTTAATGGCAGCAATGCCTTCAATTTTGTCAAAATGATTGACAACAAATATAGCCTCATTAGCTAGCAGAATATTATCAGAAATACTCCTCTTAGGAATAAAGACACTTTGATTTTGAGAATTATGTTATTCATGAAATGTTTTAGTCTATTAGCAAGGGTTTTTGAAAGAATTTTATAAATGAAGTTGCAAAGCCCTATTGGTCTATACTGGGAAACAAGTTCAGCAAGAGGAACTTTAGGAATGAGAGCAATATTAGTATGATTAAAAACTTTTGCAATGTTCCCTATCATGAAGAAGGTTTGAGTCATGTCAATAACAGCCTCACCTACTATATCCCAATTTTTTTGATAAAAAAACATGTAAACCCATCAGGTCCTGGAGCCTTTTCCCCCCCATTTGAAAAACAACATTCTTGATTTCCTCAGCAGTTAAAGGTAAATTCAGAAGACAGTTATCTTCAGGAGAAAAGTTAATGGGGAGATCAATAAGGATTTCATCTTGAAATTATTGAGGGTGATAAGAATACAAATTTTTAAAGTAATTTATGAAGGAGGTTCCAATATTGTCTCTATCAGTTATAATAGTATTTGTGGAATCCTTTATTCACCTAATGACATTTCTTTTTCTTCTAAAGAGGGTAACTCTATGAAAATAGGGAGAATTTCTGTCTCCTTCCATGAGCCAAACCTCCATGGACTTATCCTTCTAATATAGTTCCTCTAGATTGTAGAGGTATTCCAGTCTAGCTTTGAGTCTGGAAGTAGTACTAATATCAGTAGGATTGGAAGTTTGGGCCTCTGCCAAATCTTTCTAATGGTAGATATATTATTTTGAATATTACCAAAAGAAGTTTTGTTCCAGTCCCTAAGACATTTTTTGGTATTTAAAAGCTTAGCTTTCAATTTATAGGTAGGAGAGCCTACCACATTAACATACTAAGAGTTAGCAATGATATCTCTACATGTAGGATCTTCAATCCACATAGCCATGAAATGGAAAGGCCTAGGCATAAAAACTTACTCATAATTGAAACCAATATGCATGGGGCAGTGGTCGGAAAGAGTCTCTTGGTAGATTATTAACACACAGTTTAGGGTAAAGTTCCTCAGCAGTTTGGTTTATGAGGCATCTATCTAATCTTTAAAGAATTAAATCCGGACCCTGCTGCATGTTAGACCAAGTAAATCTAGGACCAGAGAAACCTGGATCATGTAAATTGAAAACAGAAAAAAAAATTCTAAGGTTTGAAAAAATCAAAATCATCAACCTCTAACCCACCATTATTATCTTCAGTTCCTAAATGAGCATTAAATTAAAATCACCTATAAAGAAAAATGGTTCATCTAAGGGAGCAAATAGACTGTTGACATTGTTGTTCCCATAAAGCATGCCTCAAACAACTATTAGGTTCACCATACATAAAATGGATGTGACAAGTTTTAGAATGGATGATGTCAGTAGATGTTACATAGATTCCCCTTATGCTAGAAGATATAATGTTGAGTTGAATTTCCTTCTTCCAAGCCAGAACTAGACCACCACTCCTACCAATAATAGAAACATTGAAAGTGCAAGGAAATCCCATGTTTTTTAATTTCCTAGCAGCCAAATCTTTATTCATTTATGTTTTCAATAGGAAAACAATGTCAGGATTGACGTTGAAAATGCGGGGGTCTAACAACCACACCCAACTATTCGTTTGGAAATCTGAGAGGACTTACTCCAATATACTTTCTAGAGAATCAACTAGATAGTCAGACTCAATCTAGAGTAAAGTATATCAAAGAGTTTTAATATCTCTAACTCTTAATTCAATCCGCGATCAACAAATAGAAATCTACGATCCCGATTGAATAAAAGGAGTAACTTGAACGGTATCAAAGACCAATGTTCAAGTGTCAATCAATGTAAATCAACAACCCAAGGTTGGATATTCTAATTGATTGATCTTAACGCGCAACCTGTGATATTTCAATTATATAACAAAATATAATGCGAAAAAGAAATAACACAGACACCAGAATTTTGTTAACGAGGAAACCGCAAATGCAGAAAAACCCCGTGACCTAGTCCAGATTGAACACCACACTGTAATAAGCCGCTACAGACACTAGCCTACTACCAATTAACTTCGAAGTGGACTGTAGTTGAACCCTAATCAATCTCACACTGATTCAAGGTACAAGTGCGCTCCTTACGTCTCTGATCCCAGCAGGATACTACGCACTTGATTCGCTTAGTTGATCTCACCCACAACCAAGAGTTGCTACGACCCAAAGTCGAAGACTTGATAGACAAATCTGTCTCACACAGAAAAGTCTATAGGATTGAATAAATCTGTCTCCCACAGAAATACCCAAGAGTTTTTGTTCCGTCTTTTGATAAATCAAGGTGAACATGAAGCAATTGATAACCTGGACTTATATTCCCGAAAAACAACCTAGAACTATCAATCGCCTCATAATAATCTTAATCGACTAGCGAAAGAAGATATTGTGGAATCACAAACGATGAGACGAAGTGTTTGTGATTACTTTTCTATCATGCCTATCGGAGATATAAAATCTCGAGCCAATTATTCCAATTGCACTCAACACGATAGAAACAACAAGATCAGATCACACAATTACGAAGATAATAGTTGGTTCTGGCTTCACAATCCCAATGAAGTCTTCAAGTCGTTAACCTACAGGGTCTCGAGAAGAAACCTGATGCGTGTCGTAGGTGCAATCAAATTAATCAATGTTTCCACTAAATTAAAAATAATATAATGGAAGTCAAGTTCGTTCCCACGAGGAGCAAGAGATCTTAGTTGTAAAAGTTGTCACGAAAGGGGGGTGTAAAAAGCAAAAGAAAATAAACAAAGCAATTAAAAAGGTAAAGTTGAAAGCAATAAGAGAGACAAGACCAAGGAATCCTTCTTCGTTACGAACAATGAATCAAGTTATGTTCTTTTCTACTTGTTATTAGTCACAAATTATTACCAACCGTAGGTAAAGCAAACTAGATCGGTGCTAAACCCCTAAATCCCTTATATCACCGGACACGGAAGTTCTCGACTACCTGATTCTATTTACCAAACCACCTAGTAGTAGATCACTCTAGATGTAATTTAAAATAAACGCATTAAGATTTATGAACTTATTAGGTTAATATTAGTAGTTAGACTCTTAGATCAAGGTCTACTTGCTAACGTTGTTTTCACACACAATTGCTCCACGGAATCCCTCCGCAAGGTCTCGTGTTTGCTACTTATGTAAAAAGTCAAGAAACGATTACTTATCTCTAACTTTCACTAGCTTTAGATCAAATTAACAAATCAATTTAGCGTGCACTCCAAACAATCTATCAATCAATCATGAATGTCTTTAAGATCATTCCTATTAGTAAAAACAAACGATAACTTTGTGAAAAACTTCAAGATAGAATTGAAAACAAAAACTTAAATCATATGTTAAGAACTAGGAATTCATCCTCAATCAATAATAAAATTAGCTACTCATGTTTTTGAAATTCACACAAATAATAATTAAAAGGAGAATTTTCAAGAGTTCACACAAATAACTAAAAAGAAGAATCTTAGAAAAGCAAGCAAAAACACAAGTGTTGTGTGTGTAGAGAGGTGTGTAGAAGTTGTAGAAAACTTCTCTATTTATAGGCTTCAATATTCTCCAAATCTTCCAAGGAATAGAATCCTTTTTCTTTTGCAATTCAATTTCCAAATCCAAGCTTTTCTCAACTCTTCCACCTTCTCTTTCCAAGTTTGAGTCCAATTCTCCATCCAATTCCTAGCCCAAGTCTTCACACCCATGAGAGAAATCCATAGAAAATTCTGGAATTTTTTGGCTCATGAAAACTCGGGATTGTGGCCGGAATGGTCGCCTGAAAGTTGTCGCCGGTGATGGAATATTTCGTTTAAGATTCTGTTACCGTTAGGTCAAACTAACAGTCAACCGTTAGTCAATGGTCAAGTCAGAAAGAAGGTCACCGAGTCGATCCACCGAGTCGCCTTCTAACTCAGCTGATTGGTTAACTAGGTTGAGTTGGATCGTCTGAATCGGCCATCGCCGAGTTGACTCTCCGGTGCAGAAAACCGGCCGAGTTTCGGCTGTTTATTGGGATTTCCCGGCCAATTTCAGGCCTCATTTTTCTTCAATCCTGTGACAATTCCTAGCACATACATCTAATAATTCAAGCACAACAGAGCTTCACTTGTTCATCTGATATTCAGCTCTTGCCTTTGCTGTAACACCAACACAGAACCATCTCCAATTCAATGTTCAGCTCCTTCCTTCCCCTGTATGTCATAACAACTCAATGAGCTCAATTCTTCATCACAGCCAAAGACCCATCTCAATTTTAAACTTAGTTCATACAAAGAACAATGAGTCATATCTCGACTCGTTGAACTCCACATCTCGCATCGAACCCATCTCGCTCTTTTCATCAATCGAACCCTTTTCGGTTCTCGGCTCACGAGACCAGATCTTCTTCCATTCCGATCTTCACAACAGCTGATTAAACATATCGGTTCTCGGACCAACAAACCCATCATCCCCGGCGTCTTCTTGATCGAAACCCATCATCCCCGAGTTCTCTATCTTGTTGAGCTTCCATGACTTCTTCTTCTAACCCATTTCACCGAGCTTCACATTCAAACTCAATCTCTACCTTTCTATCAATCCACCACCAACCCATCTTCCACAAATCGAACCCTAATTCTTCATCTGCGACACCCATTTCCATCTCTCGATCTACTCTCTCTGAGCTCCTCTCCATCTGTATTCTCTGTGTTCCTCGATTTCTCAATTTCTTGAACAAATTAATCAAAGACCATGGTCGCTTCTCTTCGACTTCGGATGTGAAATGATTGAATGAGAGGTAATAATCGAACAATTTTCAATTCTAGGGTTGTAGGAATAGGGAATGGATAATGGTACCCCACTGTATAGGCTAAGGGACACCCCAGGGATAGGGTATAAACACCCTACTCATAAATGATAAGGGGTAACCTAATAACAACCCCTTAGCCTTGGATGGGCTCCAAATAGTCTTCACCCTTGATAAAATGACAAGTTTGCCCTTTTTGTTCAATTTGGGTGCTTTCTTCTTCTTTTCCTCTGTGCGACTCCAGTACCTAATAACTCAAAAACACACGTAAAATACATAATTTACAAGAAAAATAGCAAAGAAAGCATAAACTACTAGATAGTAAATTAGGTGTATTCTACACCTATCAAATTCCCCCACACTTAGACTTTGCTAGTCCTCGAGCAAATCAAACTAAAACTCACAACTTCAAAGCGTTCAAGCGTCCTAAGCATCCAAAGAGTTATGAGGACATAGAGTTTCTGCATTCTAGTAATAAGAAGTTAGAAATACTAAAGAACATATTCTCATTCTTAAATGTTGAGTGAGAAATAACCACACCATAATGAGAGAATGCGTGTTTGAGAAACGATCAATAAGCATTCCGCCTCGACTTCTGCCTCACCAAAAAGGATTTTATGATAATTGCACTCAAAAAGACAAACTTTTTTATGGTTCTCACATGTGTGCAGCAGGAATGAAGAGAGAAATCCTGCGACACGTTGAATGGTGGGAAGGACAACTTCCGAAATATTTTTAAAAACCCACATCTTTTAATATTTTGAAAAACCATTTTTCTAACGATCTCTACGAAAGGAAATCAACCATATTATCGAGGATGAGATTACTTACTCACCTTCACATCCGATCGCCAATTATGATAACACCACTCTCACGGCATCCAATAGAAACGTCTTCCGCTCCTCGTCTTTATCTTGGTCTTCGTCTTCGGTTCCAACTATTGATGATAAACTCTTGAATTTCATAAACCCTTGACAATTTATAACTCTTTTACCTTAAAACCTTGTTGCTTGAAACTTTCTTATAAATTTTCCTTCCCCACGGCTCATTAAATAAAATAAGAACAAATATTTCTCTTGTTTTTCTCTTTTTTTTTTTTTTTTTTTTTTTTTTTTATGTTAAACAAGAGAAATTAAATACAAAATAAACCATGGCCGTGGAAGAAGTATTTTACCGCTTGATTCTTCATAACTTGTATCGTCTTGAAATCATAAACTTTCAAAAATTCTCACCTTTTGATTTTCTTAGCTTTCATGAATAAGTCTTCATACTTAGATATAAAATTACCTCATTGTATTGTAAGTCCTCAACATATATGTGAATTCCGCTCATTTGTATGTTGCTTTACTTGAATTTGAAATTTGCTCTTATTCTCGTTCCGTTGCTTGTAAACCTTAAACTTTTCCAACTTTCCTTGTAAATTTTGATGTCGCTCCTTGTTGATGATGAGAGTGTTTCTATGGATCCGTTGTTGTCGCGAGAGAGAATGGTGCTAACTGCAAATCGAACTACAAGAAGTAGCTTTCATCCATGGACGTCACCCTCATGATTGACAAAATTAGCACTCAAGAGATCAAAGAGTAGTGCTTCTATTGGTGGGAGGTTGGGTAGCTCACCATTCTACCCGAATTAACGTGACGGTGACACACACTCAAAAGAAGCTCTTTAGTAGATGGAAGAATTCTGGTCGGTGCCTCACATGATATGAATACGGGTAGTCTCCACTAATGATTGATCAGCAACTCTAATAACGCTCTTCTCCCTGCACCAAATTCGCATCACCGGCATGATTAAATTCATTATTTAACACTCTAACAACAAGAAATCCGAATGTAGTTCTCTAACATTTCCAAGTTCAATTATGTCGGTCAAAATCTCTATGTAAACATACCTAGAAATATGCTAGTGACTCTAAAATCTTTAAAAGTTGGAGTTTTTATGAAAAACTTTTTTTTTTTTTTTTTAAAAATTTTTAAATTTTTTTGTAATTTTTGTTTTAAAAACATGCTTAACCACTCCCCACACTTAAACCTTACATTGTCCTCAATGTAATTGAATCTTCCTAGTAAAGTCAAGGTGGGAAATTTTAACATGATAAGAAACAAGAAAAAGAAATAACAAAAAGCAAAAAGATAAGAAATACAAAACCGATGGGTTGCCTCCCATTAAGCGCTTGTTTTAAAGTCGACGGCTCGACTTAGCTCTTGCTGCATATTACTCCTCCAGAGGGAGTGCATCTCCAAATGAAAGTTCATCCAAATTCACATAAGCGATGTTCTCATAGTATGGCTTCAACCTATGGCCGTTGACTTTGGAAACCGAATTGTCTCTAAGACTAGTAATTTCAATCGCACCATGAGGAAAACATTAGTAACAACATATGGTCCAATCCAACGGGACCTTAACTTTCCAGAAATAGTTTAAGGCGAGAATGATATAAAAGGACTTTTTGTCCCACGATGAAACTTTTACGAGAAATCATCTTGTCATGAAAAAGCTTGGTCTTTTCCTTGTAAATCCGGCACTCTCGTAAGCATCATTACGTATCTCCTCTAGCTCATGTAGTTGTAACTTCCTTTGTTTCCCGCTTCATCATACTCCATGTTGAATTTCTTTATCGCCCAATAAGCCTTATGTTCAAGTTTAACCTAAGATGACAAGCCTTACCATAAACCAACCTATATGGAGACATACCAATTGGTGTCTTATACGCCGTTCTATACGCCCAAAGTGCATCATTGAGCTTAAAACTCCAATCTTTCCTTGTGGTATTCACCATTTTCTCAAGAATGGACTTGATCTCACGATTTGAAATTTCCGCTTGTCCACTAGTTTGTGGATGATAAGGCGTACCAATTTTGTGTGTTATGTTGTACTTCTTGAGGAGAGCGTGGAAAGCCTTCTTGAAATGTGAGCCTCCATCGCTTATCACCACTCTTGGTGTACCATGCCTATTGAATATATTTTCCCTTACAAAATCACAAACAACTTGAGAGTCATTAGTTTTGGTGGCTCTAGCCTCCACCCATTTTGAAACATAATCAACGGCAAGAAGTATATAAAAGTTCCCATTCGAATTGACAAAAGGGCCCATAAAATCAATACCCCACACATCAAAAATCTCAACGGTGAGAATTGGTGTGAGTGGCATTTGATTTCGGGCACCTAGATTGCCCGTTCGTTGACATCTATCACACGATTTACAAAAACATATGAATCTTCAAACAAGGTGGGCCAATAAAATCCACTCTCGAGAACTTTGAGAGCGGTGCGTTTCGAACCAAAGTGGCCACCACAAGCAAAAGTGTGGCAAAAGGAGAGAATGGATTGAAATTCGGAATTAGGCACGCACCTTCGCATTATTTGATCAACGCCATATTTCCATAAGTATGGTTCATCCCACACATATTGCTTAGCTACCTTCTTAAGCTTCATCTTTTGGAAATTAGATATTGTACTAGGTACTTTCCTTGTCACCAAGTAATTCACTATATCCGCATACCAAGGTGTTGATTCTTCCATGGAGAAAAGTTGTTCGTCCTAAAGCGGTCATGTAATGGAAGTTCCTCTTGAGACATAACAAGCCTACTAAGATGATCCGCAACGGTATTCTCCACACCCCTCTTATCACGAATTTCTATGTCGAACTCTTGTAACAATAGGATCCACCGAATTAATCTTGGCTTAGCTTCTTTCTTCTTTATTAAGTGTCTTAGTGCGGCATGATCGGAATACACAATAACCTTTGTACCCACCAAGTATGATCGAAATTTTTCCAACGCAAAAACTATAGCCAATAACTCCTTTTCCGTGGTAGAATAATTGATTTGTGCATCATTAAGGGTCCTAGATGCATAATAGATAACATGGGACAACTTGTCCACCCTTTGACCCAAAACGGCTCCAACCGCATAATCACTAGCATCACACATTAATTCAAATGGAAGATTCCAATCCGGTGATTTGATAATCGGCGCACTTGTCAACATATCCTTTAATTTGTCAAAAGCATCCTTGCATTCCTTGTTGAAGTCGAAAGGTACCTCCTTTTGTAATAACTTGCACATCGGCATGGAGATTTTGGAGAAATCCTTGATAAACCGCCTATAGAAACCTGCATGACCAAGAAAGGAACGGATCTCCCTCACCGAAGTGGGATATTGTAAGTTTCTTATTAAATCTATCTTTGACTTGTCCACTTCGAGCCCTCGAGAGGACACAATGTGACCAAGTACGATGCCGTGGTTTACCATAAAGTGACATTTCTCCCAATTAAGGACAAGGTTTGTGTCTATGCATCGTTTAAGAACTAGTTCAAGGTTATTTAAACAACCATCAAAAGAATTGCCATAAACACTAAAGTCATCCATAAATACCTCGATGATGCGCTCCACATAATCCGAGAATATACTCACCATGCATCTTTGAAAAGTAGCCGGCGCATTGCAAAGGCCAAACGGCATCCGTCTATATGCAAACGTTCCAAACGGACAAGTGAAAGTGGTCTTCTCTTGGTCCTCCTAAGCAATAACAATTTGGTTGTATCCCGAATAACCATCCAAGAAACAATAATAAGAATGCCCCGCTAACCTCTCCAACATTTGATCAATGAAAGGTAAAGGAAAGTGATCCTTTCGGGTTGCGGAATTAAGCTTTCTATAATCAATGCACACTCTCCATCCGGTTTGAACTCTTGTAGGAACAAGTTCATCGTCTTGATTTCGAACAACCGTGATTCCGGATTTCTTTGGTACCACTTGTACCGGAATTACCCACTTGCTATCGGAAATTGGGTAGATTACCCCCACACTTAGCAATTTGAGTATCTCTTTTTTCACAACCTCCATCATGGGAGGATTAAGCCGACGTTGAGCATCACGTACCGGCTTCACGTTTTCTTCCATTAGAATCCTATGCATGCACATGGAAGGACTAATGCCCTTGATATCCGCAATTGTCCACCCAATAGCCGTTTTGTGCTCTCTCAAGACTCTAAGCAAACGGTCTTCTTGTACCGGTGTGAGGTTCTTAGAAATAATCACCGGAAGCTCATCTCCATCTCCCAAGAAAGCATACTTCAAATGGTCCGGAAGCGGCTTCAATTCTAGTTTGGGCGCCTTCACAATAGATGGTACAAGTACTTCATCATTCACGGGTAAAGAAATATATGAAACATTACCCTTTTTAGCCTCTTGCAATGTCGCCAAAGCACCACACATCTCCACCAATTCCTTGGAGATTTCAACATCCAAGTTAGACAAGCCATGGACGTCCAATTCAATGCTCTTTTGCAACACCACATCAAGTTCATCCTCTCGATTCAATTCCACCATTTGTTGCGCTAATGAATCAACCACATCAATGGAGTAAACGGAATGCACATCACTTGGGTAGCGCATGGCTTCAAATATGTTAAAGTGTATTATCTCCTTGTCGAATTCCATAGTGAGTGTACCCTTATCAACATCAATCTTCGTCTTTGCGGTCTTCATGAATGGCCTCCCAAGAAGTAAAGAAGTAGATGCTCGGTTTCTCATTGTTGTCCATATCCACCACGAAGAAATCCACCGGAAAAATAAGCTCATTTACTTGCACTAGCACGTCTTCTACAATTCCCTTTGGATATATGTTAGACTTGTTCGCTAATTGGATAATAACTCTTGTCTCTTTCAAAGGTCCAAGATTCAAGGAGTCATATATTTCGGCCGACATTTACACTAATGGAAGCTCCCAAGTCAAGTAAAGCATGTTCAAACCTTTGCTTACCAATAGTAATTGGCACCGTGAAACCACCGGGATCCGTGCACTTTGTAGGCATCTTCTTCAATAGCATAGCCGACGACTCTCACCAACTTTAGTAATTTCATTATCAAGCAACCTATCCTTCTTTGTGCATAATTCCTTCATGAACTTCGCATAACGTGGCATTGTCTTGATGGCCTCGATGAATGGGATGTTGATTTCAATTTTCTTGAAAATATCCATGAGTGCCTTGTCTTGAGCCTCTTTCTTGGATTTAGCAAAACGACTAGGAAAAGGAGGTGGAGTAGTGAAAGTAGGAACCGGTTCCTTGGATTGGTCGTTTGGTGTGGAGTTCTCCTTTGGTGCGGTTTCCTCCTTATCTTTGACTACCTCTTCAATAGCTTCTTAATGATGACTTGGACCATCCACTTGTCTTCCACTTCTTAAAGTAACCGCATTAACATTCTCTCGTGGATTCACAAATGGTTGTGAAGGAAGTTTTGTGGATGCTTGAGATTTCAATAAATTCACATCGGTCGCCAATTGTCCCATTTGAGTTTGTAAGTCCTTGATGGCCGAATCGGTCTTTTGTTGGATTTGTTGGCTTTGTTGGAACATAGAAGTAAGACCTTGCATACCTTGCATTAACGCATTGAGCTTGTCATCATTCAAAGAATCACGCTCCTTGACTTGTTGTGGTTGGAATTGTTGAAAACCACCTTGTTGTTGAGGTTGAAAGCGTGATTGTTGAAAACCACCTTGTTGCGCATATGGATTAGGAGCCGCCGCTTGCTTGTTTGCATAACTAAAGTTAGGATGATCCTTCCAACCGGGATTATAGGTATTGCAGGTATGGATCGTACCTTGGCCTTTGATTTGGATATAAAGCATTCACTTGTTCGGTCTCACCATCCGGAATAATTACCGCGGCCATCCTTTGCATCATTATCTCCATGTTACTCATCCTTTGATCAAGATGTGATGAAGACTCACTAACTTCATGCACTCGCCTAACCATTGGTTCATCTCTTGTGTAGAATTGTTGCGAGTTTGCCGCCATACTTTCAATCAACTCTCTAGCTTCGGTCAATGTCTTGTTCATTAGTGCACCACCACCCGCGGCGTCAAGAAGAGACCTATCACTTGGGTGGAGAGCTTCATAGAAGTATTGGAGTATCATAACATCACTAAATTGATGGTGTGGACAGCTTGCCACCAACCTCTTGTATCGCTCCCAACATTCATACAATGATTCTCCCACTTGTTGTTTCAATCCACAAATCTCCTTGCGAATTTGAGTAGCTTTGGATGCGGAAAATATCTCTCGAGGAAAAGTTTCTTCATCCCATTCCATGTTGTGATACTTCCGGAAGGCAAATAATATAACCATTCCTTAGCATTACCCGCCAAAGAAAACGGAAAGCTTTCAACATTGCTCCATCCGCATTAGTCTCCTGGTGGAAGCATAGCCATAACTATGGTATAAAAGTCCATAAGATGTTTGTTTGGGTCCTCATTCACCATGCCATGGAACTTTGGTAACTCTCTAATCAACCCCGGCTTGATCTCGAAGGTTGAGTTAGTTTGGATACACCATTGTTGTGTGTCAAGCTTGTGAGAAGCTAGGTCCTTGAGTGTACGATCAGCTATTGTTTCTTCCTCTTTGTCCGAATCTGTGAAATCACTTGATGAAGACGGAGGAAGTGGAGTGTTAATCGCACGAATGAAATCCTTTAGTTGAGTGCCGGATCGAAGACGTATTGGACTCCTGGCCTACCCTTTAAGCATTCACCAAAGGTATACACCTGAAACAAGATTCTCACAAACTAAGTTAGATACGGTAAAGAATCTAACAAAGCAAGAATAAAGCAAAAAGAAAAATTAAAAACAACTAAAAATCGCCCGTTGCTCTCCCGGAACGGCGCCAAAATTTGATGCGTGTCGAGGTGCAATCAAATTAATCAATGTTTCCACTAAATTAAAAATAATATAATGGAAGTCAAGTTCGTTCCCACGAGGAGCAAGAGATCTTAGTTGTAAAAGTTGTCACGAAAGGGGGGTGTAAAAAGCAAAAGAAAATAAACAAAGCAATTAAAAAGGTAAAGTTGAAAGCAATAAGAGAGACAAGACCAAGGAATCCTTCTTCGTTACGAAACAATGAATCAAGTTATGTTCTTTTCTACTTGTTATTAGTCACAAATTATCACCAACCGTAGGTAAAGCAGCTAGATCAGTGCTAAACCCCTAAATCCCTTATATCACCTAACACGGAAGTTCTCGACTACCGGATTCTATTTACCAAACCACCTAGTAGTAGATCACTCTAGATGTAATTTAAAATAAACGCATTAAGATTTATGAACTTATTAGGTTAATATTAGTAGTTAGACTCTTAGATCAAGGTCTACTTGCTAACGTTGTTTTCACACACAATTGCTCCACGGAATCCCTCCGCAAGGTCTCGTGTTTGCTACTTATGTAAAAAGTCAAGAAACGATTACTTATCTCCTAACTTTCACTAGCTTTAGATCAAATTAACAAATCAATTTAGCGTGCACTCCAAACAATCTATCAATCAATCATGAATGTCTTTAAGATCATTCCTATTAGTAAAAACAAACGATAACTTTGTGAAAAACTTCAAGATAGAATTGAAAACAAAAACTTAAATCATATGTTAAGAACTAGGAATTCATCCTCAATCAATAATAAAATTAGCTACTCATGTTTTTGAAATTCACACAAATAATAATTAAAAGGAGAATTTTCAAGAGTTCACACAAATAACTAAAAAGAAGAATCTTAGAAAAGCAAGCAAAAACACAAGTGTTGTGTGTGTAGAGAGGTGTGTAGAAGTTGTAGAAAACTTCTCTATTTATAGGCTTCAATATTCTCCAAATCTTCCAAGGAATAGAATCTTTTTCTTTTGCAATTCAATTTCCAAATCCAAGCTTTTCTCAACTCTTCCACCTTCTCTTTCCAAGTTTGAGTCCAATTCTCCATCCAATTCCTAGCCCAAGTCTTCACACCCATGAGAGAAATCCATAGAAAATTCTGGAATTTTTTTGGCTCGCCGGAAAACTGGGATTGTGGCCGGAATGGTCGCCTGAAAGTTGTCGCCGGTGATGGAATATTTCGTTTAAGATTCTGTTACCGTTAGGTCAAACTAGATCCAACCGTTAGTCAATGGTCAAGTCGAAAGAAGGTCACCGAGTCAGCCATCGAAATCGACTTCTAACTCAGCTGATTGGTTAACTAGGTTGAGTTGGATCGTCTGAATCGGCCATCGCCGAGTTGACTCTCCGGTACAGAAAACCGGCCGAGTTTCGGCTGTTTATTGGGATTTCCTACCAATTTCAGCCTCATTTTTCTTCAATCTGTGACAATTCCTAGCACATACATCTAATAATTCAAGCACAACAGAGATTCACTTGTTCATCTCGATATTCACTCTTGCCTTTGCTTTGTAACACCAACACGTAACCATCTCCAATTCAATGTTCAGGCTCCTTCCTTCCCCGTATGTCATAACAACTCAATGAGCTCAATTCTTCATCACAAACCAAAGACCCATCTCAATTTCAGCTTAGTTCATACAAAGAACAATGAGTCCTATCTCGACTCATTGAACTCCACATCTGCATCGAACCCATCTGCTCTTTTCATCAATCGAACCCTTTTCAGTTCTCAGCTCACAGACCAGATCTTCTTCCATTCCGATCTTCACAACAGCTGATTAAACATATCAGTTCTCGGACCAACAGCAGCGTCTTCAGATCGAAACCCATCATCCCCGAGTTCTCTATCTTGTTGAGCTTCCATGACTTCTTCTTCTAACCCATTTCACCGAGCTTCACATTCAAACTCAATCTCTACCTTTCTATCAATCCACCACCAACCCATCTTCCACAAATCGAACCCTAATTCTTCATCTGCGACACCCATTTCCATCTCTCGATCTACTCTCTCCACAAATCGAGCTCCTCTCCATCTCATATTCTCTATTCTGTGTTCCTCGATTTCTCAATTTCTTGAACAAATTAATCAGCAGCCATGGCTGCTTCTCTTCTCGACTTCAGATGTGAAATGATTGAATGAGAGGTAATAATCGAACAATTCTCAATTCTAGGGTTGTAGGAATAGGGAATGGATAATGGTACCCCACTGTATAGGCTAAGGGACACCCCAGGGATAGGGTATAAACACCCTACTCATAAATGATAAGGGGTACCCTAATGACAACCCCCTTAGCCTTGGATGGGCTCCAAATAGTCTTCACCCTTGATAAAATGACAAGTTTGCCCTTTTTGTTCAATTTGGGTGCTTTCTTCTTCTTTTCCTCTGTGCGACTCCAGAGTACCTAATAACTCAAAAACACACGTAAAATACATAATTTACAAGAAAAATAGCAAAGAAAGCATAAACTACTAGATAGTAAATTAGGTGTATTCTACACCTATCAAAACCTAAGGTTAAAGGAGAATCAACTCCAGTTATACAACTAGTAACACACATGAGGTGTGGTGATTAGGTTTCCCAGTTACTAGAGTTCTCCTTTATATAGTTTTCAAATTAGGGTTTGCAATCCAAGTTACCTTGGTAACAAAGCATTCAATATTCACCGTTATATGAAAAACCTGATTCAACCAAGCTTATATCTTTCAACCGTTAGATCGAACTTAGCTTGTTACACACAAATGAAATGTACCCTCATTTAGGTTTATGTAACCGTAACTAAACGTGTACACCATGTTGGTTCACAAATAGTTAACCGAGGTTATCCATATGATTACTCTCATATCAACCTTATTCATCTCAACCATAACTAGTTCAAATGACTCAAATGAAACTAGTTAAAGTGTTGTTCAATTGCTATAGAAAACACAATTGAAACCAAATCGGTTTGATTCACTTGAATCAATCATGAACATTATAGCCACGGTTTGCAAAGATTGCATTCCTTATGATTTAAACTTTTAAGTCCATGAAATGACCGATTTGACAAAGTAACCAGCTTAAGTATGCGTACTTAAGCAACCTGATTTGAGTTTGTTTAGTTTCCAAACTCAGCAGAACTTTTCGGTTCGAAAACTTCCGCCAGTATGCGTACGGGTATGCATACTTAAGGTGACTAGTTAAGAGTTGGTCAAACCAAACTCAGCAAAAATTTTCGGTTCGAAAACTTCTGCTAGTATGCGTACATTACGCATACTTAACCTGTCTCCTTCACCAATTTTGTATACACACATATGCATACACTTGGCTCCCGGTTTATGGATTTATACACTAACGTGCGAACACACTATATATGCTTATATCCAAACATGGTTACATTCTCAACTCTTTATTTCAATCATTGAAACATTCTTCTATAATGACAATAGCCGTTTTCACACACTATTATCATCAAAGCAATTTTCAAGATATTGAAATAATCATTATCGAAACATTCCAAGCCTACATCAAATGATTGTATCACACAAACCATGTAAGATGTTACTCGGCAATTTTCTCATGATATAAGATGAACTTGGTCGAAAGGCGCTTACTAATACATATTTCGAGAAATATGTAAGCGAGATATACTCAGCTCGAAATCTCAAATGTGTATAGAGAAACTATATCTTAACACGACTTATGTCTCAATATAGGAGATAGTAGAAATAGACTTTCCAAGTGATAGATGAGTTCAAGTCTCCACATACCTTTTGTCGAATAAGTTCCACAAGCTCCCCTTAGTAGTTCTTCGTCTTCAAATGATGAACTCTGTGAAATCTAAGATCAACTACACTATCTATGTCAGAGACATCTATAAACAAGATAGAAATCAAGACTTATAGTTTTGATCACTAACATTGACAAACATGCTTGAGATAGAAATGCATGCGAGTTCAACCGAGCAGTGCTCTAACAATCTCCCCCTTTGTCAATTTTAGTGAAAAAACTATCAATACATATGGATTACAAAATAGATAAAAATTATAGCTTCTCATCCAAATGCTTGATCTCCTTGGCATATTCAACGCGACTCGAAATCTTCGTCACTTCCAAGTACTCCATGATCCTAAAGGTTGTAAGTTCAGCATCACAGTTGTTGAAGATCCGTAGCGATAATAATGAGAAAGCAAAATGCTCTCAATCATTGTTATACAGTGTCATAGTATTATTACACAGCATCAAAGTCCAATTGTATCACAACCTTGACAACGATACTATGGTGATATGTATCACTCCCCCTTAGTCAATACTTCATATCAACATGAAAACCACTCCCCCTTACATAATGATCCGTAAACCATATGTATTTGTAGTATCACACTACACATTAATTCTCCCCCTTTTTGTCAATATAAATTGGCAAAGGTACGAAAACTATTGGGATCCTCATAAAATTTTCACAGAGATAGTTCATTACCAAAAGAGAATACCATATCAACTTATTTAGATGCCATCATAAAGCCGAAGCTAAATGCATTCATCAAGGAGTTTATAAAGATACAAGATAACCCCTAATATTCCACAGCCGCACTCCCCACAAATATTTGGCAATTAAGCACAAGTTCAAAATGCACTCTCCCCCATAAAATGTCATTCCCGAAAGAACAACAAAGACGACCTTGCTTTTACAAGAAAAGGAGGATTTCTTTTGGATAACTCAAATCACATGAAAACATGAATTTGTATCCAAAATATTCAATTGAATTAACCACAAGAGAACTCGTGACTAATGCAATCGAAAAAATACAACCAAATTAATCACAAGAAAACCCACGGTTAATTTAATTGGAATACACAACCAAATTAACCACAACGTGATCAATTCAATTGGTAATGCTCGACATAAGATATACTTACAGAGCGACAACTAAAATAACCAAAATAGAATGATCAATTTAGTTGGTCATGCTCAAACATAAGGAACCTTACGGAGCAACACGGTATATGCACAAAGATGTGGATCGGAGATCGACCAATACTGCGGCATAAACAAGGATTCGTTCTATTTTCCATCACTATTTGCACAATGACATAAAAGACTTTAACTTTTGTAATATCAAAAGTTCATTCTATCTTCTATCTATACATTCATACCGACATAATAGAGATAACTTTTGAGCAAGTATGGGACAGTCACAGGTTCACGGACGTAAACAACATATCCCATAACAATTTGTAATATATAAAATCATAAAGATTAAAATTGCAAAAATCATCTTCCAAAAACTTAGAATTTAAATAAATAAATCTAAAAACATTGAAGATGAAAATCATTGGACATAGATATGTGTACTCACAATAATGGCTATTCCAAACCCTAGTTATTCTTCTAAAAACAAGACATAAGTTCTCTAAAAGAAGATTTACTAGACAAAATCAAAGTTCTTTGAGAACCTCATACCTTTCAATGAATCCATCATAGAAGGTATCACTGATTTCCTTTACTCTCTTGACCGTAGACACTCCATGTTCGTGAGTTAGAACACAAACTTTTCGATTAACAACTCGAGCAAGTTGTATAGCTTTGACACAGTCCATGATGAGCTTTTTCTGATTTCGTATCAGAATATTTTGATTTGCAAGGATTTTGGCCTGACCATCTAAGAGTTGGTTTATTTGCAGTTGAAGATTTGAAAACTCAACCTTTGAATCGTTCTGAAAACGAATTAAATCCTTGACAGATTCACCCATCCAAGAGTTGTGTTCCTTCCTTACAAACATCTTTTTCAGAACCAGCTCTTGAATCGAATCACGTCCTTGAGTGTCTTCCTCCATATCAAGATGCACAATCTCTTGAGATTTTGCAGAGTTCTCCATATAATTTTTTGTTAGGGATGAATTAATACAATATAAGATGCATATTTATTAAGAGAAGACACTTCTCATTAAGGAAACCCTATGAACTCACATGAGTAGGACACGGACGTTCATGGACCGTTCATAATAGAAGGATGGATTTAAACTAAATCCAGTAAGAGGAAAAACACAAAGTTTGTCAATATTGCTCAATAATCCTTAAAACTAGAGCCTGATTTATGAAACAGACTAGCATAATTTTGATTGATTGACAAAAGAAAACAATACACAAAGATGTACAACAAATCTTGAGACTCCCATAGTCATCATCCTTGTACCTCTCAAGATAGATTCAAGGACGAGGTTACCTACGGTTAGGTAAAGGAGTGAGAAGTTATCTCACTACCAAACATGGGAGAAGGGTTGTACATGTTGTTTGACCGTTTTACTTATATATTCCCTTCTTTCCATCGATTATAACGTATTCCAGAGGAATTAGTCATAAACCCTTTCAAAAGTCCATCTGAAGGATTTTTCTGAGGACTGAGTCTAGGACCTCTAGAAATAGGTTCTAGAAAAGGGAATTTGGAGGATTTCCATTTTCTTGATCTAGACTTACCAGACTTGTTCTTATAAACATAGGGAAAGTCTTCATTAGTGGCACAAGAGTTTATACCGTAATGAGGAACATGCAACCTGTGATGATTTCTTGAAGAGAGATCATTTTTATAAGATTTCTGGTTTTCTGTCGGCAAGAGATTCACTGTAGATGTTGTCAGACGATTTACTCCATTGACAGTAGAAAGAAGCAAATTACGGAGATTAGAAATTTGTTTCCTCCTGGAAAAATAATGAAGAACATAGTGATTCTTTTTCCCACAGAAGGAACAATATCGTGGATTTGAGACATGATTTTCTTGACCCAACACTTCTGCCTGCACATGCAAATTTTGCAAGTGCTTCACCGTAGGTAATTCCTTGGAGAAATTTTTCTTTACGCTAGGTAAAACCTTGTGAGTATCAGGAGAAGGTGTAGGAGATGACTTAATCATCAAGACAGAGTTTTCCTTTTTCAAGGTGTCACACTGTTCTCGGGCAAGTTGAAAAGATGCAACAAGTTTCTCTTTTTCAACACGATAGCTATTTATTTCTGATGAATGAGCCTTGACTAAACGATTTTCTCTGATTGAGTCTTCTCTAGCTGTATCTTCAAGAGAACTAATCTTTTCACGATGTAGAGTAGTTTCTTGAACCAATAGTTCTATGTTGTTAGAGAGAGATTCAATGAAGATGTAGAGTCCACGTTACCTTTCAAGAGATTTCTCAAATTCATCAATAAGCTGATCATTCTTTTCTTCAAGAATCTTAATTTTAGAGGCTTGAAGGTCAACACAATTTTTTAATGATCTGGTAAGTTCCATTTCATATTCCGATACGAGCTCACAAAACTTGTTTTTCCCTCGGGATTCGGAAGAATCTACTAAGGAGCTATCCTTTGAGGAAAATCCAAGTATTTTGTTGTAGTCAGAATCTGTGGAAGACATATCAATATGCGTTATCTTGCGAGATACTTCTTAGGTCCTCAGAACACAGATTGCTACAAACACAGACTTATAAGGTCTTTAATGTGTTTGCCTGCTCTGATACCAATTGAAAATGCGGGGGACTAACAACCACACCCAACAATTCGTTAAGAAATCTGAGAGGACTTACTCCAGTATGCTTTCTATAGAATCAACTAGACAGTCAGACTCAATCTGAGTAAAGTATATCAAAGAGTTTTAATATCTCTAACTCTTAATTCAATCCGCAATCAGAAAATAGAAATCTACGAGCCCGATTGAATAAGAGGAGTAACTTGAACGGTATCAAAGACCAATGTTCAAGTGTCAATCAATGTAAATCAACAACCCAAGGTTGGATATTCTAATTGATTGATCTTAACGCACAACCTGTGATATTTCAATTATATAACAAAATATAATGCGAAAAAGAAATAACACAGACACGGAATTTTGTTAACGAGGAAATCGCAAATGCATAAAAACCCTGGGCCTAGTCCAGATTGAACACCACACTGTATTAAGCCGTTACAGACACTAGACAACTACCAATTAACTTCGGACTGGACTGTAGTTGAACCCTATTCAATCTCACACTGATTCAAGCTACAGTTCCGCTCCTTACGTCTCTGATCCCAGCATAATACTACGCACTTGATTCCCTTAGTTGATCTCACCCACAACCAAGAGTTGCTACGACCCAAAGTCGAAGACTTGATAGAAAAATATGCCTCACACATAAAAGTCTATAAGATTGAATAAATCTGTCTCCCACAGAAATACCCAAGAGTTTTTGTTCCGTCTTTTGATAAATCAAGGTGAACATGAACCAATTGATAAACTGGACTTATATTCCCGAAGAACAGCCTAGAACTATCAATCATCTCATAATAATCTTAATCGACTAGCGAAAGAAGATATTGTGGAATCACAAATGATGAGACGAAGTGTTTGTGATTACTTTTCTATCTTGCTTATCGGAGATATAAAATCTCGAGCCAATTATTCCAATTGCACTCAACACGATAGAAACAACAAGATCAGATCACGCAACTACAAAGATAATAGTTGGGTCTGGATTCACAATCCCAATGCAGTCTTCAAGTCGTTAACCTACAGGGTCTCGAGAAGTAACCTAAGGTTAAAGGAGAATCAACTCTAGTTATACAACTAGTAACACACAGGAGGTGTGGGGATTAGGTTTCCCCGTTGCTAGAGTTTTCCTTTATATAGTTTTCAAATCAAGGTTTGCAATCCAAGTTACCTTGGTAAAAAAGCATTCAATATTCACCGTTAGATGAAAAACCTGATTCAACCAAGCTTATATCTTTCAACCGTTAGATCGAACTTAGCTTGTTACATACAAATGAAATGTACCCTCATTTAGGTTTATGTAACCGTACCTAAACGTGTACACCATGTTGGTTCACAAATAGTTAACCGAGGTTAGCCATATGATTACTCTCATATCAACCTTATTCATCTCAACCATAAATAGTTCAAATGACTCAAATGAAACTAGTTAAAGTGTTGTTCAATTGCTATAGAAAAGACAATTGAAACCAAATCAGTTTGATTCACTTGAATCAATCATGAAAATTATAGCCAGATTGCATTCCTTATGATTTAAATGTTTAAGTCCATGAACTCACCGATTTGACAAAGTAACCAGCTTAAGTATGCGTACTGGTATGCGTACTTAAGCAACCGGATTTGAGTTTGTTTAGTTTCCAAACGCAGCAGAAATTTTTGGTTCGAAAACTTCCGCCAGTATGCGTACAGGTATGCATACTTAATGTGACTTGTTAAGAGTGTCAAAACCAAACTCAGCAGAAATTTTCGGTTCAAAAACTTCCGCCAGTAAGTACGCATACTTAACTTGTCTCCTTCACCAATTCCGTATACACACATATGCATACACTTGGCTCCCGGTTTATGTATTTATACACTAATGTGCGAAGACACCATATATGCTGATATCCAAACATGGTTACATTCTCAACTTTATTTCAATCACTGAAACATTCTTCTATAATGATAATAATTGTTTTCACACACTATTAGCATCAAAGCAATTTTCAAGATATTGAAATAATCATTATCGAAACATTCCAAGCCTACATCAAATGATTGTATCACACAAACAATGTAAGATGTTACCTGGCAATTTTCTCATGATATAAGATGAACTTGGTCGAAGCAAAAGCTTACCAACATATATTTCGAGAAATATGTAAGCGAGATATACTCAGCTCGAAATCTCAAATGTGTATAGAGAAAACTATATCTTAACACGACTTATGTCTCAATATAGGAGATTGTAGAAATAGACTTTCCAAGTGATAGATGAGTTCAAGTCTCCACATACCTTTTGTCGAAGAAGTTTCATAAGCTCCCCTTAGTAGTTTTTCGTCTTCAAATGATGAACTCTGTGAACTCTAAGATCAAATACACTATCTATGTCCTAGTCCAAGACATCTATAAATATGCTAGAAATCAAGAATTATAGTTTTGATCACTAACATTGATAAACATTCTTGAGATAACAACGCATGCGAGTTCGACCGAGCAGTGCTCTAACAAACATTTTTGCATAGCATGCTAAGTTCCTTGTTTGCAGCCTTTTTACCTAAGCCTCTAATGTTCCAAGCTATCAGGTTAACATTATTTACAGGGGAATGATTTATGGGGGTAGCTGAGGTATGATCAATTAAATAAGGTGAAGGGGAAGAATTTACCTGAGTGGTGGAGTTAGACCCGCCACCAAGTGAAGCACTGGTAGTATCACCACTTTGAGAAGTATCTTGGGAGGAATTGAGATTAGAAGTAGCAACATTGAGATGAGAATTATTGCAGACACCATTGTTGTCTGGAGAAGTATCAGCAGGTACATTATAGCTCCCATAAGAATCAATTAAATGTTGGGTATTGAGAACACGGTTGGATAGGTTGATAGCAGGTAAATCCCCCAATTTAGTAATTGGAGGACATAGTTGAGTATAGTCAGGTTCAGTATTATCATGTTCTTCTGGGATAACTACTGGACTAGCAAGACTTGAATTAGCTCTAGTACGTTTTCTCAAATCAGCCCTGGGATTGATCTTCCTTTTGAGATTAGATAAAGCATCATGCTCATCTGAGTTAAGAGCCCCTCTAGTAATCATGGGATTGGGACTAGAAACAATGGCAGTTTTGAATCTCCTTGAAGAGTTTGATGTTCGAATCGGTCCATTAATAACCGGTTCAGAACCAATAATATAAGCTTCAACAATAACATTCTGAGTAGTAACATGTTTGTAGATGATTGGTAACCTGCTGTTTTGCTGAGTCGAGGTTTATTGAATCAGACCAACATAAAAAATCTTCAAAGTTGTACATCGGTTGACAAAAGGTCACATCTGAAACATATTTGATAAACCTTTTTGGGAAATATTCTCCATCTTCTGATCATTATCCTTAGCTTTTCCTTTGTTGGTTATAAGAGCAGCAGTAGACTTAACTTGAGTATCTGGCACAATATCTGTTTGATGCATGATAGTATCATCTAACACTGTAGAGGTAGAGACAACTTGTTTATTTACTGGTGGTGATGGCATCATCAGCCTTGAGACAGCGGGAAGGACATATTTGCTACTAGAAGAAGCAGTTTCCTTAATTGCTTTATATTTCAACTTCCAAGATGGACAATTGACATCCTTATGATCAAGAACACGACATGAAGTGAAAAAATATCTTGGAACTTTCATGTATCTACATTCAATGAGGAAGGGTTGAATTCTTCCATTAGTAAACAGAGGGATGCCTACTGGTAAAGCTTTTTGCACCGGAATCCTGACACACAACTTGACATTCTTCTTAAGAGGATGATTTCCAAAAGGATTACGATCTTCAATAAGTTCTCCCATCTTAAAAGTAAGCTTCTGAAGATCTTCAAATTCAGTACATTCTTTTGGGATATTGCACAGGATAAACCACATTAGTTTTTCAGTGAAAAATAGTTGGTAATTTGCTGGCCATCCCTCTGTTGGGAAAACTTTTAGCACCATCAGATACCCACAAAAAAAAAACAAGGTCTATGCGAGTTGATTCTATTGAAATCATCTTCATCTAAGAAGCGTATAAGAACTTTATTGCGCAATCCACTAAAGGTTGTGACAACAGGTGATTGAGCAAGATGCCATTGGTTACATATGTAATAGCGGATTGAGGAGGTAGAAACAAGAGTTTCAAAGCATAAGTATCCTACCATGCACCACTTCCAATTACTATCAGATTCGGCTAGGATGACAGTTTTTTCAATGAAGACTGGATCATAAAGTGTAGATGGTAATGTTGGCTTTTCAGCCATTTGGGTAGACATGTTTCTTGGTTTATTGTTTGAGAGTTATCAGGTAGATTTGAGAGATTCATTTGATAAATAAACTGGATATATATGAATATGGATTGATAGAGGTGAGAGAAACAAATAAAGCATATAATATGGAGGTGTGTAGAAAGGAATCTCTTCTTGGTATTATCATGATAAAGGTCACAAACTATATGGATAGAGAAATGGCAATGGGTTCTTATTTTTTTATGGTTTTGATCCTTAAAAAAGGAATGAGAAAACTGATGGAAAATTTTTGGTAAGTGCTCAGAAGAACTTTGGTGTAAAGTAGTTGTTGTTGTTCTGCTACTTCCCCTTTGGAGACCGGATTCACCATATGACTGGTCCCTGTCTTTTCCATATTTTATACTAGATAACAGAGTTGGAGTATTTGTAGACACGTGAGGTATATGACAAGAGATCCGAGTATGGACAAATCCAATAATCCTTTGCAAACTTTCCAATGATATATGTGGTGGATACATAAGCATGATGAGATTGGAGTTTGGTGAATCATAAATGTTTTTTTTTTAGATAGACATAGGTATGATGGTATAAGCTGCCAAAGGTAATAATGGTATTGATATTACAAGATGAGTGGTGAGGATTGAAGCAGTAGAAATGGAGGGAAATGGTATGTAGTAGTTTATGGTTTTGATTGGTAATTTTCCTTTTGGTAAAGGATGTAGGTTTGATGGTTGTACTAGTTTTGGGGATAACCCATCTGGCAGACATGCCCCAAACCGCAATGGTGCCTCTCAACTGATGCTGCATTCTTCTAATCTGCATAAAACACAAGATTTTAATTAGATCCCAAAATATTTTTTAAAAGTTAGATGACCTACCAATACTCCACTTGAAGGAAGTTCCATAGGGAGTCACTATAAGAAAAGTCGCTTTTAGTGGCAAAATATTGTGTCGCGAAAACCAATTTCTTCGTTGCAAAAAGAATTTAGTGGCACAAAAAATTTCATCACCTATAGTGAGTCGTTGAAAGTGTTTTGTGACGTCCTTAAGAAATCGTCACCGAATTTTTTAATTAGCGACATAAGTCTTTTTGCCACCAAAACTATCTTTTCGTGAGCAAATAAAATTGACACTGTTCACTAATTTTGTGATGAAGAATCTTGTCACTCTAGGTATTTTTGGTGAGGAATATATTTTATCACTTTAAATAGTTTTAGTCGCGAAATTTGTTCGTCTCAAAATATACTTATAGTGAATAAACAAATTCGTCACATAAGATAGTTTTAGCCGCGAAATTCGTTTGTCTCAAAATGTACTTATAGTGAAGAAACAAGATCGTCACACATATACTTTTAGCCGCGAAATTTGTTCGTCTCAAAATATACTTATAGTGAAGAAACAAATTCCTCACCTAAATAGTTTTAGCCACGAAATTTTTTCATCTCAAAAAAAAAAAAAAATTTAGCGGCGAAATAACTTTTATCTCAAAATAGAAAATCGATAACAAAATTTAGTCGTCTCTAAAAGTACGTATAATGACCAATTAGGATTGTCTCTGTATGGTCATTTCAATAACGAATATCATCGTCTCCAAAACAACTTTACCGAAGTCATTCGTCTCAAAAATTATTAGAGACACAAAGATCGCCCTCACCAAATTTTCTTCAGTGACTAGCATATATTATCACCGATGGTTCCAATAAGATTTATTACACAAAAAATAAATACAAACAAATAAGCATTTAAATAAATAAATAATATTAGTTGAATAAAAAATAATTGTTTAAACAAGATCCAAACCAAAAAAAAATCTGGTAAAGAAACTACCAATAAATAAATAATCCCTGCTACTAGTTAAAAAAATACTAAAACTAAAACAATAATAATGTAACAATTGATTTTGTGGTGCGGCACTCAACTTTCATTGGTTATGTTGTTTATCCGGAGAGTACCCATCAAATTTTGTATGTTTCTTGTGAACTTTTCATCATCTTCTTTCAATGTTTTGATAACCTCATTCTGAGCGCAAATTTGGTCATCCCGAGCTTGAATTTTATCACCGCGCTTGTATCATTGAATGAAGTCCTTCACCTTTAGGAATCGAGTGGTTGTAGCACGACGTTATCTTTGTTTTTTCTTCAAAACTTGAGCACATACCTCCGCCTCGATTTAGTAGTGTAGCACCGCTTTGTTGCCTTGCTGCATTAGCTCATTCATTGTGTCATGTATCAAGATACATAATAGAGAGAATAATTAGCAAATGCACCAGAATGTCAAACATGTAGGTTAATTATGATGATATAAAAGTTGAATAGCTAAGAGAAGATTACAAATATTTGGATGTGTTTCAATCTTATTGGTTTAGACATAGACAACACAAATAGAAGCATACTAATGTCTATACTCACCCATTTAATGCGAGCTTCATCAGAATCCAAACAACTTCAAATGTTCTTTATTGATAAACGTATGTGTGTCATAAAAAGTGTCGGTCTCACTTGCTCGGATCCGGTTTCCGTTCGCGTCTTACGAAGGAAATGAAAAACAAGTATAAGAACCTTACTAATTAACTAAGTTGATGTTGCAAATGAAATAGAGTAAACATTAGACAACACATATTCTATGCCGGGCTTCTAATATTCTTAAAATACTATAATAATTAGAAAACCTGGAGAAAATCATATTCATAGTGATAAAGAAAATACTATCTCTCCGTGGACCACATGTGACCTAAAACCTCCGCGATGGTTGTACGAAACATCTTCTCTTGCTTTTGCGCCCGACAGCGCTTCGCAAATTTTAAATAAACATGTTTAAAACATTGTACGACATACATAAACATGTTTTAAAAGAAAAAGACAATAACGACAATACCTTATAACTCTCAAAGGAGAACACATGGTCGCACAACCAGGTCCAATCTTCCTGGGACACATTCTTGTAGGTCTTTCTCTTGGCGTCTTCATAAGTTCCAGATTTTAGAAGAACTTATGAAGACGCAAAAAAATTCAAGACAAGAGATTATAACAACTGCAAGCAACTAATAACTGCCACTATATATGGTGCAACTTTAATGCCGTGCAACTTTAATGCCGAAGCAAAAGGAGATTTTGATCTCTATATGAATGATAGGACTTGCATTCAATGGAACTTAAATTAAGGGTGCTAATTTTTGATGATGAGAAGTAGCAAAAGAGCTCATGCTTGAATATCTTTCCAACCGCTAATTCTCCTTAGCGCTTTGTGCTAATCGTGTTAATTTCTTGCTCCATTGCTTGACTCTTTTGATCTAAACGCTGCTAGGGAAAACAAATGCTTCAAAGCAAATGCAGAGTAAAAAATGGCTAAAGGGACTTATTCCAACTTGTTCCATGACACCATCTTTCTGCCAAAGCAGATAGCGTTGAAGACACTGCGAAGCGAGAGAACACGGTTAAGCAAGAAATTCCTTCAAAACTACCAAGTGCAATGCGTTCTACTACAGCAAACACCGTCCATTTAAAGAGAGGAATTCCGAGCAGGCCGAAGAGTCGTTTGAGAATAGGGAGGATGGTTTATCTACTCCTAGAAATCCTTCTTGGCAAACTAGGGATTCGAAGAGGATTCAAGAGAAAATCATGGCATCTAGGTTTATCATTAGTCACTTTGTTTAGGTTTGTGAGGATGAGCTTAACTATCAACTAGATGAACATATGTTTCTGTTTTGTAAGCATTTTAAAGATGTAGTTGTCGGCTTCTTATTTTTCGCCGCTTAGCGAGATAAGTAGACAACACTGTCAGATCCTTGTGTAATTTAATGTTCGAGGATCCAGTTTTAACTTGAATTGGCAAAACAGGAAATTGTTGCCCAGGGAAAGTAAGGCTGGTTGCACCCGACACACTGTTGATTCAATCTCTAGTAGTGTAAATGTCTAACACCAGTGTCCATAGAGCATTATTTTCATTCTTTTCCCCTTAAATGATGTAAAAAAATGCGGGCTTGTCTATTTCCCTTCAAAAAATCCCTTCACAAGTGATTTTCCATAATTTATTGTTTAATATCATGTTTTACATGATCAAATATATTGTTATCAAAAACTTATTCTTTAGCAGCTATGTATTCTTTTGTCGCTATTAAAAATTGTTTATGAAAACATTTCAGTTGTCACTGAAATCACGAACTGCGATGAAGTTATAGCGTCACTAAAGTGACTAAAGTGAGAAAATTTAGTTCATTGAATATGTTCTTTGTTGTGATGATTAGAAGTTGTTACTATATAAATATTTGCATCCAAACAAACTGATGGTCACTAAAAATAAATATAGTGTCAAATGTTTAGTTTCGTCACTATAAAATTAGTTAGTGACGAACTAATTTTGCCAGTATAAACTTTTCTTTTGTAATGAAAATTGTAGATTATCACCAAAAAATTCTATGTCATTTTTTTAACATCATCACAATAGAATTAAGTGGTGACAAAAATAAATAATCACAAAAACCTTATTAGTGACTAGACATTATTTTGTCTCTAAATGTCGTCACTAAAAACTTATGAGTGACGAAACCTGAGTCACGCCACAAAAAACCTAACAACAGTGACAAAAATTATTTTGGTCACAATAAATATGCTTTAGCAATGAAATCTTCTTTGCCACAAAAATTATTGTCACTAAAGCCATGTTTTCTTGTAGTGAGTTATGGATAATGAAGCAGTTAGATTTTGAGAATAAGGTTTTATAGGGTAATTATGATACTGAAATTGAAGGGAATACACATGGCTTTTAAGGGACGTGAATAACCAAGCGACATGACTGTTAATTAAGGGCCATAAATGGCAGTTAATAGGCAAATTGTTATCTTTGAAAGGGGTATTTTGGATGAAATTAGCACAACCATTAGCAAATTTTCCAGAAGAGGAAAAGGTTAGGGAAATTTGAGAGAGAGATGGCAAGTTCCAGTAACCCCAATCCGGCAAACCCTGCCAATTATGATGAGTACAACCTAGCCAAAAATCAAGCTTTCTCTCTAGAGTTAGAATATTTAATGAAGTTGAGGGATGAGGTTCAGGGAGAGATAAACATACATGCAGGGGAAGCGGCTCAACGTCAGAGAGAGGAGGAAGAGAGGAAGAGGAGAGAAGATGAAGAAACTGAATCTGTTTTTGCTGTTTGGATACCAAAATATTTTGCAAGGGTTGATCGGAAAGAAGAGGAGAGATCTATGAAGCGCCAGAAAGGTCCAAAGTATGGCAGTGCAACTGAGGGTGATTCCGAGGAAGGTTCTGATGCTGGGTTTGAGTATCCAGTGGAGGAAATAAACACCAACGAAGAAGATTCTGATGCTGCCGAGGACAAGTGGAAGATGGAGAGGTACTTTGATTGGAAACTGCGCAGGCGGTTTGATTTTGAGAGGGCCAATCCAAAAATCTTTTCCAGAACCATGTAGGAAGGAGAACCCAGAGTTGAAGAGAGATCCCCTTCAAGGATATTTCCCAGAACCACTCTTGTAGAAGAATCCAGTGATGATGATGAAGAGCTCCAGGATGTTGCCAGAGATGAAGATGATGATGGAGAAGATAGTGATGAGGAGAGCACATCGCTCTGTAGATGGTGATACTTCCCTGCTTCATCAGCAAAGAAAGTTGCGATGAACGATATGAGGAGGACGAAGACTGGAGTTACGATGAGGAGGAATATTAGAGTTCTCTTTTGGGGTATAGAGAGCAGCCAAGTTTTCAGGCTTTGAAAAAAGTTTGAAAATGATCAGCTACATTTTCCCAAAATGGCTTACTCTATGGTTACTCCCGATCTTCTAAATTCTGCTATTGCTGCTGGTAAAATGGTTCTTAGTTTCTCTCTCTTTTCGGTCAACTTTTGTTGCATATGTTCTAGTGTTTAGTTGTTGATAAATGATGTTACTGTTGGTCTTTGTAAGATAAGTGGGAAATGGTGTTTGTATAGCAAGCTCAGTAGCTAATGTAGGATGTGTTTGCTGATGATGATGTAGGTGATGGTTGTTGATATTTTGGTCAGTAGGAACTTTTAGGTGGATGATATGATGGCTGGAACTTTGTTGCTATGGAAATTTGAGTATCAACACAGATAAGAGTTAACTTTGTTATTTTGAATGTTAATATTTAGATTTTTCTTCGAGTACCAAGATTTAGGATTGAGAATGGTGAAGAAATTACACAAAGAAATGAAAAAACTGATGAAGAAATTGATGATAAATTCAAGGCTAACAGTGACTACAGTACTAGAATTGGTAGAGAGACTTGGAAGAACATGAAATTGCGTATGGAGAACAAACTTGTTCGACTTCTTACGTCACAATGACGTTGCAGACACTCACTTTCCTTATTTTTTTTGTCTTGGATATTTGTACAGATTATAATTCATTTTCATTTTCTGAACTAAAAATGGAAGCAGTCCACTATGTTTTTCCCTAGTAAGAATCGTTGACTGATCCACATTCTCAAAAGCCCGAGACAAGGGAGGGAGAGGGTATTTCTTTTTATTATTTAGAAAAATTACTATTAGTAAGGCCTATTCCTATGCACATGCCAAAACATGATATTTGGCATATATGCACCCACTATGGGTATGCCAAACTGCCAAACTCATATGCCAATATGTTTTTCCTGGCATATAGGCATACACGACAAAGTTCCCATCGAGCGATAGAGTCTCGGTCGCTCGATGGTCAATTTATCTCTCGATGGTCGTTAAATCGACAACGATAGTCAAGCTGTCGCTCGCTACTATGATAATAGCTCATCATATCTTCATCTAACGGCTACCATTTCCCCCCTATAAATACCTGATTTATACCAATTCCAACCCAACTTCAAATTCATTTCACCATGCCTAGTGCTCGCATAACCGAAGTGGATTTTGCTCTAGAGGAAGATGTTTCTCTAATTCGATGTTGGGTTTTAGTTGCAAGCGATAGAGATTTCACTTTAGAGACTTTTAACTTATGGAACACTGTGTTTCAAAGGTTTACGGCGTTAAGTCATGTAAATCCAACAAGAACAAATGAGTGTCTTCAAAATTGTTATTGTTTCATCAATGACAATGTTAGAAGCTATCAGCAAATTATGTGGTTGATAAAAGATGAAGAACTAAAAATTAGAGCTCGTACCAAATTCGCCGAAGAAAATGGAAGATGGTTTAGTCATGACGAATGTTATGAACTCTACAATATTCATGTGCAGGGATTCAAATTATAAGTATCGTGTTATGCAATCAAGGTTAATTTTTAATGAAATGTAAAACTAGTTTCAATCTGAATATTAATTTAAAAGATAGTTTCCATTAATTATTAATCTAAAAGATAGTTTCCATTAATTTAAAAAAACAAAATTACATTTCACATTTCAACTAAAAGATTACATTTAAACTACTCATTTCATTTTCCATTTCCTCCATGACCAAATATCCAATTGCCTGCATTTTCTGGATCCATAGAGTTGTTCAACAAATCAGTTATGGTGCCGGTTTGAGACTCACTTGGTGCTGGAGTCTCATCAGAATCACCATAACCTTGATAAGCAATGGGATGAGGGGGTATGGGAACACGAATTACCGCATTCAAAGTCCTTGAAAAAGACTGACTTACCGCATTCAAAGTCCTTGAAAAAGAACGTGTTTGTAGTCTTCCACCATCGTTCTAATATAACTTGAACACCTTGAGTCCTGTGGTTTCTAGGTTGTATTTGATATAGATGTCGCCAAGGATACCTTCTAACTTTCTCTTGAACAACAGGGGGAAGTAATTGAAAAATTGTACGTAACTCAGTCCATCCACCTCTTAGATTTATCGAGTTAGATCGTTCCTCATGATCAGAAATGTGATTAGAGAATACACCTTCACCGGCTACTTGTCTAACATTATTAAACTCATAATTTGTATCCACAACAATACTTACTCCACTGCCTGGGGTACTAGTACATCCTTTCGCTTTTCTGTTTCTTTTTCTTGTCTCCATATTTGTTTAAGAAAATCAAAAGATGTTTAGACAGAAGTTTAAGAAAATCAGTGGTTTTGAGAAGAAGAATTGAGAAGAGTTGAGAAGATAGGTGCGATATTTATCCTGGCTTGATTGGGGTATACTCAAACTAATTGGGGTATACCCAATTTTAAAGGGACTCTTTTTTAAGAGCAAAGGGGGAGGTCAATGGGTAAAGTTACAAAATAACCCTTTCCCATTATAACTCTAATTACTACCTAAATCAGTTTTCATTCTCTTCATTTCATCTTCTTCTCTTCTTCTTCTCCTCAACCTCTACCTTACCGGCTCCATCACCCCCACCACCACCAAAACTCGTTGATCAATTCGTTAAAATCGTCGATTCGAAAACTCCGATTAGTCTTCATCAATGGATCCACCACGGAAGAAGGCAACTCGTATGAAAGAAACTAATCGAAAACCCAATGAATATAACCACAGGAATTGCAAGTTTGGTTGCTAAGAAAGTGAAGAAAAAACGGTTTAAGAAGAAGTAATTGAACCCACATTTGAAACACGTGAAATGGTGCGCTTAAGAAAGTAAGGGCTTGTTTAAACTCACTCTAGTACTTCGATTTTATGTTTGCATGTCAAATTAGGTCGAAAATTTGAATTTGTGAATTGGCAGATTCATGACGCCGCAAGGTTTTTTGTTATCGACCTTTCCTGGATTTCATAGTTAGGGTTTGGCCGGGAGGGTATAAGGTTGAAGAACTTGCGGTGTAAGTTTCTCAAATCACTACTAGAAGGGGCCGATGTGTTATTCATCTGTATACCTTTCCGGCGTAAGTTTTTTTTTTAATGAAGCCGACATCTTATTATTGTTTACCCTTCCAGCTACTTGTTTAGAATGTTTCCTGAGGCCTAGAATTTTTGAGTCCGGAAGGGTATTTATATAAAACCATTCCGGATGTTTGTCAGCCGGCGATGTGTGGGAAATGGACCTTTCCGACCAGTTTAGTGAAAAATCCTATATTTTTTGTGCGCCCTAAGGCTATTTTGATGATACACTCTGACTTTGTCTTAGCAATCACTCATCTTTTTGTCGACCTTTCCTGGGTCATTGTTCCGCCTGATATGTTGTATATGTCTAACCCGCTTACTGTAATGTTTTTTTCTTCCGAATTGTTCTTGTTCGGATTGTGAATGGCAAAGAAGAAAAGCGACTACGAAAGCGGCTCTTAGTCCTCCTTCAAACCCTCCTCGTGTTGGTGATAAACTCTTGTCTTCAAAACATCGAGGGGCATATGTTGTTCCGGGAACGACAAAGGTCTTAGAACCACTATATGAACCCAATAATTCAGACGAGACTCCGGATGAAGACCAATCAATTCCATCTCGGTAGAAGAGGTGATGATGATGATGTTGATGAAACCAATCCGGTTCTTGGAGGAGGTAACAATGATGATGATGATGGTGATCAAGACATGCCTGAGGCTGGAGGAGGTAATGATGATGATGGTAATGGAGATAAAGGTAAGAATATCATCGAAGATGAAATTGTTGAAGAGGAAGAGGAACAAGAAGAAGAAGAAGAAGGAGATGGAGATGGAGATGGAGAAGGAGAACAAACTCTAGCAATTGTTCAAGCCACCGAAGTTTCGGCTTCAACTTCAACCGGAATGAAGAAGAGGGTGATCACTAAACCGGCTGATTCTCACATGCCTCCGAAACACTTGATGGTTGCACTGAAAGAAGGTGAGCCTCCAAAAGGGACCCCAACATACGGTGGAGATGTTCTTTTTGGATACAAACACTCATGGGCATGTACGGTCCATAATACTATCGTAAGTAATCTTAACCCGTCTTTGTTATTTATTCAAGTGTGTAACTATCTTAATTAAATTTGCGTCAAGTGTTTGTATTTCTTTTCATTTTCTTTTTTTGGTATTTAGGATCACAAGCATGCCATCCGTCTCATGAGGCGCCAAGCTTCGTGTTCAGTGACGCATACTTGGAATCTTGACTTGGAATGTGAGGAGGTGAAAGTGACTGTGAGGAACTCCGGGTTGTTGCCTGCGGTGGAGAGTTCGAATATTAATCATGATAAAGTTACCGTCTCGCATTCTCGTGAGAGGTTCTACGGAAAGACCGATACTATGTTATTCCCATTCGGTGAGATGGCGATAACTCCCGATGATGCTCAACAAATTCTAGGCCTCGAGGTTGATGGAAAAGCAGTCACCGAGGGATTAGATAATGCCATTTCTTTCGGGAAGATTTACGATCTGAGCAAGAAATTGTTCGGTTGGAGTCAGGTTCAGACGGATGATGTTCTTGTCAAGAAGGATGGTCGACTAACTAAGAAGTTTAATGTGAAGAAGTTGAGGGACGGATTATGGAAGACTCAGGAAATCCTTGATAGGGAAGGAATGGTGCACCCGGTGCGAATCAATGCTACCGCGGACGATTATTTGCTATACACCCTGGGCAGATGTATCTTCCCAAACAGGTTAGAAACCAAGTCGAGGCCGATTACTTGCAACTATTGGATCCCTTACATGAGATGCGTGGGTATTCTTTGGGTACTGCGGTGGTCGCCTTCTTGAACAATGAGTTGACAAAATCTTCTAGGGCACTCACTAAGCAAGTTAACGGAAACACATGCCTCTTCCAGGTAATTTTATTGTCTAGAACATTTATATTCGCAAAATTCTCGTAAGATAAGGTTCTTACTAAACTTTTTTCTTTTTGCATAGGTTTGGATATATGAACACTTCCCTTCTTTGTTCAAAGATAACTCTTACGTCAAAGTGGATAACAGTGTTAGGTTCATTTGCCAAGACCGAGAAGGTACAGTTTTAAGGAAGTACTCGGGATAAGGAAATGCCGCAAAATCTTATCAAACTCCGAGCCGCCATCGACAATTTGATTGCGGAAGAGGTGATATTTGATCCGTATCGAGAGGATAGAAATCAAGGTTTAATCCCAAGGAGAAATGAAGTTGTTGCATTATACTATGGACCCTTGATGACTGTGTTTGAAGGATTTTCAATGTACGATCCACATCGGGTAATGCGACAATTGGGTTACGTACAAGAAGAACCTCATTTCGATGCAGCAAATCCGGCCTTTACTGTGGATATGATTGATTGCACCACCTCCAAAAAGGTATGAACGTCTCTTACCTTCCAAGCACCAACTCAAGAACATTGGGCTGATAGGCGTCGTGGTCAAATCGATGTGAGTCTTTGGGACGAGGTGACCACCGGTCATGAAGCTACTGAGAAATACATGGCGTGGTACTTGGGTTGGGCTCATCCTACTGTGATTAGGCCAATGACTAATGAAGAACTGGCTCGTAAGAAGAAGATCGAATCGAAAGACCCAGCAACATTGCTTAAGATATTTGTAAGTATTTTAGAGTTGCTCTTACTATTTTAAGATTGATTGCATTACCGAATCATTCTATTAATTGTTTGTTGTTTAATTGAATATAGAAGGATCAGTTGAAGACCTTTGTGAGGGTGTTGTGTTGCGCGAAAGACGAGAGGAGAACCTATGCAAAGCAAGCACATTGACTATGCTTGCAATGTTGACAATGAGGATGCCCAGCTATTGTTCAAGCAACTTCAGGCTGAAGTAAAGGAGGAAGAAAAAGCTATTAAGGATGCACAAGCCAAGATAAAGGCTGATAAAAAGAGGACTCGTAGTGCTCGTGGTGGTGAAGGTAGCAGTAGTGGTCCTGGTGGTGAAGGTAGCAGCAGTGGTCGTGGTGGTGAAGGTAGTGTTCCAAAACGGGGCCGTGGTCGTCGTGGTCGTGGTCGTGGCCAATGAATGCTTTCCTAGTTCATTTCTTTATGTTGTGGTGGACAAATGTTTAAGTTAATGGTGTGGACAAATGTTTTTTACGGTTTATGGGACATGTTTCGTATTTTGGACAAAAAATGTTGGATTTCTAGTTGTTGAATGAATGGTTTGTTTAGCTATATAAAGTGTCGTATTACCTTGCCGGCATGCTTTTTTAATCTACCCCGTCGGCTTTCCAGGGTAGGCAAGGTTGTGAAATGTCGGGCTGCCGGCCACATCAACCAAAAATTGTGTAGTTACCGGGCCGGCAAGGTTGTGAAATGTCGGGCCTATCGGCCTGTTAACAAAAGTTGTTTAGTTACAGGGCTGCAAGGTAATACGATTCCTACTAAGCGGCGTTTTTGTAGCCGGAAGGGTACGAAAATAGAGACCCTGCCGACCATATCTTGAAAAAAAAACCATTCTTCTGATGCCTAAAATCATGCAAGGTCGGGAGGGAAACAAAACAAGTCAATGCCGACGGTATTTTGGCCGGCATGCTATTGAACCCATACATTTCCGGTCGTTTTACGACCCCGGCATTTTAGCAAATTTACGACCCACGGGCGGTTCAAAATTCAAATTTTTGCAAGTACAATTGCATTGATTCACTTGTACTTGGACACTATAACGGCCAAATTTGGGCACCATCCTATAAATGCACTACTTATCTCCACAAAACAACACACAACTATTTGCATATACTCTCCAAAGCTCTTATCATCACACACTCCATCTAACTCACCCAATAGCTCTCTACACACAAGAAATGGCTTTATTTGATTCTAATGAAGATTTGGCAATCACCAAAGCTTGGTATGCGGAGACTAGAGTTCGAAGGCACTCCTCCGTAAGGGTGGATTCCACAACCTTTTGGGCTAGGGTTCACAACACTTTTAGCCAAGAGTGTGGGAATCCTAACTCAAGAAGTGTTCAACAAGTGCACGATAGGCACATAGTCATTGAAAATGCGATACTTGCTTATTTAGCTATCCAAAACCAATTTTCAACGCTCCCCACTTTAACTTGTCCATTGAACAATTTGTAAGTATTTTTGTGGTTTATTTTACGTGATCCATGTTGTTTGATCTTCCAACTTAAACCGCACTAACAAAGTAAGTTTGTGTTTTGTTTTTGTAGCATAAAGTCGCCAAAGCGCGCTACATGGAGGAAAAGGGGGAAGCATTCGCATTCGATGCAAGCTATCAATTCATGGAATCCAAAATCCCGGAGTATGCCCCGGAGATGACGGAGGGTGTATCGTCCTCGGACGAAGATTGATGGCTTTAGAAGTTTTTGTATAGGTTTTGTGGGTAGACCTCTATGTAAACCCTCACGAGACTATAACTCGTCCACTAGGGTCGCTAGGGGTTCAAAGGCTTGATGCACATGCTAAGTGCATTCGTTTTTCAAATCGACAAGGATTAGGTTTTATGTTTCAATCAATGTAGTAACCAAAATTGAATGAATAAAGTAAATTACATCTTCCATATTATGTCACCTGCGGCGATGTTGTTTTTTTGCATGCCGAGTTTAATATAGCCAGGAAGGGTAGGAAATATTTACATGCTTGCGATCAAAAGATTCTTTGCCCAAGATAGTCGGCGTGTTCTTCATCCCGAGGACCATTCGGCGGATATATGGTCGGCGACTTATTCAAAGTTGAACCTTCCTATGGAAGAGCGATCGGCAAATTATTCAAAGTTGACCATTACGGCGGATGTTTGGTGGAAGCTTATTCAAACCACGACCTTACGGCTTTATGCATTTTCAAAACCAAAATTTTTGGATCGAAATCGAACTCATAAGACGGATCAAAAGGTTAATCTCTTGAATTCATAATTTGAAAATTTTAATCTAAACTCAATTAATTAACCTAATCGAAATTTTAGTGTTAATTAACCAAGGGCATATTAGCCATTTAGAAAAAATAAGGTTAAGTGGTGGCTTGGTTTTACTTCAAATGACCCAATTTTGTCTTATTGGGTATACCCCAATTAGTTTGAGTATACCCCAATCTCGCCAGGTTAAGGCGTCAGAAACTCGAATGGTGACGATATTAATTATAACGTCAGCGATGGAGTCAATTTCGAGCGATATTATTAATATCTCCAGCTCGCTAGAAATTCGATCGCTCCGTGGTTTTCCTATAGTGGCGCAGATGGTTTGCCATGCCACCTGGTATGACAAACACCATTTTTTTGGCATGTGCATAAGAATAGGCCTTAAAAAAAATATATATTCACACAGATATCAAAATTGTCTAGTGTGGCGCATAAGTAAAAATGGTGCCATGGCACCCGATGTCCCGATGGCATAAAACTGTATCATATCATTTAGCTATTACTGTGAACAATTTTTCTTTATCAATCCCCCTCTCATGGATCGCTACGAGTATTTACAGAAAGATTGTGCTGAAGAAGATGATGATAATGACTATGATGATACAGTGAGTAAGTACTTTTGTCCATCCTCTTACAGAATTACAGTCGAATTTGATGTCAAATGCATGTTATATGTCTACCAAACAATCTTCAGTTACAGTTTCTCTGAGTTCTAGGGCTTTTCGCGATCAGCCTTCTTAAAATTTTCTTTTTACACTTTTTCAGTAAATTTGATTGAGTGACTGGTACTTAGTTTGATTTTTGTTAGGGTTTTGAACCTCCATTAATGGAGGTTTCATAGAACTTCAGATGCTCTGCTTGGCATTTAATTATCTATAGATAAGTGAAAATGATGGATTGGTTGATATTAATGTGTTGTTATTTAAGAAATCAGGGATTTTAATAAACTTTCAACCTAATCAAAAACTTAATACTGTTAATTTTGTTGATAATTAAACACAAGTTATATCAATTAATTTTGTTTATGGACTCATGGTGAGGGTAATTTTGATTGTGAGGGTGATGATGAAGAGGGCGAAGGGAATGACTAATGAGATGTAGTCCTTGGGGACTGTTTCAAACGATGCCATAATCTTAGCTGATGAGCGGAGAAAACAAGAAGTGTTGGGAACAAGAATGGATACACAATTGATTTTACATCATCATCACAGTGGTGGCAACTAGTTGAACTTTTTTTCTTATTCGTATGATTTTATAGTTTGTGAGATACTCAACAAACTCTGAGTGAAGTTGCTCGTGACGTTTAGGTGCCTATGCAAAAGTTGGCCATCTTTAATTGAAAAAGATCCCTACTTCACTGATCAAAAACTAGTACTGTCCGTTCTCGGCAGTTTGCATGTACACTATAAAGAATCTGTGAAGGTTTGTTATTAGCGGATTTAATACTACCATCTGTCTCCAGATGGTAGAGGAGGAGGAACAGATGCAGATATAATTCTAGTTAGCGAGTCGTTGGAGTCCATTTTCTTTGTTTGCTATTTACTTAGGTATTCCTGTCCTGTTTAATAACGTTTTGAAGTACTGGACCTACTGGTTAGTGGATGTCCTTCTTTATAATGGTCTTGTACGCTGTTTTGTTCCTTCGAATTTCCAGATGAAGAGAAAACTAACATGCATATCGGGAATGGAGCTTCGGAGGAGAATATGGCAACTGAGAGGAAGAAAAGGGAGAAGCGCAAGTCACGGGAGGATGGGGTTGGATCAGAGCAGAATGACAGCATTGAAATTGACATTGAAGTGAAGAAGAACGAGAAGTCTATAAGTGAAAGGTGTGCTGCAGATGCTCTGAAAGACAATTTTTCAGATACAGAGATTGGAAAACAACTAGCCGAGACTTACTCTAGAATGAATGCGGCGCAAAGACAAATTTTCTTGCACAACTTGGGGATATTCCTTCGCAATTACACGATGGAGACTAATGAACCTGTTAAGGGCAAGCCGGTTGGTAGGCGAAATATCAAAATGCCTGGGAAAGAGGAGAGAAAACTCAGGAAGTATAAGTAAGTTTATATCATTATCATATATATGTTCTTATTTTCTTTGTTGGTAAGTTAGCTATAGAGAGGTTTTCTCACAAGCACTGCGTTTTTATGTGGTTTGGTATTAAGCTTTTGTTAGTCAGCCTATTGTAGAATTGACCATATACAATGTTTTAAGATGTTGTGGAAGCTGAGAGATCGCACTGGATGTTGCTGCAATGAACTCAGTAGTTGCTCAAAGCAGAAACTTGTCCAGTAATTGATTGTTTTGTGCATTGCTGCGCTTTCTTTTACACCAACATGCTCCCTTGTGTTCTTGAGTATTCCAATTTATGTGTGAACGGTTGATGGCAAAACACTGTGACTTGTTAAAGTTACAGATTTGTTCTTAGGCATCAGTGGTTTGTCATTCAAGCTGTACAAGTACCCATTTTTGGGGGTATTTACTAAAAAGCGTATGGTGTGTTTTGTAATCTTATCTGAAAATGAGGGGTTTTTATTCAATTTCCACATCTTATTTATCAGGGACCAGGGTATGTAAGAGTCGCTTTAGTAGCTTTGAATCTTGTGTGTAAATAATGGCAACAAGTTGCTAAATTTTGAGTAACCTCTATGCTGCTTCGCCTTCATGGATCCCTCCCTCTCTCTCTAACTGTTCTTGGAGAAATTCTTGGGGGCTAAAAAAATGGAGAAATTATAAATGTATCAAGTTTTTGCAAACTCAAATTGGTGCTCTAGAATTCATGGGCTCAATTCAGGTAAAGCTAAATCACTTTAACCCTGGCAGTGCCAGTGAAATTGACATTTCATGATAGTGTGCAAGCACGAATATTCAGCATCATATTACAGCGGGCGCATAAGCAAAATTGAACCATGGCAGCGGACGGCACAAAACGGATGTGTGGTGATAGGACAGTAATGTCATTTTAACTGTTTTACATGCCTCTTCTTCTCTTTGTAACTTTTTTTTGTATTCGACAGTAAGACAGATAAAAACCCTAGATATTAGCGTGAGCGAATTGTTTTTTGGTTTGAATCTCCCTCCCTCCCTGGGCATGGATCTCGGTGCGTTTTTAGACAAATATTGTGATGAAGATTATGATTGGGATGACTATGATCATTCAATAAGTAAGTATTTTTTAAATTTATCCATCCTTTTTACAATCAAATGCATGTCGTCCCAAAAACCTACAGTTTCTGAAAATTTCTAACTAGATTTCAATTTCATCGAGTTCTAGTATTTTCCGCGATCATCATTTTCCAATTTCTTGATTTTTTTCTTTTTTTTCTTTTTTTTCGGTAAATTTCATTGAGTTCTTCTGGTACTTCATTTGGTATTTGTTAGGGTTTTGAATCTCTATTAATGGCGGCTTCATAGAGCTTCATATGCCCTGTTTTGCATTTACTTATGTTATAGGGTATATAGAATTAATTGATTGATTGTGTGTTGATTTAACTTGTTTGTGAAATTAGGGTTTTGTTAACTTTTAGCATAATTAAAATCTTGCTGATGCTAATTTTATAGTAATCAAACATAAGTTTATCAATTAATTCTGTTTATGATTGCAGATTATGGTGATGGTTATGATGATTATGAGGGTGTAGATTTTAGTGAGTATATTGATGCTGAAAAAGGTGAAGGGAATGAGATATCACCCGTAGGGACTGTTTTAAAGGATGCCATAGGTGACGAGAAGAATAAATCAGATAGGTCAGAAACAAGAAGGGATTCACAAATTATTCTACATCGTCACAGTGGTGGTAACAATCTCAACTTTTCTCTTATTTATATTAGTAGCTGTGCTGTTGTCATCCTCTAGCCGGTGATGGCTTTATAGTTTGTGAGATACTCAGCAAAATCTGAGTGAAGTCGCTCGGGAGGTTAAATTGCGCATGTGAAAGTTGGCAATCTTTAATAGAAAAAGATTCCTACTTCACTGAATGAAAACTAAAGAAAATCTGAAGTTCTATTAGCAGATCTAGTACTACCATTCGTAGATGGCCGAGAAAGATGAAAAATGAAGCAGTCATGACTCTAGTTAGTGAGTCATAAGAGTCCATTTGCTTTGTCAATTCCCTTGTTTGCTATATAATTAGTTATAGTTTTTGAGATACTCAGCAAAATCTGATGAAGTTGCTCGTGAGGTTCAAGTGCCTCCGCAAAAGTTGGAAAAGATCCCTACTTCATTGACCGAAAACAAACACTGGCGATTCTCGTCAGTTTGTGTATTTAAAGAAATATTGAAGTCTTATTATCAGATACAATACTACCATTTGCAGATGGCTGAGAAAGATGAACATTGAAGCAGTCATAAGTCTAATTAGTGAGTCTTAAGAGTCCATTTACTTTGTCAATTCCTTCGTTTGCTATTTACTTAGGTACTTCTGTTGAAAAACATTTATCTGTAATGAATTTCCAGATGAAGAGAAAACTAACTTGGATATTGAAGATGGAGCTTCAGAGGAGAAAACAAAGGAGAAGCGCAAGTCTCAGGAGGATGGAGTCGTATCAGAGCAGAACGACGGTATTGAAATTGCCATTGAAGCGAAGAAGAAAAAGGATTCTATAAGCAAGAGTGATTTTTAAGTAAGTTTATTATAAAAATGTTTATATTTTCTTTGTTGCTAAGTTAGCTATAGAGAGGTGTTTTGGTAAGTACTGCCTTCCTGATTTATATTAAGCTTTTGTTAGTCAGCCTATTGTTGGATGGACCGTATTTAATATATCTATTATTTCATATTTAATTTTTTGTTCTCCAGTAATTGAGTTTGAATTTACCATAGAAATGGATGGAAAAACGAACTGCCATACCTCTCTCTGTTCATGCACAGTTGTCGAAGGAACAATATGCTTTCACAGTCTAGTTTTATTGATGGGAAAAATGCAAGTGTACTACAGAAGTGGTTGCACACATAAAAGGTGCAGCACATAAATCAACTAAAAAAGTGTCATAAGGAAATATTGTTTACTCTTCCTATTAGAAGTATCAAAGAGAAACTCAAAATAGATTTACAATCTGTTTTTGTGAAGGCAGAGCAGGCCAGTAATAGTAAGACAATTCATCTGTGTTGTTGTCATAAGTGTTTGGTTCACTTAGTCTAATCCTGCATCAGCACTTGGATAAATCCTTCAAAAAATGACATCTGTTGGAAATGCATGCATCTTTTTATCACAAGGAAATGATTAATAGAACGAGACTTTGTGCTTAGATAACCTTAGATATCTGGCCTAGGTTCTAATAAGCAGACTATGCAATTAGATGTTATCTGACAAGGAGCTCTGCACTTCTACAGTTCTACACAATAGCAACCAGTATTCTTGTTTTGTTAATTCCTTTGTTTAAAGAAATCGTGAAGATTTATTATTAGCGGATGTGTTGATGCCCGCGGGGGATTAATGATCTGCAGTCCTAAGTCAAGTCAATGAGTCGTAAGAGTCCATTTGCTATGTTAATTCCTTTGTTTGCTATTCACTTAGATGTTCCTGTTTAATAACACTATGATACAGTAGTGGTTAGTTGGTATCATCCTCTATAATGGTCTGGTACTCTGGTGTGTTCCTCACGTATTTGTAATGGATTTTCAGATGAAGAGAAAACTGGCTTGGATATCAAGGATGGGAGATTTAGAGGAGAATATGGCAATTTTGAGAAGAAAAAGGAGAATAGACAAAGGAGCATGGGGTCAAATCAGAGCAGAACGACGGTATCGAAACTTCCATTGATGTGAAGAAGAAAAAGAAGTCTATAAGCAAAAGTGATGTTTAAGTAAGTTTATTTCTTTGTTGGTAACTGGTAAGTAAGCTATAGAGAGGTGTTTTCAAAGTACCGCCTTTGTATGTGGTTTAGTATTAAAGGTTTTTAGTCAGCCTATTGTAGAAATGACCATATCTAATGTCTACAACTAAGTTTGTGTGAATAACTTTTTGCAGGTTATACACGAAGATAAAGCCATTAAAGAACGAATTCCGTCCATTCTTTCAACAAGATGTGCAAAGGCCGCCTACTACTCCAGTGCGATATCATTCATTTCGGACTTGGGGAGGGTTAAAAAGGCAGGACATATATCTGTCTATATGGAAATATTGGTTGGAAGGTGTTTCTGGAATGCTGTTTTCTCTTGATTAGGTAATGCCTCTTGCCAAGTTTCAGGGAGGTTTCATTTCTGGAATTTAGGTTTCTTACCTCCACATTCTTTTCTAGCTTCAATTCCTTTTTTATGAACTTTTCTTGATAAAGGGTTTATGTATCTTTGGGTTTAACAGGTAAACATTTGCTGGTAGGTTATATATGGCACGAGGCACAGGTTGGCTGCTTGGAATGTTACCTGGGCCTTCCAGAGCTGTGAACTGTGCTGGATGGAAACCGTGGAACCTGCACATGCTGGTATTATTTGCAAGTGAAGGCCGTACAGTTCCAGTTAGAGGTTCAATCTGTGTTAGCTTGTCGTAGCAATAGATGGACTTAAGATCTTCAGTATCAAAAGATGATACGCCAATCATCTTAGTTCGGGTAATTTTCTCTTTGTTTCCGCTAATAACATTGTTTGCTGATTTAACAATTTTTTTTATGAGAAATGATGTTTTTCTTCTTTAACCGTATTAGAACCATCATTACTAATCTCTACTTTTTCTTTGGAAAGTAGACTCTTGGTTTATCCTCTTTTACATGTTAAATACTTAATTTGGCATTCATTTTTAAATTTGATGGCATACATACTCTTAACTAGCTATTTGGACCAGTTTGTCATAGCTTGATACCTATTAGCAAAGGCATGGAACCATTACAGAAACAAATATCAAATTAAGTACTATTAAGCATAGGATATAATGATGATGTGATTAAACATATAAAAATGATCTTCAGTTCATCACTCTCTTCTGTTGTATGCTTAGCGCAATTACTAGAACCCTTGTAAAGAAGGCCCAGTTATGTAGGTTATTCTCCATATGACATATTGCTGGTGTTTTGTTGTTAGAAATGGGCATAAAAATAGTAATTCTATATGTGAGTTATTTTCTATCACCTGATGGTACTACTAGTGCTTGGATTTGTACTATTATGATCGTTTTCATGCTTTTATTGATCGTAAAAGCTGTAGTTATTTTGGCAATGTTAAAATGAAGGTAGAGTAATAACAATTTTTACCAATAGCAATTTTTTACATAGTTCTGCCTATCTTAGGCCTACGTTCATAAGTTAATCCTTTTATTTGCATAATTCTCTTACAATAACTCTTGGACTTTCATTAACAAGGATGAAGCTCTATTCGATAAAACGTTGAGAGTTAGAGGATTAGAGTTCTTTCTGGCCTAAATTCATTTCTTTGCGGGTAGAGTGATAAATTCCTTAAGGAAGTTCTAAAACATTGTATCAGAAACTATGCTAATAGAGGAAGTTTCGAGAAAAAATTTGGGTTTCTATAAAGTAAAACCTTGAAAGTTCGATTTTCTCTGACAGTAGTCTGATTCAATATCAAACTTGAGATTTGTAATTCTTTTGTCATCATCATTTAGGAATTTTGCAAAATTTGTTCTCGAATGTAACTGTAAAAAAATCTGGTAGTTATCCCAAACTTTATCTAATGGTCCTAGCTAGAGAACAAGATGATAAACATATAAGAGAAATATTAGACGAGATAGGGAGACTGACACCAGGATTTACGACATACTGAGGCTTACATCCACTGGTTAGTGTATTCATTGGTTTTGTGTTCATATAAGATACATGAAATTCTATCAAAAAGGAGTAGAAGCTCTAAAGGTGAGATCAAGAAACGAACTAAATTCTGCCCGAACCTAAATCACTATTCCTTTTATAAGAGAAATGAGTACCTTTAAGTTTACAAAAGCCTTTTTACTCACATTCCTTGTAAAAAGGAAAGAGATTTAGGTTAGGGCGGATTTTTGTTCTCTTGAGTTCACTCCTCGGATCAGATCTATTTTATTTATTTATTTTCAATTTTCCTACCACCTAGTTGTCAAGATTATTTCCCAAGCAATATTGTTGTCGGGGAGTTGCTGAATTTTCTCATACATCTGCAGTCCAATATTTCTGATGCAGGTAGCTTTTTACTTGATCTGTATTTTTTGATGCATTTTGAACCCATAGCGAGATAAGATAATCTTGGTTTGGGACATTACAGATGCTAATATATTGACAAATTTGCTGTGCACAATAGAAGAAAAAGTAACTAATTAGAAAATGCTAGAAGTTAAATCATACTTTTGTTCAACTGTCAGTGTGTGGAGTCTGCTACTTTTGTGATGTTCTAAATTCAGTTTATTGGCTATCCAATTTCTGAACTTCTCAACTGCTTGTGGAAATGCTTAAGAGAGGTACGATGTGCGTTTTTGAATTTTATCAAAGATTAAGGTGCCCTTCTGTCTATTTGGATCAGTTTCTCATAGTTTGTGATACCATTAATAGCAGAGGCAATGATACTAAAAACTATGAGTTCTGCAGTCATGCGCACAGCCGTGTGGCAGCTATTATGAACCTTCATAAATGGATATAAATATGATAGACAGCTCATTTACATAACTAATTTATTAGTAAAGCATGTGGGGATGCCGCCATGCCGGTAGCTATTAAGCTAAGAGGATTGATGTAACTGATCTGTACTCTTTAAAAGGGAAAGTGATTTAGTGATTTAGGTTAAAAAATTTTTTTTTCCTCTGTTGGTAGAGCTTCAACTCACTGTAATGGGAACTATGCTAATGAAAACAAATTTCTATGAAACAATGTTGGCTTCCCGAAGTTTGATTTTCTCCAAAACCACTTAATCCAGTAATTGGTTTCAACACGGGCTTGAGATATGTAATCATTCGCATAATTTTCATCTGAGATTTTTGTAAAGTTTGTTCTTGGGTAGATTTTGATTTTTATCTTATTTGGATTTGTTCTTCGGTGAAGATTTTTCCGTTTCTACTTCTTCTAAAGTTTTCTTCAAATCTGCTTTTTGTTCTTTGTAGCAGCAACTTCACGTCTTTCTTTCCCTGATCTCTGGTTATAGATGTTGTTTGTTGTCTGAAGCTTGCTTGTTTTTGGATGAAAAAACTCATATTTGTATCTCTAACTTGTTGATCTATCATGAAGAGTGAAACTTTAAGAACAACAACTTCAATTTTTTTTTTTTTGTTTTTTGTTTTGGTCAGAACAACTTCAAAACTTTGTATGAACTAAATTTTGTTGAACCTAAGTTTTTCATCAGTTTTGTAATGATCCCTTTTTTGTTTTGATCAGAACAACTTCAAAACTTTGTATGAACTAAATTTTGTTGAACCTAAGTTTTTCATCAGTTTTGTAATGATCCCTTTTTCTAGCGCCAAATTGTAGTAGCCAGAAACTTGTTATTACAGTTTGGCGCTAGAAACAAGGATTGTTACAATACTGTTGAAAAACATGTGGTTTACTCAAGGTTGCTCAAATGCAAAGATCTGTCATCAAAACTTTTCATGTTTCATATGATATTGGCTTAAATTTTTCTTGATAATAAACCCGATTGATATGTCGTAGTGATGATTGAGTGAGATCTTATTCTAGCACATGCTGTGGATGATGTAAAGAGAAGTCTTTTTGACCTCGTGGAGCAGAGTCTTGCCACATAGCAATATTTAAAAGTACTGGATGGTCGATATCCTTCTTTTGAATGGTCTGGTACTCTGGTTTGTTCCTCACTTATTTGTAATGAATTTGCAGATGAAGTGAAAGCTAACATGGAGCTTCAGAAGAGAATATGTCAACTGAGAGGAACAAAAAGGAGAAGCGCAAATTACTGGAGGATTGGGTCGGATCAGAGCAGAAGGGCGTTATTGATACTACCTGTGAAGTGAAGAAGAAAAAGGATTCTATAAGCAAAAATGATGTTTAAGTAAGTTTATCACTAAAATGTTCTTATTTTCTTTGTTGGTAAGTTAGCTATATAGAGGTGTTTTTGGCAAGTGAACTTCCTTTGTATGTGGTATAGTAGTAAACATTTGTCAGTCAGAGTCAGACTATTTTTAGAGTTGACCATATCTGCAGCCATTGTTTTATATTTAAGTTTTCATTCTCCAGTGAGAAACAAACTGCCGTATATGTGAATAACGTGTTCCATATACGTTTTAGTTTCTACTTCTCTCTGGTTTCATGTACAGTTGTTAAAGGAATAAAATGTGCTTTCACAATCTAGTTTCATTAATGGGAAAAATGCAAATGTATTATAGAAGCGGCTGCACACATAAAGTGTATAGAGCATATGTTAACTAAGAAAGTGCTATACGGAAACATGGTTTACTCTTCCTACTCAAAATAAATTTACGATTCAAATATGAACTATTCTCAAGTCATTTGTTGTTGCCATAGTGTTGGTCCACCTATTCTAATCCTGCATCAGCATTTGGATAAATCCTTTAAAAATGACATCTGTTTTAAAGGCATGTTTATTTTCATCATAAGGAAATGATTAAGAGAACAAGTGTTGGTGCTTAGATAACCGTAGATCTCCGTCCTAGGTTCTATGAAGCAGACCATGTATTTATATGTTTTCTGACAAGTAGCTCCGCACTTCTACATAATAACAATCAGTATTCTTGCTTGTTAATTCCCTTGTTTAAAGAAATTGTGCAGATTTTTTATTAGCAGATTTGTAGATGGTGGAGGAGGAACACGGATATGCAGTCATAAGTCTAGTCATTGAGTCTGAAGAGTCCATTTGCTTTGTTAATCCCTTTGTTTGCTATTTACTTTGATATTCCTGCTTAATAACATTGTGAAACAGTAGTGGTTAGTCGATATCCTCCTTTATAAGGGTCTGCTACTCTGGTTTGTTCCTCACTTATTTGTAATGAATTTGCAGATGAAGAGAAAACTAACATGGATATATACTGAGGGTCCAAGATGGTGCTTCAGAGGGGAATATGGCAACTGAGAGGAGGATGGGATCGGATTGGAGCTGAACGAGAGGATTGAAACTATTAATGAGTTTGGGGATTTGACTAGAGGAGCGCAAGAACTGGGAAAGTCTCCAATCCAATAAAAACTACTGGACAGGTTTGCCCCTAAATTTTGTAATAGTAATGGTCTAATATTTCCTAGCAAGATGAAATGGTTTCTAATCTTTTAGATGCTTGAGAGTATCCATAGTGCGAAATGTGAAAAAAAAACTATTAATGCTAAAATAAAAAGAAGCTAGATTCAGGTTTAGGTTTGGCATTGGAACTGAAAACCCGCAGTGGTGCTTAGAATATTAAATGAGGCGTCTTTGAGAAACACCCCAGGTGTAATCTGTTTACCAGGCTCACTTTTAAACCAAACCTGGTGCAACTAAGCACAGTATAAAAACAAGCCATATAGCCATGGTCATTTTAACAGTGAGCCTAGCAAACAACTACACTGGCTGAATTTGACTATTGCCAGAATAAAAGGCGAATATTGCATAATGATTTGACTCTTAGCTTTAGCTATATTTAGTACTGTTCACTACGGGCCAATTGTAAGATAATTTTTTTTGTTTTGTTTTGTTCTGTAACTCTACATTGTGAAATGACCACACATAATAATAATGTCTACAACTAGGGTTGCGTTGATAACTTCTTTGAAGATTCTGCATGAAGATAAAACCATCGAAGAACAAGAGGTGCAAAGGCCGGGAAGGCGGGAACAACTTGTACAAAGAAAACCAGAAGCAGAGGAAACTTGTGTGTGATCACGTTAAAAGATAGAGGACGATCTAGAACTTGGTGAAGATCTTTTAAAAATTTCTGAGAGGTGAAATGCTGATGAAAACCATGCTATTTTTGGTGTACACAGCAGAGGGGCATGTTAGGTCGCCGCTGATTCATTGAAGGATGCTGATATGTGTTTGTCCTTGGATCAGCAAAATCCCAATGTTCAGATGTTCTGGAAGCTGAGAGATTGCGCCAGATGTTGCTGCAGTCAATGCTACAGGTGTTCAAAGCAGAAGCAATAACTAGAAAACTTGTCCAGTAATCTATTGTTTTGTGAATTTTCCACTTTATGTTGAAGTTGGCAAAATTCAGTCCTAGGGTGTTGTCATTCTATGTTGTTTTTCAAGTACCCTTTTTTGGGAGTAATTATTTGATGAGCAAAAGATCAGTGTCATTGATGTTCAATACAACTGCAGAGTCAGTCAGGTTGTGTAGCAGCCGTAGTTTTGGTACTCAGTACAGACTTCGATTCTGTTGTGTAAATTATCACCCTCCCCATCTCTTACTTTTTCTTGAACACCAAATGGAGAAATTTTGGGGGATAAAACGTTGGGTACCCCGAGGTTTGCCCGTTTTCCCTGGGCAGATTTACAAGACATAGCTTCGAAAGTTCCAACTACAATTGGATGCAGGCTTGTAATTGCTGCCGACTCAGGGACTGAATCGGGTCCCGGCCAAGGGCTAGACCACAGTTATCATCTTGGATTCTAAAGAAAATATTTGACATTTTAAAATAAAAAAGTAGAACAGAAAAGACAAATTACTGACACTCTCTGAATGTTGTTGTACAGACGAGCGAGTACAACAGAAAGAAAATGGGAGGGAGAATGAATTGCAGGGAAAATGGGTTTCTGGTTTTTTCTACAAGAAGCTCTTCTCAAACACCAGTAGTGAAGGAAGAAGAATAGGGAGACTCTGAAGCCAAAGAGAGAGTGAAAATGGAAGCTAGAGAAATTATCCACATGAAAGAAGAAGAAGAAGATGAAGAAGAGGAACAGATTTGCAGAATATGTCATGGACCTGGTGACTCTGAAAACCCACTAAAGTATCCCTGTGCTTGTTCTGGAAGTATCAAATTTGTACACTCAAAATGTCTCCTTCTCTGGAAGAAGCGCATCACTTTTGATTCTGAATGCGAGGTTCACTCTTCTTTTTCTTTTCTCATTTCTGATTCAATTAGTTGGTTAGGGTTTTTATTTTAGTCTGACCAGAGCAATTTGATGAAACAGGAGGAGATATGTGTTTGATCTTGCCTTGTATTTTATACTGTAGGTTGCAAGATTAATGTTGTTAGTGTGGTTTTTGCAGGTGTGTAAACACAAATATTCTGTACGTCGTGTTTATGCTGAAAATACTCCAACAAGATTACCTCTCAGAGAGTTTGTGAGTGGGATTCCAGTGAAAGCATGTCATGTTGTGCTTTTCTGTTTGCGGATTTGTGTTTCAGTTCTGAACCAGCTACTTGTGCTACCCTTTATCTCATTTTGGATGTGGCGTTTGTGTTTAAGGGAGAACCTTTCTGAAGCAAAAGAATTATTAGTTCATGGTTTTATGTCTCCTTCATCATTTATGATGATGGAATGGTTGTATGCCCTTTTAATTGGCATTATTATCTTATTATTTGTGACGTGGATGTGTGGCTTTGTGGAGGATTGGGCAATACCTCCACAACCAGGTAATAGGAATCATAATGCTGATGAAATTGGTGAAGATGCTAGGGTGGAACAGCAAGCTATTGCTAGTGTAAGAAATGCCGATGTTGTCGAACTGTGGTTTACAGTGTTGGTAGCTCTTCTTCAGTATTTTCTTGGACTGGTAGCTAGTATCTGCAGGCTTGCTGTTCATGATCCTGTGCGAAGGACTTGTCGTTATCTGGCCATGTGTATCACATACGTAAGTTTCATTCCCTTTTCTTACCATTTATATCTACATTAGCTTCAGTTCATTAGGTTTATGAGTATTCCTAGTGGCTCAACATAAATCCTGAACCAAAAAGTTAGTGCACCAAACTAAGATGTTTTCATGATAAGTTAAGCATATGTCATATAGTACCGAAATGGATATATCTAGTACTAATACAGTGAATAATTTCGTTATCCGTCTAATACCACTTCCAGTTATATCAATTACAAAGAAGAAATACTTCAATAATCCCAAACTATAGCTGGTTTATTAATTGTGCTTCCAGTCTTGTATCATTGTAATTCAAGTATGAACCCTTTTCTCCATCCATCAAACATATGGGCAAGGTTTTGCAGGACAACTGTGTGAATCTTTTGTTTAAGGATATAATACAATATAATTCTGAAATCATACTCTCGCTCTTTCTTTCTCTAGTTTCCGCTTAACAGGGATGTGCTGCAGTTGGTGCGGTTCTTGTTAGGACGAATAATTCTGCCTGGTCTTACATGGCTCTTCTTTGCAGCTTCGTCGATTTTCATGCCATTTATAAACTCAGCACTCTATATAGAAAATAACTCACTGAAGAATGACGCATCACATGCCATTCAAAATGATGGCCTGCTTTCATGTGCTATAGAAGTTGTTGCAGAAACCTTGACTGCAAACAGTATTGGAGCAGGAGAGGAATTAAGCAGTGTTGGCAAACCACTTTTAGTGTACCGAAGCTCAGGCCTATATGATGTTATTACTCTTGCTACTGGATATATGCTCACCGTGCCTTTGGTGTTCGTTTGCCTTAAGATCCCTATTAGAACTCTCCTACCGAAGATACAGTACTGTCTGAGGAAATTCCTGACTACATTGGTAAATCTATTCTTTCTGATAATTCATCTTGGGGTTCTTCCTTCAGTGTATGGTTGGTGGCTAGATGTTTGTACCATTACAATGCTTGGGAGTTCAATTTCTGATAGGGTAGAATTCTTTGCAAAATTCCCTTTATTAAGCTCTTTCATGCACTGGACGATAGGAATCATGTACGTGTTCGAGATACACATTTCTACTAGCCATGCTCAAAGGGTATTATTCTTTTGCCCTTTTGATGAAATTGACATTTTTATTCTGTAATCACCAGTTTCTTGTGTGCATTTCCTGATGTACCTTTGACTACTTGTCCAGGTTTTGCATAATGATATCCAATACTTCTTTCACGATTTAACAGATCCAGTCTGCATCATTTCCCGTGTACTTACCAATGATGTGCAGTTGCAAGCTAGTAAACTTCCGTTCCTCATTGCCGTTAATGGCATTTTGATAGTGTCTCTAGTACATTTACCAGTTATACTAGCCATGCGATTAGCACCAACTATTTTCCCTCTGCATATTTAAGTAAGTTGCCACCTACTACTTGTGAACCACATTTCTACTTCTTATTTCTGTTGGCTATGGCAAGTAACATTTAACGAGGTTCTTTCCAAATTGCAGAGTATCTGGCCCATTCACTGAGATTCCTGTAGTCATGCTCCTGCTCCAGATTTTTTTACCTTATGCAATTGAACTGCGGAAAACAGTTGAAGCTCTTCTCCGTCAATGGGTTACTGCAGTTTGCTGTGTTCTTGGCTTAAGTGGTTTCTTGTGTTCTAGACCTGAGTACATTGGTGGGCAGGAGGATGTGAAAGTGGAAAGGCAGCAGGACAGACTGCATGATGGACTCATTGCTGCTCAAGATCCAAATAAAAGTATTTGCAAGTATGTGATCTTTGTTTATGAGTTTGAGTAGCAGTAGAAACTTTTAATTTTTATCATAATCACGTGTGGAATCTGTTCTATCAAATGATATTCTTGGAAGTATGAGATATTTAATGCACATGGTACTGTATCTTGTCTTCTGCACCAAATTTAAGCTTACATCTTCTACTGGGTCTCTCAACTATTTTGCAGCTCTACTTTTGTACTTCGTGTTGTGTTGTTTGTCTTTTTGGCGTGGATAATGTTGCTCCTCTGGATAATGTGGCTCCTCTTCAGTTCATCTTTGATAATTGTATCCCTACCGCTAGGACGGGTACTGCTCAGTTCCATTTCTAATCTCCCAATAACTCATGGCATCAAGTGCAACGGTAATGTACTTGTAGACATTGTACTTTCTGCTCTATTACATGCTTTGTAGGTGAATTTTACTATTAACACTAATCTTCCGACTTCTTTCTCAGATCTCTATGCCCTCTTTGTCGGAAGTGTTTCCATCTGGACTTCTTTCACTGGAGCAAGATACTTCATCGAGCACTTTAAAGCAGGGAAAGCACATTTTCGGTTCAGCGATATCTGCAAGTGGTGTTCTACTATCGTTGAGAATCGTGTTCTATTATCACTTTGGGTATGGGACTGATGTGATAGATATTTTCTGTTTCTTTCTTAGCATTCTATTTAATATCTAAGTTCTAATGTTAATACTGTCTTTTGGTTTCAGACCATTGCCATTCCACTGTTAATCGGCCTTTTATTTGAATTTTTGCTCATGGAGCCAATTCGAGCAGTTGTGGTTGAATCCCCAGTATTTCTCTTGTGTCAGGATTGGGCAGTGGGGTTCTTCTTCTTTAAGCTGTGGAGGACACTGGTATGTGCTGTTACGATTACTGTGCGTCACTTTTGAGTAGCTTCTTGTATGCACATAATTGGAAGAAGTCACGCTGTCAATGAGTGGGAGACAATATTTCACTGCCTGTAAAATTTGCTTTCCCTTCAAGTTACTTGAGTTGTGGCGAGGAACTGTTATCTCCTATCATTTTAATTGTCTGATTTTTCATTTTACAGGTTGTGCTGGATCATAGGATTGTTCTGGTGGATGAAAGCTGGCGGATTAAGATTGATAGAGTGAGAGATAATGATCTCTTGAAGCTTCCAAGGCGTTGGATGCTGCAGGAAATATTGATCCCAATCGTTATGAATCTGTTAATTTCACTCTGTCCACCCTACGTAATTGCAAGATGGGTAGTTCCCTCGCTTGGGGTTCCGCTAACAGGAAATTCAACTGTATTTCGGTTCACTTGGGTAGCCTATGCGACCATAATTGCATGTGCCAAAAGATTTCCTGTTTGGGTCACCAAGCTTCACAATTCCATCCGAGCAGACCGTTATTCTGGTTTTGCGCTGCAAAATGTTGGTGAAGCAGCAATGGAGTGCAGAAATTAGATTTATAAGTTGGTGAGATGGCGGCTATCGGAGTCTCGGACTCTAGTGTGTCGGATACGCTTAGATTTAATGTCATCCAGGAAGTATTGTAAAAATCAAAGGTATGTTTAGCTGTTTTGTTCTTTTGCTTTCTTCTAGTCAAAGTTCTTTTGTTAATAGGGGCAACTTTGACTCTTTGAGAATTTTAATAGCCTTACACTGCGAAATGCGCTGTGCAGAGTGTTACTTGTAAAAATTCAGACGAGGTAGAAGGTTGCAGAACTAGTTTTGGTTCTCATTTTGCTCAGAACATTATTGTACTTGACAGTAATGGAAAAGAGAAGCGAGACTCTTGTATCTGATGGATTTTTTTTTTTTTTTTTAATTTTCTTTAAAACTGTCATTCTGGAGAGTAGAGTCTGGAGTCTGGACCGATTTCTGTTAGTCGGAAATTAGAACCAACCTGTTTAAGAGCAATTCCTATGGGAATGAACAAACTCAAAATTTTGTTCATCCATGTGGATGGTCAGATGGGTTTCTCCACTATGGTAAAACAGGGCAAAATGAACAGATTTGGTTTTGTGGAAATTTCTGTGGAACCCAAGATTGAACCTTCTCTCTTCCACAAACCCATCAATAAAATGACATATGTCTAGCCCAAAATTTTAGATGTACGGTTAAGATTAATAGTTCTAGATTGAATTTGGATTTTTAAACTTTCAACATGACAAAATTAACCTTTACCTTTAACAAATGATTAACGAAAGAAAACAAAAACAATTAATTTTCGGTGAAAGTAATTATAGGCATAATTGTTGGAGTTATTTGCGGGCTTTACTTATATTTGCATTACGGTCACAGTTGTCACTGATTAATTAGGCTTGGACTTCATGAACATTTATCCATTACGGGTGATGCGCGTGGCCTGTTTTCATGCCATGTATACTTTTCTTTTTCAACAAGCCATAATACTCTAACACCTCCTTCCTCGTCAACTTTTCAAGAACTGAGTATCGAGTTTTCTTGTTTTGTCTTTTTTTTTTTCAATCTCAAAATAAATAAATAAGAACCTTTTTTTTTTTATTACTGTAATAATAGATGAAAATAGTGATAATTATGACTTTCCCTCGCCCCGACTAGGTACTATAGATGAAAATTACGATTTTCACACTGATTGTTAAACGCGATAATTGTGATTATCAATATGTGAAAACTAGAATTTTAGTTCAAAATTATAATTTTCACCACTCACATTGCATTAATAAGGTTTAAAATTAAAGTTTTCACTGAAAATTGGAATTTTCACCAACATAATTACATGTGAAAACAGAATGTTTCACTAAACTGGAATTTTCCTAAAACTCCATGATGATAATTGAGTTTGTTTGGTCGGTTGTAATAAAAAAAATATGGAGAAAAAAAAAAGAACGGATAAAATGAGGTATTTAAGCAAGTTTGTAGGAGAGATGATCATTTAGGGAGAAATATATATCAGGAGGGGATTATGCTAAAAAAAAAGTCAAAAGAGTTGTTTATGGAGCTTTTTGAGGATCATAATTTGTTACAGCTGTTTTTATATTAAAGATCACTTAATTAATTTACTAATTAAAAGGTCATTTGTGTTATCAACTCTTACTTATAAAAAAAATATGGGTTGTTTATATATAGAATTTTAATGGTGGGTTTGGTATATAAAAAAAAAAGAGAAATGGGCTGCAGAAAAAGTTCCCCATTTGGTTTTCTAGGGCCCCACTAATATTTCTTTTTAATATAAATTTTTTTGTAGGATAAAGAAAAATCACCCGAAATCATATTATTATTATTAATATATTGGATAACGATTATTACATGAAACTAGTTGGAAGCCTAACAAGCTAAGCTCCAACGACATACTAATACAATAATTGAATAGGTTGATGTGCTAGCCTACCAGCGGGCCTCATGGGTAACCTAGCCAAAAGAGCCAAGCGGATGAAATTTGAGATTGTGTCACAAGGGGGCAAACTAACTCTATCTTCCATGTTAATTCTGCTGCAATATTATGCCATTGGGGGCTTGAACCTGAGACCTCCTGGAATGCATGAAACTTTGGGGAACGGGGATGACCAGCTGAGCTAGGATAAAAATGAAAAATAAAATATAATATTTAGGTGAGATAAAATAGGATGAAGTGAGATAAAATAGGATGAAGTGGGATAAAATAAGATTAAAAGTAGTAAATTATTCACGGATTGTGCTTGGCGTCATTGGTAATGACTCTGGCGTCATTGGTAATGACGTTAACGTTTTTGGCATTAACGCGCGTTCGTACCAAGATCGCCCGTCGTTACCACAGACGCGCGTTGGATGTCTCGACTCAATGTTCAAACCAACAGATTTGATGGTTTGAACATCCATTTTTCATGTTTGTTTATGCCATAGTGGGAGCAAAATCAGAGTTTGTTCATCCCATAGAACTCTCTAACTTCTTGATTTGGAAACAAACAAATAATGCTTGTCATCGGATCATTTTCATTTTACGAACTAAAAATGGAAGCAACCCTCTAAGTTTAGTCTTTAGACACCACCCGGCGAGTCATTGGCTGATTCACAATCTCGACGAGACAAGGGAGGGGAGATATTGTTGGCAAATGAGAGAAATATATAGCGAGTGTGAACACAGAAATAACGATGGTGTTTCTGTGTCCACAAACAATATTCGCATTACATACAAATTCATTGAGGAGAATGAAATACGTGTAAAATTGTATAGGTCCGATGCTTATTAGACTCAGAGCCTTCGGGCTCGTCCTCGTCTAGCTGCAGGAGAGTAACAAAAACAGATCTACCGATGCACGATACATAACACAATAGAGTATACTAAGTAAAATAGAATATCGAAAGTGTTGAATATAAACGAGACGACGATTTACGTGGTTCAGCACTAAGGCCTACGTCCACGGAGGAAGTTGTTTCACTATGTATTTGGTGATTACAAAGATAGTCGAATGACTTTGGGGGTGAGGAACGAAGCTATGAAGAAGATAAAACTCATACTTACTCTTACAATCTCTCTTTCTTCTGCTCTCTTCTCTCACTCTAACTGAGGATTGGTCGACCCTTCTCTCTTAGTGGAGAGGGGTATTTATAGGCGACTTCGGTAGGGCCTTCTTCTGTAGACAGTTGTGTCCTTATCGTCTTGATTTGTGTACCAATCCCGATGGAGTCTTCGTTATCTTCCGATGGCTCCAGCGGTAATATAGGGTATCGATGGATCACCTCTTTCTCCTCACAGGGTAACTGACACGTACCCTATGTTCATAGCGTTTAATGCGGGTGGTTGGGTAGCCTGCATGCGCCGAGCAGATATCTGTTGCGCCCATCACATCCTTGTCAGTGGGACTCATCCTCGCCCTTGATCTTGGATCTTCCTCGGGATGGAGTAAAGTAGGTCTTTGGGTGTTCTTCAGTACTTCACGGTGCTCCGTTTCTTTGGTGCTCTTTGACTCTCCATCATAGGATCAACTCGATGATGAGTAGATGGGATGATGCGTGTCTTTGGCGTGTTGGGACGTGTCATCATATCTTGATGTCTAAGTGCCGCCTGTCCTCCACGTGTGACTACTTCTGCACGTGGCAGATGATGATTTATGTGTACACAATTTGCCCATTTTCTTCGGGTTTGAAGTTGGTCAAAGTTCGAAGAAAATTGTCTTCACAGTCTCTTCTTCTTCTCGCAATAACTTCTCCTAGATTTTAGGGCACGTTTCCCACTTCTTGCAATAACTTCTCCTTGAAACATGGGACGGTTATATCGTTTAAGTTATAAATAGGAGAGAGGTTGGTAGTGAAATAAATTTCATTCATTCTTCCTCTTCTTGTCAGGTCAACAACTCCTCATTCTCTTCTCCGAGCCTCTTCATTCTTCTTTTTGTTTTCTTGTTCTTAACTTTAACCAAATACTATTTTTGGATTAAGTTTGACAAATTCTTCCAAGGTCTACTACTGTCGTTGTTTGTCAGGAGCTTTCAGATCGTATTCTTCCATTCTTGGCGCTTCTGTTTCAGGTAAGGTGTTTTTCCCATTAATGGAGTTTTTCGATTGGTTCTTTCTTTTCTGCTGCTGTTGTGTCTGTGTTTTGTGATGAAGAACATAATATACGAAAGTATATATACTTGCCCCTGTTCTTTATCACAAAACTTAGGCCTTTTCATTGATCGCAGGGACAAGGCTTTTACGGTGTAATGATGTTGAGGGTGTTCTTGATACTCACGATGCTTCTGGTGTTCTTGATGAAGTATACTGATTAGGGTTTTTTAAACTGTTGTGTGATTTTTGTTTTCCTTCTATGCCCCTTTTAGATATGGCTGATCGTCATCGGGTTCCTTTCCAAACTCCACCATCGAGTCCTTACAGATCTCCTCCATCCAGAAGTCCTGATATATCTCCGCCGAAGTGTGGTCCATCTAGGCCTTCCCAACCGGACCTTCGTGCTCATAAGACTTCGTCTTCTTCAGGTCCCAGAGTTTCATCTACGAAGAGAGGGGATCCGCCGAAGGGTTCTCTATACACCGTTAACCGTCCTGTGGCTAATCCTTCTTCTCAACGTGCTGAACCGATGAATGTGAAACATCCTTCTTCTCAGCGTGATGAACCGCTGAATGTGCAGCCTCTTCGTTCTGTTTCCCCAGTTATGATGCCTTCTCAGAAGCCTAAGGTTCGACAGTCTACCGTTCCAGTGAAAGAATCTTCTGCTAAAGGTACTGCGCCGAAGGTAGATCTGTCGAGGAATCCGCCAACCAAGAGAAAAGCTTCAGATATGAGTCCTCCGAAGAACCCGTCGTTGGGCAAAGTTGATAGTTCTGACTTTGCCCCGGTTATGCGAAGCGTCTCGGTTTCCAAGAAGAAGGTTACTTTTAATCATGTTGATCTTGAAGCCTTCAAAGTAAGTCATGGCCTCGAGGCTTTTGATGTTAAGTTTTATGCGCCAGATGACGATCCTACTTATGATATGATTGTGAACTATAAGTACGATGACTTCCATTTGATGACAACTGTGGGGTCTTCGAAGCTGGCTTGATGTTGCCTATGTATAAGTCGGGGGAATCTTTTTACTATGATGTTCTGGCCCATCGTGAGGGTTCCACTCCTCATACCCACTGTCATTCGGTGGTACAGCTAAGTGGAAATTATCTTCGAACGTTGAAAGAGTGTTATCTTCGGAGTAAAGGCGAGACGATGATGACGTGCTACGTTCCCAACCCTGCTGAGAAAGATTGGTATACCCCTGAGAATTTCAACGCTTCTTTCGGAGATTATATCAATGGTAGAAATCATAAGTCATGGAGTGTAGGTCTTCGTACGATTGCCGCTTCTCAAGGTGAAGTTCGTCTTCTAAGTGAAGTGAGTGACTCGAAGCTTCGTTATGTCCCTGGTACCGAAGGGACTCATTCTCAAAGGCTTTTCCCCAAGAATGAGCGACTCAAGCGTGATCATGATTATGAGTGGCATGCCACCGTTATTGAAGTCATCGGTCCTTGGGCCTATGGTTGGGTGCCTGGTCAACATGGGTGGCGTCCGTTCTTTGGTAGTCAGCCTCGTGATAGTGCCCCATCCCGTTATGGTGACTTCTGTCATTGGCAACTAAATTTCGCTGGCATGAACTTTGAGTATGCCATTGATGCTGCTGATGAGGAGGAGAGTTCGATGCGGTTCTTCTTTCGAAGGGTACTACCACTGTCAAGGTATGTTTCCATTACTTATAAAAGTGTGTTGTTGTATGTTTACCCCTGGAATCAGAAGTTGATCAAGTGTTTGTTTCAGGCTACGAAGAAGAAGAGGATCGGTCATGTTCAGTCCTCTACCGCTGGTAAAGAAGAGACAAAAATTTCAGAGGTTAACAGTCTGGTGAACGATGAAGAAAATTCTGATGAGGATGTTACCGATGATGAGGAACGTACTGACACTTCTCCTCCCGGTCACGAAGGTGGTGGGAATGTTGGTGCTAAGGAAGGCGAAGAGAACATCATCTCTAACGCTCAAGTGAACGATCCTCCTACTGAGTCTATGCATGTTCAAGGGAATGAGGATACTGATCTTCAAGCCACGAACCCCAACCAAGAGTTCTATTTTGGTAGGATTTATTCCGCTGAGGGCCCGATTGACATTGATGTTGCTTTGGGGTTGGCTTCGGATTTTTCTCTGCTTTCACCAAACGACGAATGGGATGTTCTTGCAGGGGTTGAGGGTGAAAAGGTAGCTGAGGAAAAAGATAGTTCCGATGGTGAGGATGCCGAGGCTCTTGCTACCAAGGAAGCCGAGGCCAAGAAGAATTCTGTCGGCAAAGGAACCGTTGCTAGTGAGGAGATCGATGCTAGTGAGGAGACCGCTGCGGGTGAAGGAGCCGCTGCTGGTGAAGGGGCCCCCGCTGGTACATCTTCTGATAGCTTTGAGAAGGTTGTGATGCACGATGGAGATGATGCAACCTTCGACTGGCTAATGAAGAAAGGCATGTTGTATGTGCCCAACCCTTTTCCTGTGGTGCTTGGCGAGAAAAGTTCTGATGCCTTTACTCGTCAAAGAATGCAGCTATCGTCGTATGAAGATATTGCCGAGGTCTGGGAGAAGGATTTGGGAGCTACTTCGACCAGTCTGTTGGTCGACCCTCCTTCTTCTATTGCCGATATGATGACCATCGCTGACGAGTATCAGTATGGCTTCCCTCAGCAATGCATTCTTGAGGTAAGTCTTTGCATATTCCCTTAGGTCGAGTATCGTGATGCTCTTTTATTGATTACCTTTATTATTAACGTAGTTGGTGAGGAGAGAGCACTGCAGCAATACTCTACATCAGTTCTTCAAGGCGAAGGCCCTTAAACTGGAGGCAAAGTTTCGTCATAGAGAAGAGGAGTTGAATTCTGCCGAGGCACTCATCGCTGCTAAGAATAAGGAGATATTGGAGTTGAAAAATCGTCTGAAAGGGAAAGAGCATCTTGGTGCGTCCGAGGAGAAACTTCGTCTTGAAATCGCTCTCGTTCGTAGTGAGTTGGAGAAGGCTCGTGGTGAGGCTTCGTCTTCCAAAGGTTCGTTTTCTTTCCTTACGCTCCTCTTCGTCTCTCCCTTTCGTCTCCTTAGTGTGTTGTTTGAGTCTCCCTGCCCTATCTTCAGCGGTGATGTCAGAGAGTTAGCATGGCTTCGAAATGAGAGGACTCTGCAAGCTTCTCGGATCAGAGAGTTGGTGGAGAAAATTACGAATGAAGCTGATAAATGGAATTCCCGGGCCAATGAGCATAATGTCCTGGTGGCTGAGTGGCGAGAGAGGCGGAACCAAATAGTTGATATGCAGAACAGTTATAATGCCGATCGTCGCCAGTTCAACGGTGCTCTACTGTGGACTCATGAGAATCTGCGTGAGGTGCGTGTGGATATTTCTCGTTTAGAGACTAAGGTAAAAAAATTGGAAGAAGAGTTGCGCCAAGCTCGTTCATCCCATGACCCTGAAGTTCAAGGCTATATACAACAACTTGTTCGGGAGAGGGACGATGCCAGAGCTGAGGCTCATGCCCTTAGTAATGCTTTAAGTGCTTCTCGGGCTGATGTTGCTCGTTTAGTCGAATCTGAGAAGGATCTTGAAGTCAATATGTACAAGCTTACTAAAGGGATAGAAGAAATGAGTAACGAGGTCAATCGCCTTCATCACTTAGACTCCATGAAGCAGGTAGAGTTGGATGAGTGTCAGTTTGCTCTCACAAATCTTCGATTGGATTATAAGAAAATTTCAGACGAGTATGATTTCCTCGACAAAGCCCGGGACGTTGTAGTTAATGAATATGAGATAGCTTCGGCTAGTGTCTAAGGTATACATTTGTTTGGTCGTGAGCGGTTCCGTAATTCTAATTCTCTAACCTTCTTGCGTCTTCTTTTTTAGAGATCGATGGACAACTTAACCTTGCAAATGAAAAGCTTGAAGAGGCTCAATCTTCCTTAGTGCAGCAAGGTCAGGCTAAGTACTATGAAGGGTTGGCAGGATCTCGGGACGCAGCGGCGAAGGAGGCAGCCAAAGAAGTAACCCGATTGAAGTCTTCATTGTCGCAGTTTGAGCTCAAGTCTACCGTTATTACACATAAGGCTCGTTGCCAGCTTGCCGAAGAGGTTCACAAGACCTTTACCAAGATCGAGCGAGCCTTTAGAAGGATCATGGCATCGTTAAGCATTACCCTCGTCGTCCTATGCTTGAGCCCCTACTCTACACCTCGATCCTTCTTCGAGAGAAAGTGTCCCTTCGTCTCAGAGGAAGAACCCAGTTGATCACGTCGAGTCTTCCAAGGGGAAGTAGGCTTATATGTTCGTTATCGAGATTTAATCTTTGTTGATTACTTGGCTTCATGCCATTTTTTGTGTATCTTTTGTATTTCTTGTTTAATTCCCCCAACTTGTAATCAACTTTTAAGGAATGGATCATCGTTTGCTTGGATATGTATAACTATTATTTATCTGCATTGTTAGTTCATTTATCTCTTAGATAGCGAGTAAATCTAGTTATTGAGAAATGAATAAGTAAAGCGTTAAAAGTGTTTGGCGGCAATAACGAAGACAAGTACCTTCGTTATTGATTTTGGACCTGTCACCCCGCTGGCTGACCCTGGGCCAGAGGATTACCAAATCAAATGGTGGGGGTTGATGCAGCGTTCCCGGATATGTGATGCGTTATTGAAATATTTACATGCATCCGTTCCATTTGAACCGCTTCCTTGTTGGTTGGGTATCTCTTTCTAATGGAATCCTTGGTCCTACACTTATAGACACTGATAGGGGAGTCCCGAGAGATTGTATATGAAGTGTTGCAACAAGCTTGTTTGATTGATGTGGTGAGGTCTACTACTCCTCGTCCAGAGATATAAACATGTCGAGCGGGTACGCTGTCTTCTTCTTCTGGGGTTCTTCACGCAGATGCAGAACTGCGCTACTTTAAGGATAGTATGGCTTGAGGTATTTTGCATTCCAAGGGTGCCTTAGGACTTCTCCTTTGAGGTTACGCAGATAATAGGATCCGTTCCCTGCAATGTCATGTATTATAAATGGCCCTCCCCATGTTGGTGCTAATTTGCCCCACTTTTTCTCTAGTTGGTATTGGGGTATAGTTCTCAGCACATATTGTCCTTCTACAAAATTTCTAAGTTTAACTTTCTAATTGTACCCTCTTGCTAATCTTCGTTGGTAGTTTTCCATCCTTTGTAGCGTTGTCTCCCTCCTTTTCTTCTAGATCATCGAGCTTTTCCAACATCATGTCCGCCGTGAAGTTCTTCTCCCATGCTTCGGTCTTTGTGGTTGGCATGATGATCTCTGTCGGGATGACCGCCTCGGCTCCGTAAGTGAGGAGGAACGGTGATTCACCGGTAGCAGATCTGCGTGTTGTCCGATATGCCCATAGCACGTTGTGTAAATGTTCGCACCATCGTCCCTTGTGCTCGTCTAGTGACTTTTTTAGGATAAGAGCAAGGGTCTTATTCGTGGCTTCAGCCTGGCCATTGCTCTGGGGATAGATGGGAGTTGATTTGTTCTTCCTGATCTTGAAGGTATCAAAGAGCATATCTATGTTCTTTCCCTGCAGCTGCTTGCCGTTGTCAGAGACAATTTCTGCGGGGATGCCGAACCTGCAAATGATGTTATGAAAGATGGATTCTAACCAAGGCTTTGGCTTCCACCAATTTTCTAAAGTAATTTATGGATACAATCAAGAATCGTCTTTTCCCTGATCCTTCGATCAGGGGTCCGACGATGTCTACTCCCCATTTTGCAAATGGACAGGGGCTATCTACTGAATTTAATTTCGTTGCCGGAGCATGGATTGTCTTAGCAAAACACTGACATTCTTCGCATCTTCTTGACATCCTGGGTGCGTCATGAATCATCTACGGCCAGTAATATCCTTGCATCTTAGCTTTGTCGGCTAGTGATCTCATCCCGCTGTGATTGCCCGCATCCCCATAGTGGATGTCTTTCAAGATCGGTGACCTTCTTCTCTGGATAAGCAGCGTAATAAGGGTCATAGAAAAGACTTATTGTAGAGAATTCCGTTGTGAAGATCGTATCTCCCTGCCATTGATTGTATTTTTCGGGTTTGCTTCAGATCTGTAAGCAGCGTTCCTTTTTCAAGGAAAAGATGAACTTCGATTCTCCATTCCTCTTCATTCTTGAAGTCTTCATCTTCGTTAGACCTTGATATTATATCATCTTCAACAAATTCATCAACAATTTCCTCCCTCACATCATCGTCACTTCTATCCTCCCCTGCATCGTCTTCACGACGTGTAGCGAGGATTCTTTATGGAGTAATCGAGGGCTCATATACTCTTGTTATTTTGATGGCTTTAATGCTTTCGACTTTTAACATGGATGATATGTATGCTAGAGCATCAACATGTCTGAGTTCTCTTCTGCATAGATGCCGGAACTTGATGCTAGGTATTTGGGATGCTAGAGTCTGGACCAAGGCCATATACGCTGAAAGGATCTCGTCGTAGGCATTGTATTCCAGTCCTATTTGCCGTATGACCAGTTGTGAATCACTTGTCAGGCGTACGTCGGTTATTCCCATTTCTATTATCAAACGAAGAGCATGTACTACGGCTTCGTATTCTACGATATTGTTGGTATGCCCCTGGAATTCCAACCTTAGTACGTACACGATCCTATCTACGGTAGGGGTGGTGATTACGATGCCTATGCCTGCGCCTTCCCTATTCCTTGACCCGTCAACGAAGACTTCCCATCGTCTTTGGCTTGAGGGTTCGAGGACATCAACTGGATCGTTCCCGTCCTCTTCTGCTTTTGGTATGTCCTTCACTTCTTCGTCATTGTCCAAGAGTAAATCTGTTAGAAAATCCGCCAAGACTTGCGATTTTTGGGCAGTTTGGATCTCGTGGATAATGTTGAACAGATCAAGATGAGTATTCCATTTTGCTATCCTTCCTACTTTCCTAGAGTTTTTGAGAACAACTTCCAATGGCGCTTTGCATGGGACGCGAACATAATAAGTCAAGAAGTAGGTTCTCAGCTTTTGGGTTTCCCATGCTAGTGCCAGGATAAGTTGTTCAATTTTCGTTTAGTTTCTTTCTGCCGGGTTGATAGTTTTGCTGACATAGTAAATTGGTTGTTCAACCTTCGTATTGGTCTTGACCAATACTGCGATGACTGCATCTTCGGTCACTTCTATGTAGAAGGCCGGCACCTCATCGGGGTCGGGCTTCTGGAGGATCGGTATCGTGGCCAGGTATTCTTTGATCTTCTGGAAGGCCTCTTCGCATTCCACGGTCCATGCGAACTTGCTTCCTTTCTTGAGGATATTGAACAAGTGCTTGCATTTGTCTGATGATCTGGCGATGAACCTCCCCAATGCTGCCAGGGATCCATTGAGCTTCTGTACTTCTTTCAAGTTCTTTGGTGATGTCATTTCTACAATGGCCTGGATCTTAGCAGGATCGACTTCGATGCCCCTCTTCGTTACTAGGTACCCAAGGAACTTCCCTGACGTGACGCCGAATGTACATTTTTCTGGATTCACCTTCATGTTGTATTTCCTCATAGCCTCGAAAATATCTCTCAAATCTTGATGGTGGTCCTTGCGCAACTTACTTTTGACGAGCATGTCATCCACATAGACTTCTAAAGTGTTCCCAATCCATGGCTTGAAGATAGCATCAACCATACTCTGGTATGTAGCCCCTGCATTTCTCAGTCCGAAGGGAATCCTTGTGTAACAATAGAGGCCGTGCGGGGTATAGAATGCGGTATGTTGCTGGTCATCTTCTGCCAGGGCTACTTGGTTGTAACCGGAGTATCCATCCATGAATGATAATTCTTCGTATCCTTAAACGGTTTCCACCAGTTGATCGATGCTTGGGAGTGGGTAACTATCCTTCGGACAAGCCTTATTGAGGTTGGTGAAGTCGATGCATATCCTTACTCCTCCGTTCTTCTTTGGCACGATGACCATGTTCGAAATCCACGTTGGATACTTCACTTCCTTGATGAATCTTGTTTCCAACATCTTGCATAGCTCTTTCTCGATTGCCTGGTGATATTCCGGTACGACTTTTCGTATTTTATGCCCGAAGGGGGTTGTTCTCGGCTTTATACGAAGCACGTGCTGGATTATCATCGGATCAATTCCTGGCATATCTTCTAACTTCCACGCAAATATGTCCGCATATTCCATGAGCAACTTGATTAGAGCTATTTCTCGTTCTTCTTTCATTAATGTTCCTATCTTGATAATCTTCGGATTCTCTTCAATCCATATATTGATCTCCTTCGTGGGCTCTACAGATGTGAATGTAGGCTTCGGTTCCCCTAGGAGAGGGGCATTCTTTAATTGCTATTTGGTAGGCTCTTCAGCCCACTTAGCTGCTGATGTACCTGCCTTGGTGTTTAGAACGGTGCTTTCCTTCGTCAAGCTTCTTCCTGATATTTCTTCGAGGTATAGGTCAATTGCTTTAATTTGTCCTTGGCGGCCGCTTTGTTCTTGTTTTTTCGGGACTTCCGCTGCTCGTCTTGTTCATTATTGAGTTGGTTTTGTAGAGCCTGGAATTCTCGGGCGGTGACTTGATCTCCTTTGATTTTCATTACCCCTTCGGGTGTTGGGAATCTAAGGTATTGATGATACGTTGCTGCTACTCCTTTGAGCTTGGGCACCCATCTTCGGCCGATGATGCCGTTGTAGGGGGACGGAGCATCCACTACACTGAATCGAGTATCAACCTTCATCGGTCTTGCATCTACTTTTAAAACAATATCTCCTAAGGGCTTTGTCGGTGCCCCATTGAATCCGTAGATGGTATAATAAGAAGACATAAGTTGTTCGTCATTCATCTCCATCCGTTTGAACGTGTCATAGAACAGAACATTAACCGAACTTTCTCCGTCGATGAGGTTCTTCTTGATATTACACCCTGCCACTAGTAATGTGAGGACCAAAGGATCGTTGTGGTCTTCCATGTCTTCCTCGACATCCTCGGCATCGTATGTTATAGGTGCGTTCATACACTGCTCGTGTTCATCTACTTCTACCCCATCGATCTTATACAGCTCGAAGTAATCCTCAAATTGCTTTCTTAGCCTTTTCCCTATTTGGGCCATCAGTGAGGGTCCCGAAGCTTCGGAGCATAAAATGGTATTGATCATTCGATTTCCCTCGGGTAGTTGGACTTGCTTGCTTTGTTTAGCCCTATCTTAGATTTACGCTTTCGTACGTCTTGTTTGAGGTCACCAGCGTCAATCAACTTTTGGATCATTATCTTGAGATTCTTGCATTTCTTGGTTTGGTTCCCGTTGAAGTAGTGGTACTCGCAGTAGTCTCTTGAATTCTTGGACCTTGGGGGCTGCTTTCCTTTGAACCATGACCATTCTAGGTTTTCCCGATCTTTGATCTCCCTTAGGATGCGAGTGTAGTTGGTGTTCAGCTTCGTGTAAACTTGATCTTCGAACTTCCGGTCATCACGCTGACGATCGTCCCTTCGTCCTCTCTTATCTTCGTTAGGACGTTCAATTGAACCGCCTCTCTTGGATCCGCTGACTTGCTCTACCGAATTAGTCTGATGGGATCTTTGAGTCTGGGCTCTGGGATTCTCCCGCTGGATTTACTCCAACTGGGGTGCTTTTCAATGATTACTCGAAGGTCTCCTTCAGTCGTAGGTACACTTTCGTGAATCTCGACAAACAGTGGTCTCATTCTATCCAATCCCCATTTATAACAATTGATGCTGACCACAGGATCCACATTCCTATTGCTTGACAGATTTTGTGCCACCTATCTGTATATTCTCTGATCGTTTCTTTGTATGCGACTTCTAACGAGAAGAGCTTATCCATCCCTGCATTAACGACCTTGTTGTACATATATGTTCTTAAGAATTTCTTAGTAAGTTGGCTGCAGGTCGATGGAGTTTGGTGGTAGGTTATCGAACCAGGATAGTGCTGACCCTTTTAAACTTGAAGGAAAATATCTGCATAGGACCGCGTCATCTTGGTCCCATCGTTCCAAAATACGATTGTAGTACCGAAGGTGGGCCGCGGGATCGCTGGATCCATCGTAACACTCGAACGCTGGGATAGGGCACTTCTAAGGAATGAGAGCTTTGGCCAAATGCAGAGTCAGTGGTGTTGTGTTGGCTTCTCTCATCACCTCTTCTAGTCTTCCTCCCCCTTGCCTTGCTTTCAGCTGCTTGATTTCAGCCATCATTTCTGCACGAAGGTTTTCCATTGCAAGCTGGTGGTCGTCTTTGATTGTGGATCTTCGTGATCTTTGGTACTCTCTATCAAAATAGTCTGAATCCTCTGGAACGTAGTCCGGATCAGATAACCGGTTTCCCCTAGAAGCTTTTCGATTTAATGGTTCGGGATTGTTGATGTTAGTCACTACCATCCTTCGGTCTTGATTAGGCGGCGGTGCCTTGGAGTTAACTTCATCATGTAAGTTTTCTACCTCGGCAATGTGAGCGATCCTATCTTTGAGCAATTGGTTTTATTGCGCCAGCAGGGCCACGACGTCTGCATACACCTTCTGGTTCTTCCTCAACTCCTCGATCTCAGCCAACATCTGGATGAAGTGGTTCGATCCCTGGTTCGGAGTCCCTACTTGTACCTGTCCACTGACAGCTACAATATATGTGATCTTTATCAACAGTCTGTATCAAAGGGACCGATGGGTCAGTGTGTGGGGCCTGGAGCTCCATCGGTTGTTGTGATGGTTGATTTGCTATCAGAAGAGGTTGGTTTATTGGCAGTGGTTGATTCTGTTCGTTGGTGAGTGGCATTCCATAGAGGGGTTGTTGTATTATTGATTCTGCCATTCCTTCACATTGTTCATTTACTCGGGTTGTCGCTGCCACTTTGGAGGCTCCTGCTTTGGTTGCTGCGGCTTTCAATGCTTCTGATGCTATTAAGATGGCATCCAATGGCATCGTGCTTTCAGCTGCATCTTGTCTCTTGTTGGTTACTTTAAGCTTTTCACCCTTTTGCTTGATGCGTGTCATAACCGAAGTTGTCCTTGGTGTTTCTTTTGACGATGCCTTGGCTTTTCCCACATCCTTTGCTTTTTCCATATTCGATTCCTTTTTCTGCATAGATAAAACATTATCTAAGAAACAATATCCACGTGGGTTCCGTTAGTAAATTCAATCCAATACGAAGGCAAAAAAGCACAACATTCGACCAAAATCTTTTGAGGGATCATCTGAAAGAAAAAAAAGACTTGAAAAGGCAGATCCATTAATTATAAACATAGATCTACTCATGGATCTGATAGATACTCTAAGGAAAGTACAGATCTATAGGTTTAAAACATGAAAACTTGAAAACATAGACCTGGCACTTATGCGTTAGTAAACACACGGAGAAAACTATTTTCAAAAATTGATTCAAGTGTGTTAGCTTAAATCCGAAGATGATTATAAAAGCGAACGTAGAGCCAAAGAGTCTTTGCAATGAAGAATATGGACATAAAGAAGAAGAAGAAAATAGGACGGTCACAACGTTATTATTTATTTATTTTTTGAAAAGAAGAAGAAATAACAAGTTGTCCAGAACGCTATTATTTAGAGAATAGCGATGGGAACAAAAAAAATAGGTAAAATCACATGATAAGATAAATCTTTTACCGGGACAAAGTCCCTGTTTCTAGCGCCAAATTATGAACACAGAAATAACGATTGTGTTTCTGTGTCCACAAACAATATTCACATTACATACAAATTCATTGAGGAGAATGAAATACGTGTAAAATTGTATAGGTTCCATGCTTATTAGACTCAGAGCCTTCGGGCTCGTCCTCGTCTAGCCGCAGGAGAGTAACAAAAACAGATCTACCGATGCACGATACATAACACAATAGAGTATAATAAGTAAAATAGAAGATCGAAAGTGCTGAATATAAACGAGACGACGATTTACGTGGTTCAGCACTAAGGCCTACGTCCACGGGGGGAAGTTGTTTCACTATGTATTTGGTGATTACAAAGATAGTCGAATGACTTTGGGGGTGAGGAACGAAGCTATGAAGAAGATAAAACTCATACTTACTCTTACAATCTCTCTTTCTTCTTCTGTCTTCTCTCATTCTAACTTAGGATTGGTCGACCCTTCTCTCTTAGTGGAGAGGGGTATTTATAGGCGACTTCGGTGGGGCCCTCTTCTGTAGACAGTTGTGTCCTTATCGTCTTGATATGTGTACCAATCCCGATGGAGTCTTCGTTATCTTCCGATGGCTCCAGCGGTAATATAGGGTATCGATGGATCACCTCTTTCTCCTCCACAGGGTAACTGACACATACCCTATGTTCCCAGCGTTTAATGCGGGTGGTTGGGTAGCCTGCATGCGCCGAGCAGATGTCTGTTGCGCCCATCACATCCTTGTCAGTGTGACTCATCCTCGCCCTTGATCTTGGATCTTCCTCGGGATGGAGTAAAGTAGGTCTTTGGGTGCTCTTCAGTACTTCGTGGTGCTCCTTGACTCTCCATCGTAGGATCAACTCGATGATGAGTAGATGGGATGATGCGTGTCTTTGGCGTGTTGGGACGTGTCATCATATCTTGATGTCTAAGTGCCGCCTGTCCTCCACGTGTGACTACTTATGCACGTGGAAGATGATGATTTATGTGTACACAACGAGTAGGCGGCTTATGGTTTGAGTCAAATGTGCATACCCGTAATATTAGTATATTACGATGTCACGAATCCTCGGGCCTAACTAACCTCGAAAACCGGCTTGCAAGAAACCCGAAGCTTATTAAGTAGACCCTGATTGTCCTGGCTATGTGAGACTATTTAACAACTGATATGGTTTGTTTAAGAGAAAGTGATACTTTTATTTTTGGCTTAAAGAATACCAAATTTAAAAAGTCAAAGTATCACCATTGACTCAAATATGTGTGTTAGTGTGTATGATTTGTCTAGCAGGGCGCATAAGCAAAGTAGTGCCGTCCGGCCCATCCCAGCGGAAGCCCTAAAGCGGTTCCAACACTCTTTAAGAAAAAAAAAGTATCTTTTTATTCTCCGGTCTCTTAGGACAGAAAATTCCTCGAAACAGAGATTAAATTTAGGGAACCAGCCTCTCCGACTGAATGCTAGTAGCAGCAGCGTTAGAAGCCAGAGGGCGACCGGAGTACCGTTAACATCCGCCTTACTAACACCATTCTTCATTTTGAATTTGTTCTCTGTTAGAATTCGTTTTCCAGTTTTTTCTTTCTCATCAACATGAAGTTGCATGATTTGGCAAGGAAATACAAGGAAGAATCTCGTGGTTATGATCCAACCAAATTTACCGAAATAAGTAAGAACAATTTTAATTGATATTTATGTGTTGGTTTTATGAAATCAGGGTTTTCTCAAATTTAACCTAATCATAAAATTTTGATTATGATCAAACACAAATTTATCAAATCAATTTTGTTTATGGATGCAGAATACACTGATGGTTATTTTGATTATGATGGCGAATGTTTTTATGATGACGACGACGGTGAATGGAGTGAGCTGTCCTCGTCCGTGAAGACGCCAAAATCTTAGAGGATCAGAAGAAAAAATCAGACATCTCAGGAACAAGAATGGATAAACAATCAAATTTTCATCAGCACAGTGGTGGTAACAATCCCAACGTTTCTCCTGTTCATACGATTTTATAGTTTGTGAGAGACTCAGCTAACTCTGAGTGAAGTCTCTCGTATTCAGAAGTTGGCAATCTTTGATTCAAAAACAAATACTGTTCATTGGATCTAATACTACCATCTGTAGATGGCCTAGCAAGAGGAGCAATGATGCAGTCACAAGTCTAGGTAGTGCGTCTTTGGAGTCCATTTGCTTTGTCAATTACTTTGACTATTTACTTGGGTAGTCCTGTTTAATAGCATTATCAAACACTACTGGTTATTCATATCCTCATTTGTAATGGCCTGGTACTCTGGTTTGTTCCTCACTTGTTTGTAATGAATTTGCAGATGAAGAGAAAACTAACATGGAAATCGAAGATGGAGCTTCAGAGGAGAATATGACAATTGAGAGGAAGAAAAAGGAGAAGCGCAAGTCACAGGAGGATGGGGTCGAATCAGAGCAGAACGACGGTATTGAAATTTCCATAGAAGTGAAGAAGAAAAAGGATTCCATAAGCAAAAGTAATGTTTAAGCAAGTTTATCATAAAAATGTCTTTATTTTCTCTGTTGGTAAGTTGGCTGTAGAGAGGTGTTTTTGGCTAGTATTGCCACCTACTACTTGTGAACCACATTTATACTTCTTATTTCTGTTAGCTATGGCACGTAACCTTTAACCAAGTTCTTTCCAAATTGCAGGGTATCTAACCCATTCTCTGAGATTCCTGTGGCCGTGCTTCTGAAACAGTTGAAGCTCTTCTCCGTCAACGGATAACTGCATTTTGCTGGGCTCTTGGCTTAAGTGGTTTCTTGTGTTCTAAACCTGAGGACATTGGTGGGCAGAAGATTGTGAAAGTGGAAAGGCAGCAGGACAGACTGCGTGATGGACACATTGCTGCTCAAGATCCATATAGAAATATTTGCACTTCTAATGGGTAATCGATTTCAAGTATGTGATCTTTGTTTATATAAGTTTGAGTAGCAGTAGAAAATTTTAATTTTTATCATAAACACCTGTGAAACATCATTAGTCGCCTCTTAAAGAGGCTTAGCAGCTCACAGTGGAAACCTGTTCCCGGTAGGTGCTACTCGAATTGGTAGTGATGTACGTACAATTGGGGAATAATGAATAATGAGGACATAGACAATTGTTAAAACAGTGATTCAATATACAATTGTTAAAAATAGTTCATTTGCTGCTTTTTTATGACTTCATTGGTACCCCAAAGTTTGAAACTGAAAATGTTCTTTTTGGCACCATGTCTCTATAAGATCAAATTTGTCGGTCATGTTGCTGGTGCAACTGATAGACCGTGAAGCCCATTGTATATACCTGTTAGGATCTCGCAGTAGTCAAATCACTTTTCCGTTCTCAGTCTGCTGTTGAAAAATGATATCTACATTTAATTCTCACTTTTCTATTTTATCAAAATATATTCATGGTGAAATATGAGATATTTTCAATGCACCTGGTACTGTATCTTGTCTTCTGTACCAAACTTAAGCTTAAATCTTCTACTGGATCTCTCAACTATTTTGCAGCTCAACTTTTGTACTTCGTGTTGTGTTGTTGGTCTTTCTGGCATGGATACTGTTGCTCCTGTTCAGTTCATCTTTGATAATCGTATCCCTACAGCTAGAATGCGTACTGCTCAGTTCCCATTTCTAATCTCCCAATAACTCATGGGCCCGTGGTATCAAGTGCAACGGCAATGTACTCGTAGACAGTGTATTTTCTGCTCTATTCCATGTATTTTAGGTGAATTTTATTATTAACCTTAAGCTTCTGACTTGTTTCCTTAGATCTCTATGCCTTCTTTATTGGAAATGTTTCCATCTGGACTTCTTTCACTGGAGCAAGATACATCACCGAGCAGTTGAAAACAGGGAAAGGGCATTTACAGTTCAGGGATATCTGCAAGTTGTTGTAGGGGTTCTATTCTATTATCACTTTGGGTATGGGACTGATGTGATAGATATTTGGGGTATCTTTCTCAGCATTTCTTGAAGCTGGCGAATGCTCTGTCTGCCCTGCGTTCTCGCAAGATGGATAGTTCCCTTGCTTGGGTTTTCGCTAACAGTAAACTCAACTTGGGTAGCCTATGTGACCACAATTGTACTGGTTTCCTGTGCCAAAAGATCACCAACCTTCACAATTCTATCCAAGATGACCGTTATTCTTGTTTTGGGGTGCAAAAATTTGGTGAAGCAGCAATAGGGTGCGAAAATGAGATTGGTAAGTTTGTGATATGGCTAATGTGCCAGATACATCATTCTTATATGCAAAGTTGTTTTGTTAATAGGGGCAACTTTGAGAGATGATCAAGTTATTAAATTGCCTTCTTACACTGTGAAATACGCTCCACAGTGTTGCTTGTAAATATTCGTGGAAAAGTTGCAGAATTAGTTTTGCTTCTCTATTTGAAGTTTTGCCCAAAACATATTGTACTCGGGAGTACAATTGATCTCATTTGATATTGTACTCTGGACCAGTTTCCGTCGGTCGGAAACCAACTTCTTTGATATAGAAACAGATGGCAGACTTCAAATTCACAAAACACACCAACCTGGTTAAGGGCGACCACCAATTGGTAACCACAATCTCCTAGTCGCCTTCAAGTCCAATCTAGTCTTAGCCAAGGGCTAGACCACAATTTATCTTGGACTTGAGGGAATAAAAAAAAGAATTTCAAAATAAAAAGCAAAACAGAAAAGACAAATTACTGACACTCTGATTTCTGTTGCACAGACGAGACGCGCGCCCTTATGAACAGAAAGAAAGAAAATGGTGGGAGGGAGCAGGGAAATGGGTTTCCGTTTCTTTCTGCAAAAAGCTTCTTACACAGATACCAGTAGACTAGACTCAGGAGTCAGGAGTCAGATAGAGAGAGTGAAGGAAGAGGAATAGGGGGAGACTCAGGAGTCAGATAGAGAGAGTGAAAATGAGAAGAAGATTAGAAGAAACCAGAGGAAACGAGATACTAGAAGATGATGAAGAAGAAGAAGAGGAGCAGATTTGTAGAATTTGTCATAGCCCTGGTGATTCTAAAAACCCACTTAAGTATCCTTGTGCTTGTTCTGGGAGTATCAAATTTGTTCACTCTAAATGTCTCCTCCGCTGGATGAAGCAACGCATCACTCTTAAATGCGAGGTTTCACTCTTCCTCTCTATCCCTTTTCTTTCATTCAATTTCTTGGTTAGGGTTTATGAATTTTAGTATGTTTGGCTTTGCAGGTGTGTAATCATAAATATCCTATGCATCGTGTTTATGCTGAAAATACTCCAAAAAGATTACCTCTCAGAGAGTTTGTGTGTGGGTTTGCAATGAAAGCATGTCCTATTGTGCGCCTCTGTGTCCGCATTTTTGTTTTAGTTCTAAACCAACTCCTTATGCTACCATATATCTCATTTTGGATATGGCGTTTGAGTTTAGCAAATGGCCTTATTGAAGGAATAAAGCTATTACTTCACATTCACAGTCATATGTCTCCTTCATCATTTCTGATGATGGACTGGTTGTATGCCCTTGTAATTGGCAATATTGTCTTATTATTCATCATGTGGTTAAGTGGCTTTGACGAGCATTTCGCTCATATTTTAGCTCCACAACCAGGTAATAGGAATCATAATGCTGAAGAAATTGGTGAAGATGCTAGGGTGGAACAGCAAGCTATTGCTGGTGTAAGAGATGCTGATCTTGTCGAACTGTTGTTAACAGTGTTGATAGCTCTTCTTCGGTATTTTCGTGGACTGATTATTAGTATCTTCAGGCTTGCTGTTCATGATCCTGCAAGAAGGAGTTTTAGTTATCTGGCCACGTGTACCGCATATGTAAGTTCCATTCCTTTATTTTACCATTTCTATTTACATTAGTACCAAGAATATTAGCTTCAATTGAACGAGTTGCTTCCAAATGGCTAAACAATTATTGCCAAGATGTTTTCATGATTAGTTAAGCATATGCCATTTAGTACACAAATGGATATATCTAGTTCTTATATGGTTATTCGTCTAAGACCACTTCCAGTTGTAGCAATTACAAGGAAGAAATACTTCAATAATCTCAAACTATTGCTGGTTTAGTAAGTATAGCTTCTATTATCTTTGTTGTGATAATAAAGGTATATGGTTTTATATCACTGTGATCCAAGTATATGGTCTCACTTTCGCTTATTTCAGTATGAACCTTTTTCTGCATCCATCAAACATGTTAGCAATTTGTTGCAGGACAACTAGAATACTTATGTGAATTTGTTAGACTGTTTGCCCATCTTCTGTTTAAGGATTTATTACATTATAACTCTAAAATCATACTCTCTCTCGCTCTCTCTTTCTCTCTTTGCAGTTCGTGCTTAGCAATAAGGTGCAGCTTGTGCTGACATTGGTGGGGCTCATAGGACAAATAGTCCTGCTTTGTCTTTCATGGCTTTTCTTTGCAGCTTCATCGATTTTCACGCCATCTAAAAAGTCAGCAATCTATATAGAAAACAACTCACTGAAGAATGCATCACTTGTCATTACAAATTCATCTGCTGAGATTCGGAATCATAGCCTGCTTTCATGTGCTATAGAAGTGCTTGCTGAAACCTTTACAGCAAACGTTACTGGCATACCACTTTTAGTGTACCCAAGCTCAGGCCTGTATGATGTTATTACTCTTGCTACTGGATATACAGTCGCTGTGCCTTTGGTCATCTTTATCTTTGGTGTCCCTAGAAGAAATATTGCATCAAAGATACATTACCGTCTGAGGAAACTCCTGATTGCAATGACAAATCCATTCTTTCTGATAATTCATCTTGGGGTTCTTCCTTTGGTGTATGGTTGGTGGTTAGATGTCTGTACCATCACGGTGCTTGGGAGGTTAATTTCTGATAGAGTAGAATCTTTTTCAGAATTCCCTTTATTTAGCTCTTTAATGCATTGGACGATAGGAATCACGTACCTGTTTCAGATACACATTTCAACTAGCCATGTTCGAAGGGTATTATTCTTTACCCCTTCTGACGAAATTATGTAATCACCAGTTTCTTTTGTGCCCTTCTTAATAATGTATTACTTTTGACTACTTGTTCAGGTTTCGCGTAATGAAGTTCTATACTTTTTTCACGATTTAGCAGAACCAATCCACATCATTTTACGCGGACTTACCAATGATGTGCAAGTGCAAGCTAGTAAATTTCTGTTGTCAGTTGCCGTTAATGGCATTTTGATAGTATGCCTAGTATATTTGCCAGTTATACTAGCCATGGGATTAGCACCAACTATCTTCCCTCTGCATATTTCGTAAGTTGCCACCTACTACTTGTGAACCACATCTACTTCTTATTTCTGTTAGCTATGACATGTAACGTTTAACCAGGTTCTATCCAAATTGCAGGGTATCTGACCCTTTCACGGAGATTCCTGTAGTGATGCTCCTGCTCCAGATTTGCTTACCTTATGCAGTTGAACTGCGGGAAACTTTTGAAGCTATTCTCCATCAATGGGTTACTGCAGTTTGCTGTGTTCTTGGCAACATTGGATTCTTGTGTTCTGCGAGTGAAGACACTGGTGGGCAGGAGAATGTGAAAGTGGAAAGGCAGCAGGACAGACTGCGTGATGGAGTCATTGCTGCTCAAGATCCAAACAAAAACATTTTCACCTCCAGTGGGTAAGTGATTTCAAGTATGTGATCTTTGTTTATGAGTTTGAGTAGCAGTTGAAACTTTTAATTTTTATCATAGTCACGTGCGGAATCTGTTCTGTCAAAAGATATTCATGGTGAAGTATGAGTTATTTTTTTCATGAACCTGGTACTGTATCTTGTCTTCTGCACCAAATTTTAAGCTTAAAGTCTTCTACTGGATGTCTCAACTATTTTGCAGCTATACTTTTGTACTTCGTGTTGTGTTGTTGGTCTTTCTGGCGTGGATAATGTTGCTCCTCTGGATAATGTTGCTCCTGTTCATTTCATTTTTGATAATCGTATCCGTACCTTTAGGACGTGTACTGCTTAGTTCCATTTCTAAGTTCCCAGTATCTCATGGCATCAAGTGCAACGGTAATGTACTTGTAGACATTGTACTTTCTGCTATATTCCATGATATTTAGGTGAATTTTATTAACACTAAGCTCCGACTTGTTTCCTTAGATCTCTATGCCTTCTTTATTGGAAATGTTTCCATCTGGACTTCTTTCACCGGAGCAAGATACTTCATCGAGCACTTTAAAGCAGGGAAAGGGCATTTACATATCTGCAAGTCGTTTTGCATCATCGTTAGGGGTTCTGTTCTATTGTCACTTTGGGTATGGAACCAATGCGATAGATATTTTCTGTATCTTTCTCAGCATTCTATATAATGACTTGAGTTCTAATGTTGATACATGTCTTTTGGTTTCAGATCATTGTCATTCCCCTGTTAATCGGGCTTTCACTTGAGTTTTCGTTCATGGTGCCAATACGAGCATTGGTGGTTGAAGCCCCAGTTTTAGTCTTGTGTCAGGATTGGGCAGTAGGATTCTTCTTCTTTAAGCTGTGGCGGACACTGGTATGTGCTGTTACTCTTTACTGTGTGTCACTTTTGAATAGCGTCTTAAATTGGTCACTTAAGATGGAGGTGCACATAATGGTCGTGGGTTGATTCCTACAGGGACATCACTGGGTGCAAAATTTGCTTTCCATTTCAAGTTAGCAAGGAATAGTTATCTCCTAGCATTTGAATTGTCTGATTTGTGTTTTACAGGTTGTGCTGAACCATAGAAGTGTTCTGGTGGATGAAAGCTGGCGGATAAAGCTTGAGAGGGTAAGAGAAAATGATGTCTTGAAGCTTCCAAGGCGTTGGATGGTGCAGGAAATATTGATCCCAATCATTATGAGTCTGTTGATGTTTCTTTGTCCTCCCTACTTTGCAAGATGGATAGTTCCCTCGCTCGTAACAGTAAACTCAACTGTCGATCTGTTTACTTGGGTAGCATATGTGACCATAATTGTAGTGTCTTCCTGTGCCAAAATATTTCCTGTTTGGATCACCAGCCTTCACAATTCAATCCGAGATGACCGTTATTCTGGTTTTGGGCTGCAAAATTTTGGTGAAGCAGGAGTGGATTGCGAAAATGAGACTGGTAAGTTGGTGAGATGGCTATCAGAGTCTCGAGGACGCTAGTGTGTTTAAATTTAATGTCAGCAAGGAAGTATCGTAAAAATCAAATTAGTTGTTTTGTTAATAGGGAAATTTTGAGAGTGGTTGTAAATATTCAGAAGAGGCAGAAGGTTGCATAACTAGTTTTAGTTCTCATTTTCAAGTTTTGGTTAATAAATATTTGTACCTGAAAGTACTGAAACAGAGAAGTGAAACTCTTGTCTTGGAACTGTGAAAATTTTCCAATTTATCTCACTGTCTGCTTAAAAAAAAAAAAAAAAAAAACTAAGCTAATCAGACACAGGTAAAAGATTTTCAGGATACCTGTACAAGGTTTGGCAGAAATTTGGGTAAAAAGATGTGCCTGTTGACAGTGGGATTTGAACCCACGCCCTTTCGGACCAGGGCCTTAAGCTGGCGCCTTAGACCAACTCGGCCATATCAACATTGTTGGTTAGTAGGCATGTAAAAGTTAGATAACGGGCATATAAAAGTTACATAACGAACTAGAAATCCGTTCGCAACTGTTAGGGCTGCACATGGGTGGGTATGGGCGGGTATAAGCTCAAACCAACCTCGCACCCACAGGCTGCGGGTTTTTTTTTTCATAACCAACCCAAGATTCCACAAACAATGGGCGGTTTTGTTACCCACCCGCTTAACAGGTAGGGCGGAGTTTGGGTTTAAACCCAATAATTAGATATAATCCAAAAATTAGATATCCGATCAGAGGAGGAGGAGTTCGCTATAATCTGCTGCACCACATTGAAATTTTCAAGATTACAATCCATGGAGTCCGCTTTAATATATTTCATGACGCATGCAAATTATAGTGATAGCAAATCGAATACGCTTCGTTTTATTTTTGATGGTAAAGAAATCTCGAACGTTAAGAAGGCCAACTCTTAAATTGGCACCTCTGTGGATATGTTCACACAAGACACCAACCATTGAAAACGTGAAGTCTCTGGAGAAAGGGACAAAAGAGGTGGTCTAGGAGCGAGCCGAACTTCTCAAGGCCGGTGAAGGATTAGTCGTAATCAACGGTGTATATTGAGCGGGTTTTTCGGGGCGGGTATGGCGGGTATGACCTAAAACCAACCTCGCACCCACAGACAACGGTTTTTTTTTTTCCATAACCAACCCCGCACCCACAACGGGCGGGTATGGACAAAAAACCCACGGGTTTAGCGGGTACGGGCGGGTATGGGTATCGTGGGTGGGTCTTGTGCAGCCCTAGCAACTGTAAATAATTCTAGATACGCTGAACAATGTTGTAATTTTAAGTGTTGTAAATAACATACAAATACTATTGTAATTTTAAGTGTGACATTACAATTTTGTTTTAAAAAAATATAGGCCAAAATCTCAAATTTTGTTACGGCCTGCGACTGATAAAAAATACGGAAAATGGGTCATTTGTCCAAAAAAATTTAAAACACGGTTCAAATGGACGAGTAAAAGATTTTATGGGTGAAATGGGCACAAAAAAAAATAGCAAGGATGAAACTGGATTCATCCTGGCTTAAACTTAAAAAATAGCGAGGATGAAACTGGATGCATCCTGTGTAAATTAGAAATAAGAAAAAGTATTTGAAAATGAGCAGGATGAAACTGGTTACATCCTGCCTATTTTTAAATTTTTGTCCATTTAAACAGTATCAAATCTAACTGTCCTTTTCACCCAGGAAATTTTAATTTTGGTCTTTTTAACCAATTTTGTGTAAAAAATAAGTAAATATATCTTATACAAAAATTCGACTACTTACTCAAAAAAAAAAAAAAAAAAAAAAAAAGAAAAGAAAAGAAAGAAAGAAGAAAGACTTTGGCTACTTTGTTTTTGGCCAAAAATCCAAATAGCGTGACGTACTATAATGGTGTAATGTTGACTCTTGGCCAATATGGCCTATGCAGTGTGCCATAATAGCGCAATATTGGCTCTAGACAAACGTAAACTACGTAATGCACCATGGTGGTGCGTCATTGTCCCTGGGCTAATGTTCCTCTTTTTATTTTAATGATAAATGTGTTGATCTTCATCGAAGTTGGGGTTATAAGGTAGGAGCTAGAGGGATTCAGATTATAGTATATGGTGCAAATGCTAATATCCCCAAACCAGCAAATGTACGACTTACAGCACTTAAAGTATGGATGAGTCCTATGGTATTCTTTAAGTAATTCAGAATTCATGGAATAAAGAAATAAAGGGAATACTAGTTTTGTATTCATGAGTAAAATGAAAAGACCGAAAGTTGATTTTAAATAGTGGAATTGGACAGTTTTTGGAGATGTTAAAACTAAGTTGAAGTTGGTTGAAGAGGAAGTGTTTCAAGATACAATAACTTCTGATCGGAACCCTAAAAACAAGAATTTAATTAATAAATTAGTTATTGCAAGAGTGAAACAAGAAGTTCTTACTTAACAACAATAAGAATTAATTCAACAAAAATCAAGAGTCACGTGGCTAAAGGATGGAGCATCATACGCAAAAAAAAAAAAAAAAAAAAAATCATGTAAATTTAAGAATAAGACAGGCTCAAAGCATGGTAGTTGAGTTAGAAAATTCAGATGGAAAAATAATCACTAATCAAAAGAAAATAGATGATATGCTGGTTGCGCATTTTGGGAATAAGTTTAAATCTCAAATTGAGAATATTTTTGACAACATTCGAAAAGTTATTAATGGATGGCCAACGATGCACACTCTTGCGCATCATTTGCAAAAGACCTTTTAGCCTATACAAACTACGCATTTTGCTCGTCTTTAACCTTGCAATACGAGTTGGATTTAGTTGCTTATCCCGATGAAGATGAACTACAGTCAATGCTTGATCCCTTCTTCGTAGGGTACGCAGGTGTAGTTACCCAAAATATGTGAGAGGCTAGAAGTGGGATTCCAGGGTTTCTGAAAGTGAGTTACAAGAGGTTGAACACGAACAGTCTTCGCCTAAACCACGCGCAATGGGCGTTCAAAAGTTGCTTCAGTCATATGGAAGAGGTTTAGGGATGGTCTTAGGGAGAGAAGCAGATGAAGAGAGGGATCAGAGAATTCTAGGGTTTGAAGAAGAATTACTCTGAGAGTTTATGAGATAGTTGTTATGTTAGCTTGGAGAAATATATGACCTATTTATAGTTGAATTCTCTAATTTCAGGTCGATGAAGATAAGGATTACTTGTCGTGCCGTGCAGAGTAATTTTCCCATCTCTTCGGGAATAGATAGAGATAAAGTATATGAGTTTATCTCATTATTCCACCGTCTTTTACTCTCTTCTGCGGTGAGAAATAAGTCAGGTATTTCTCACACGTGCCATAGACCGTCAGACCAAAACCCTTATCGATATCCCCCTATTTTTGAGAGAGGGAAATATTCTCTTTATCCGAGTTGGCCAAGATAGAGAGACATTCTGTCATAGAACAGAGTTGAAGATCAAGTAACTGCAATACCTTATCTTCCTAACTTAAGGATAGATCCTAATTTTCATTAACTTTTCTTATGAGTTCTCTTACAAAAATATCTGGCCAATAAATAGCCACAGAAAAGACACAGTTCTCTCATTGCTTGTAAAAAAAACTACGAAACTCACCCATTGGGTGGTAACAACCAATCAGATGCCCTAAACAAGACATAAGCTAAATGGGTTTACAAAGACTTAAGGCCCAAAACAGAATTCACTAACAAGAGACCCATTTAGTTACATGACAATACTCCCTCCTTTGGAAGATCCTTGTCCTCAAGGATAAACTCTGGGAACTGAGAATGGATGTGACATGCATCTTACCATGTGGCATTCTCTACAGGAGCTCTAGCCCAATGTATAAGTTGTTGTTGAATGGTGGTGTCTCTTCTGAGGATGTATCTGGAGTCTAGAACTGCAATTGGAGTGACTATGAATGAACCAGCAGTCTCAACCAGTGGCAGTGAGGTGGCAGTGGTAATATGTTGGCCTATCTTTTTCTTCAGCTGAGACACATGAAAAACTGGATGAATTCTTGACTCTACTGGGAGTTTGAGCTTGTAATCTACCTTGCCAATTCTCTGCAGCACTTCAAATGGTCCAAAGTATTTAGCAGACAACTTCATATTAGATCTCAGAGCAACAGAAGACTGTCTGTAAGGCTGCAATTTCAAGAATACCAAATCTCCCACAACAAAAGATCTGTCAGTCCTGTTGACATCTACAAAGTGGTTCATTCTGTTGAGCTTTAGAAAGGTCTTCTTTGAGTAATTGTAGCATGTGATCTCTCTCAACAAGATAGTCCTGAACAGCAGCAACTGAAGTGGGAGCTTGTACTGGAAATGCCAAGTGAGGTGGAGTGTAGCCATATAAGGCTTGAAATGGAGTCATCTTGAGGCTAGTGTGGTAGTTTGTGTTAAACCACCATTCTGCTAAGGCTAGCCAATTGAGCCACAATTTAGGAGTAGAACCAGTCATGCATCTAAGATACTGCTCAAGGCAAGCATTTGTTCTCTCAGTCTTCCCATCAGTTTGTGGGTGATAGGAAGTGCTGAGGGTCAAATGAGTGCCTAAAGATTTAAAGAGAAGTTTCCAAAAGTGACTGAGAAATACCTTATCACTGTCTGACACAATTGAGCTGGGTAGGCCATGAAGCTTGAAAATATGATGCATGAACTCCTTAGCCACATAAATTGCAGTGAAGGGACGACTCAAGGCAATGAAGTGACTGTATTTAGTCAGTCTGTCAACCACCACCAATATAACATGCTTTCTATAATATATGGGTAATCCCTCAATAAAGTCCATTGAGATATGCTGCCAAGCTATATCTGGAATTGGCAAGGGTTGTAGAAGGCCAGCAGGGGCAGAGTGTTCAGTTTTGTTGCATTGACAGATGTCATACTAAGCAACAAACTGGAAAATGACGTCTTTCATCTTGGGCCAATATAAATAATCCATGGCTCTGTTATAAGTACCCAACATGCCAGAATGGCTACCCACAACAGATGAATGCACAAAATGGACAATTTGATTTCTAATTTGCAAGGAATTGCCAACATAAATTCCTGTATTGTACCTGAGGATGCCATTGTGCAAGGAGTATTGAGGGTGAGTTGGTGAAATAAGGAGTTGTGAGATGAGTTGTTGGACCACAATGTCATCGTTATAGATGGAAATGATATCTTGAGCCCATTGTGGTTGATCCACTGAGAGAGAGTGACAAACAGAAGCATCATGATGAATTCTGAATAAAGCATTAGCTGCCTTATTCTCAAGCCCTTTTTTGTACTTGATAATGTAGTTCAAACCCAAAAGTTTCATGAGCCATTTCTGTTGTAATACAGTAATGATTCTCTGTTCCATGAAGTATTTCAAACTATGGTGGTCAGTGTGAATTATGAACTGCTGGTGAGATAAATAGTGTTTCCACTTTTGAACTGACATGACAATAGCCAGTAATTCCTTCTCATAGGTGGACAAGGCTAAAGCTTGTGGTCCTAATGGCTTGCTGTAGAAGGATATGGGATGACCAGATTGCATCAATACTGCTCCAAGTCCTGTAGAACAAGCATCAGTCTCAAGAATAAAAGGTTGAGAAAAATCAGGTAGTGCCAAAATAGGTGCAGATGTCATGGACTCCTTGAGAGATATGAATGCTTGTAAGGGTGAAGGTGACCAAGAAAAGCAATCTTTTTTCAGCATATCAGTAAGTAGTTTGCTGATGTTTCCATAACCTCTGATAAACCTTCTATAGTAACCAGTCAAACCAAGGAATCCTCTCAGCTGCTTCAGTGTAGCAGGTTGTGGCCATTGCTGCATTGCAGCTATCTTGTCAGGATCAGCAACTACACCCTCAGAAGTAATTAAGTGTCCCAAATAAGCTAGTTGGGTTTGAGCAAAACAACATTTGTTCTTGTTGGCAAACAAGGAATGTTGTCTCAATAATGAAATAATTTGAGCTAAATGCACTGCATGTTCTTGTAATGATTTACTATAGATCAAGATGTCATCAAAAAACACCAAGACAAATTTCCTTAAAAATGGTTTAAAAATAGCGTTCATAAGGGATTGAAAGGTGGCAGGTGCATTTGTTAAGCCAAATGGCATGACTCTAAATTCATAGTGCCCTTGGTGGGTTTTAAATGTAGTCTTATGGATGTCAGCAATATTCATTAAGATTTGGTAATACCCAGACTTAAGATCAATTTTGGTAAAAATGACAGCACCATGAAGTTCATCCAATAAATCATCAATCAATGGAATGGGAAACTTATCTTTAATAATGATGTCATTAAGTTTTCTGTAATCCACATAGAATCTCCAAGAGCCATCTTTCTTCTTGACTAGAAGTATGGGTGAAGCAAATGGACTATGACTGTCTTGTATAAATCTAGCATCCAACATTTCTTGAATTAATTTCTCAACAACTGATTTTTGCAGATGAGGGCATCTGTTCTATCAAAAGATACTCATGGTGAAATATGGGATATTTTCATGCTTCTGGTACTGTATCTTATCTTGTCTTCTGCACCAAATTTAAGCTTACATCTTCTACTGGATGTCTCAACTATAAGAGCGGAACTACCTTGTGACTAGGGTGTAGCTTAAGCCAGCCCCAACAAGAAAAAAAGTCATTTTTTTCAAAGTTTTTTTTTTAAAGTTGGGCCATAGTTGGTGTATGAGTTTTACGCTTAAGCAAGCCCTAAAAAAACCTCAATACATCCCTATATCCAATGTCTAGTTCCGCCACTGCTCAACTATTTTGAAGCTCTACTTTTGTACTTCGTGGTGTGTTGTTTGTCTTGCTTGCGTGGATAATGTTGCTCCTCTGGACAATGTTGCTCCTCTTCATTTCATCTTTGATAATTGTATCCCTACCACTAGGACGTGTCCTGCTCAGTTCCTTTTGTAATCTCCCAATAACTCATGGAATCAACTGCAACGGTAATGTACTTGTAGACATTGTACTTTCTGCTCTATTCCATGATATTTAGGTGAATTTTATTATTAACACTAAGCTCCGACTTCTTTCCTTAGATCTCTATGCCTTCTTTATTGGAAATGTTTCCATCTGGACTTCTTTCACCGGAGCAAGATACTTCATCGAGCAATCTAAAGCAGGGAAAGGGCATTTACAGTTCAGCTATATCTGCAAGTCATTTTGCATCATCGTTAGGGGTTCTGTTCTATTGTCACTTTGGGTGTGGAACTGATGCGATAGAGGTTGAAGTATCTGAAAGTATCGATAGAGGTTCATCATAGTTTTGCATCATCGTTAGGGGTTCTGTTCTATTTTCACAGTTCAGCTATATCTGCAAGTCGTTTTGCATCATTGTTAGAGGTTGCATAACTTCTTATAATGAAGTTTTGGTTAAAACATATTGTACTTGAAAGTACTGAAACGGAGAAGTGGAGACTAGACCAATGATTATTTGGGTAAAAAGATTAGCTGTTGATTATGGCCCCATTTACCTGTACAAGGTTGGCAGAAATTTGTGGGATTTGAACCCACGCCCTTTCGGACCAGCGCCTAGGACCAACTCGGCCATACATATCAACATTTGTTGTAGAAAATCGATATCCTAAAATACTTTCCTGCCAATTCAACATGAATACGCCCCATAGTGTCGGTTGTAAATATTCATAAGAAATGGAAAGGCGACATAAACAGTTTTGATTTTCATTTTGAAGTTTGAGGTTTTTGAGTTTTCCCCTAAACAAATTAGTGATATTAGGATATATGTCTAGTCAATGTTAGTTGACTAGACTACAACTGTCATTATATTTGAGTATAAATACCTCTCAGACATATTATTGTAAGATACCGAAACACTTCTGTGTAATATCAAATATCTTTTGTAATAACATTTCTCATGGTATCATTGGGTCGGTCCGAAAATTTTCTCTGCAACAAATTGTTCAATAAAATTTAGAGGAGTTTTGGTGTTGTTCTTCGAGATCAAATACGTATTCATACAATTTTTATGATCTTTTCCAAGTCTTGATTCTGTAATTGTTCATATGTTCATCAATTGGATTTTCAGATCTTGATTAAGTTTTCTTCTTCTTTATAATATTTCTACACAATCGTTCAAATCGATGCCGGTTACTAGAGCAACAATGAGCAATTCTTTACCTACACAGCAAATTTTGAATCAAGAAGATGGTTCTTTATCTTCCGCTGCTAATGTTTCCAACAATGGAGATTCAGGTTATTTTCAATTACCTTTTAATAACATAGGAAATTTTATCTCAATAAAATTAGATCATACAAATTTCTTGCTTTGGCGTGATCAGTTCGAATCAGTTCTTATTTCTACCGATCTTTATGGATATGTTAATGGTGAGATTGTTGAACCTCCATCTGAGATTTCTGTTAATGGTGTTAAAATTGTTAATCCGAAATGGATTTATTGGAGAAAGGCAGATCGTTTTGTTGTGAGTTGCTTGAAAGCAACATTTACTTCAACAATTTCAGGGGATGTTCTTGGAATGAATTCTTCTCGTCAGATATGGCAATATCTTGAAGTTAGTTTTAGGTCTCAATTTGGTGCAAGACGTAATCTGTTACGCAATCAATTATATGGGTTAAGAAGAGGATCTCAAACTGTTAGTGTTTTCTTGCATAATTTGAAGACAATTACTGACTCTCTTGCAGCCATTAATGATCGAGTTTCTGATGCTGATGTCATGATGTATGCACTAAATGGTCTTGGTAGAGATTATGATACTTTTGTTATAGCTGCTCAAAATCGTGAAACACCTTATACATTTGGTGAATTGAAGGCTAGGTTGTTAACTCATGAGCAGTGGCTTAGTGATCAAAATCAAGTTCAAGAAGATGGGTCTAGTTTTGATTCAACAAATCCTACAGCTTTCTATGGAAAGAATACTCATACTGGTGGTAAAAATGGTAAGGGAAAATCAAAGAATTTCAAAAATAATGGCTTCACTTCAAAGAATGGTTCTACTTTTAAGAATGGTGTTGGGTCTACTAGCTCCAGTGGTGATGTCTCTGATGGAGCTGCAAGAAGACCATTTGTGGATTTCTCCACAGTCGAATGCCAGATATGTAGGAAAACTGGTCATTTTGCAACTAGGTGCTTTTTCAGATATCATCCACCAGTTACCAATGCTCAGTCTTCTACTCAGTCTTCTAATGTTGCTAGTGTGCAAAATGTGGAACAAGCTTTCAGTGGAGTTCATGTTAACTCAGCTATGTGTGATGATCCTTCTGCAACTTGGATTTCTGACTCAGGGTCTTCTAGACATATGACTGGGGAATCATCAATTCTACATAATACTTCTGCATATGATGGATCAGACAAAGTGGTTGTTGGCAATGGTAAGACTCTTTCTATTTCTAAAACTGGTAGCTCTATACTACATACTTCTACAACAGATTTTAAACTTAATAACATTTTATTAGTACCAGAAATTGCTCAAAACTTACTATCAGTAGCTCAGTTTACTAGAGACAACCGTTGTTATTTTGTTTTTGATCCTTGGAGTTATGAGATTAGAGATTTAAGTTCTCAGTTCTCACACAATTTTGGCACAGGGTAATATGGTCAATAACTTGTATCCCATTCACAATTTATCCTTTAGCTCAAACTCTCATTTTACATCCTTTTCTACTATGCTTGCTTCATCTGCTACTTGGCACAATAGATTAGGTCATCCAGCTAAAAGCATTGTGCATCATTTAAACTCTAATAAGTCTATTACTCTAAATTCTGATTCCTCTGATTCTCTTTGTCATCCCTGCCAAATTGTCAAAAACAAAAGACTACCATTTTATCTGTCTGACACTCATGAATCAAAACCCTTGTCTCTTATTCATTGTGATGTTTGGGGACCATCACCAATCTCTTCTTTTGCTGGTTATAAGTACTATATAGTGTTTATAGATGATGCCAGTAGATTTCACTGGATTTATCCTATGAAACTAAAAACTGATGCTTTACAGTGTTTCACCCATTTTAAAACTCTTACTGAGAATATATTTTCAACAAAAATTCTTTATTTTCAAACTGATAATGCCTGTGAGCTTGCCAAAGGTATTTTTAAGCAATTTCTAGATTCTCAAGGTATTCAACTCAGATTATCTTGTCCTAATACCCCTGAGCAGAATGGCCTTGCAGAAAGAAAGCATTGCCATATCACAGAAATGGGGAATACACTTCTTTTTCATTCATCTTGTCCTAAGTTTCTCTGGTTTGATGCGTTTCTTACTGCTACTTTTCTTATAAACAGGACTCCTACACCTGTTTTATCAATGAAATCGCCTTATGAGATTCTTTTTCAAGTTCAACCTGATTATTCTATTTTACGCGTTTTTGGTTCAACATGTTTTCCTTATCTTGGTCATTATAGACCAGACAAATTGTCACCTAAATCAGTCAAGTGTGTTTTCATTGGTTATAGTCCTCTTCACAAGGGTTATAGGTGTTTTGATCCTATTTCTAGAAAGATTCATATTTCAAGACATGTGATTTTTGATGAAAATTCTTTTTATTATGCATTGGTTTCAAATTTTACTCAGGTTTCGCCTGTTTCTTCAAATGATATTGATGGTATGCACTATCCTGTAGAATCTTCAGATTCTGTTCCTATACCTTCAATTTCTTCTACTCCTGTTGTTACTAGGTCTATGAGGGGTATTTCAAAACCTAAAGAGTTTCCTGATTTTATTCTCAATCATTCAGTCAAACATCTAGTTCCTAATGCATTTACTTGTTTATTGGACCATATTACTGAGCCAAAATCTTTTAAGGAAGCTTCTAAAATTGTGCAATGGGTAGGGTCAATGAAGGATGAAATAGGAGCTCTTAGACTGAATGATACTTGGACTTATGTTAAGCCTGAACCTCACATGAATATCCTTGGTTGTAAGTGGGTCTACAAGGTTAAACTTAAGGCAGATGGAACTGTAGATAGACTTAAATCTAGACTTGTTGCTCTAGGATACAATCAACAGGATGGAGTTGATTTTAGTGAGACCTTTTCACCAGTTGTTAAGACTACAACAGTAAGAGTAGTGCTTACCTTAGCTGTTACAAATGGTTGGACAGTAAAACAGTTGGATGTATCTAACGCCTTTCTACATGGATATTTGTCTGAGGATGTATATATGAAGCAACCCCCAGGATTTGTAAATCCTGAATTTCCAGATCATGTATGTCATCTTAAGAAGTCGTTATATGGTTTGAAACAAGCGCCAAGGGCTTGGTTTCAAAGATTCAATGCTTTCTTGATTCAATGTGGTTTTACTAAATCTGTGAATGATCATTCTATGTTCATCTATACCACCGAATACGATATCTTTGGTGCTTTTATTATATGTTGATGACATCTTGCTGACTGGTAGTTCTAATTTACTTATTCAAAAATTGATTGTTGCGTTGAGTAAGGAATTTGCTATGAAGGATCTAGGGAATATTCATTATTTTTTGGGAATTGAAGCTTCTAGAACTGATACTGCTATTGTTCTTACACAACAAAAATATACTTTAGAACTGTTAAGGAAATCAAAAATGCTTGAGTGTAAACCTTGTGATACTCCTGTGGTTAAGTGTAGAAGATGTTCTATTCATGATGGAGTATTGTTAGCAGATCCTTTGGAGTACAGAACAATTGTAGGCAGTCTTCAGTATTTGACACACACTAGGCCTGACGTTTGCTTTGGAGTGAATTATGTTTCTCAATTCATGCATGCTCCTACTGATCAACATATGCTATTAGTCAAGAGAATTTTAAGATATCTAAAAGGAACTATAGGGGCTGGTATTTCTTTGAAGAAGGGGGATATACATTCTTTGTTAGCTTATACTGATTCAGATTGGGCTGGTTGCCCTGATACAAGAAGGTCAACCTCTGGTTATGTTGTCTTCATGGGTTCTTCTGCTGTTTCTTGGTCTTCAAAGAAATAACCTACAGTTTCTAGAAGTTCAGCTGAAGCCGAATACAAATGTCTTACTTCGACTCTGCCTAAATTACAATGGCTTACTTATATTATGTCAGAACTACACATTCCAGTTTCATATCCTTTGCAAATAAAATGTGATAATCAAAGTGCTATATGTTTGGCTTCTAACCCTGTTTTTCATGCTAGGACCAAACATGTGGAAGTAGACTATCATACTATAAGGGAACTGGTGGAAGATGGATCTCTCAGGGTTAGTCATGTTATTTCTGAAGAGCAGCTGGCAGATGTCTTCACTAAAGGCTTGTGTTATCCCACATTCTCAAGATTATTGTCTGGTTTACTTCATTTTCCTGCTACAGATGTTTCTTCTGCAACAATTCCTACTACTACAACTACAGCTGTTCCTACTACTTCTGCAACTTCTAGTACTTCAACATCTTCAGCAGTTGCTGCTGTTTAAGAAACCTTATTGTTAGTCTTCTTACATCTCGTTAGTCTGTAGCACTCTGTCCCTTGTTGGATGAGTGGTCTTGTTTTTTGTTCTTTGGCTCTTGTTGAGCATTTATGTTTTGATTGATTTCAAACCTGTTCACGTGTATGCACTGTAACGTTTGAGGGGGTGTATTAGGATATATGTCTAGTCAATGTTAGTTGACTAGACTACAACTGTCATTATATTTGAGTATAAATACCTCTCAGACATATTATTGTAAGATACCGAAACACTTCTGTGTAATATCAAATATCTTTTGTAATAACATTTCTCAAGTGATATGATATTACCTCTAATTTATTAATACCAGCAACTTTCCCCCTAAAATACAATTTTGGAGTTATCACGAGAGAAGTCATGAAAAAAGATTTTAATATTCCTTCTCTTACGGGTTTCAAATCATTACAGGGCACCTAGTATATTTATTGCCATCGTGAAGTTCGACTTATGAATTGCTAAATCATACTCCTTTCGTGTATATGTGGTTGTATTTCAATGGTTGCAAGAGTAAAATGGGTGTGGTTAAAACTTCGAATGCCTACAAGTTTCGTTCATACATTATGTTTTCTTTAGATTTCTTTCTGAAATACTAAGATTCCAACTGCTAGTTACAAGGCTGGTAAAAATGTTGAATGCTCTTCTTTAAGAGTACTCGGTAAAGACGTGATTTGAATTGTTAGGACCAGAACTAGTCTATAGCAATCTCTCTAACTCGTTAGATATTTTGGTGTTACCCATTGGTTATTGGACTGATATATTTGGGTTTAGCAAATGGTTTAACTGACCAGTCTGACCCCATTTTGATTAATTCAACATGTACTAAGACGATTCTACTTAGTTTCTTATGAATGGTTTTAAAACCGTTGTTTCACCAATCGTACAGTTACATTACTTTTGAAAGGACTAGTGAGTTAGTAAGATTTCAATCCAAAGTTATAGGGATCGCACTTAAAATTTCTAGTAAGATTTCTCGTTAATTAATTTTTCCAACTCCAAAACTGATTCCACTAGTGGGGTATTTCCGTCAAAAATTATAAGTTAGGGGGAAAGTTGCTACTATTAACAAAATAGAGGGTAATGCCTGATCACTAATTTGTTTAGGGGGAAAACTCAAAAACCCCTTGAAGTTTTGCTTAAAAAAAACTGTACTCGAGAGCAATGGAAAAGAGAAGTGAGACTCTTGTTGTATTAGATGAAACTGTGAAAATTTGAAAACGTGATTTGTTTACAGTTTATCTCATTTTCATTCTTGAGAGTGGAGTCTGGACCAATATTCAATGAGGATTCAGGAATCAAAGAGCACGTATAAAAACCAAGCAAAAAAAAAAAAAAACACGTACAAATCGAAGAATTTTTTTTTCTAATAGGAAAAATAATTTTATTAAGAATTTAAGCAGAATCAACACACGGTTTCTTTCTAAAGAGAGATATCAACCATTCAGGAACATCAAACTCCCAAAAAATTGAGCTACTACTATGCATTGCTTCCTAAACTAGACAATGTGGAATCTCATTCGTTTCTCTAGGGACATGAGTACAGATCCAACTAGTAAACTCTTTCAATAGCAATCCGTAATTATGGATTATCAATCCATTTAAGTGATCCTACCCTATCAATTATCGCCATGACTACATTCAGACAGTCACCCTCTAAGTGCATCTTTTGTATTTTGTTCATTTTAGAACATTTGAAAGCTTCCAAAGCAGCGATGACTTCATCTTGTTTCCCATCCTATGCTACTCATGGTATGCACCAAGCTCCATGGAAGATACCTGCAACGTCAAGGAGAATTAGTCCTGATCCCATACTGTTATATTCTCTTCATAAAACTTACATCAATATAATTTTCATGAAACCAGGGCAAGGTGTTTTCCAACTAAATGTCTCTTTAAATGCATTAACGACTAACCTAGCAACATGTTTTTCTAAGATGTTCATTCCATTCTATCATTTCTTTTTTCACAATTCAAATAATATTATCTTCTTGCACCTTTAACTTATCAAACACCAAAGAACACCTAGCTTTTCATATATTCCATAAAATAAATCTCGTTGTAATAATCATACTATCCTGAGACGTGGTACTTGTAAACTAGTTAGGAATCCAGATCTTTATCGTCTGACCACCAAGAGACCATGCAAGGTTAGAATCCATTGCATTCCACACCTATTTGCTTTTATGGCAATTAGATAATAAATATTCCACAGTTTCAATTTCAGAATCACAAATATGACACATAAAAATTTATATTTGCTACATGGCTAGCGAGTCTGTCCCCAACATGGAGGTAGTTGTGGACACATTTCCACAAAAATTGCAATATTTTAGGGGGAAGTGGAGCCTTCCAAAATCTAGTCCAAGGGAATTGAAACTAGTTAGTTACATAAGAGGGATCACGAGATGCACTATTTATTACTATATATGTTGTCTTAACCAAGACAAGACCATTATGTGAAGGAGTCCATCTCATAGTATCTTCACCTTTGATAGGTATCTTAATCTTAACAATGTCACGGACAGTATCACTATCAAACAACACATTCAACAAATCCAAGTTCCAGGATCTAGTTTCATGAATAATTAGCTGGTCTACAGTTTTTCTAAGCTTCTTCTTTGTTTGCCTTAGTAAACCTTAGAGTTATGGGATACATGCTCAAAACTTTAAATAAGAATTATACAATGGTTGCTCAATACTTATAAGTGGGAAATTTTCTTAACAAATTAAGAAAATATTTTTCGAACCGCAAAAAGGGTTTCCCCTGAGAAAAATATTCAAATAAGAGATTTGCATATTTTATTACAAAAATTCAAAGACAGAATCTTTGTTCGAAAATCTTAACTAAGGAAGAAGATATTTCTATTAGGTAATAATTAATCTTTGAAACTGAAAACCCTAAATATCGAGAATAAGTATTAACATGAACCTAGATATTTTGGATTCGCAGTTACCCATAAATTCCAACAAAAATCCGACCCATAGACACAATTAAGTTGGTTGATCATGATAAACTACGACTCTGATATTTACAAACACATGATCTGTGTTCTTGTTTAATGTGTTTTCTCAACTTATTCAATCCGAGATCTAGTTACAACTAGCTTGCATTGGAGTAAGCCTTGTTGAGCTTACAACGAGTATCAAAAACTTTGTTCATGTTTCAGTTAAAGGATTTCTGCCCAACATGATTATCCTTCCTCTTTCCGCTTTGATCTTTCCTTGTGATGCTAAAAAGGGGATTGTCGTTAAGAGGTGAACTGGTATAAGAGATATCCGAAACCTTAAGATATCTTTTTATTTTGTCAATGAATATTCTCTCATTCAAGGATTTTTAATGAAAGATCTCAATAATTCATCAGAAGTCATGACAGGATTTTATGAAATCCATTTATGAGCAATTCTCTTATTGGGAGAATCTTTCCTTTTCCCTTTATTCTAGATATTCTCCACAGGTGAAAACCTTCGGGTGAATCATGCTTGTTTCGACATGAGTGTGGAGAAACTCTTTTTTCAGAAGTGAATATCAACTACTTTGACAATATCTTTAGAGTTGACGGGTTTCATTTGGGACTTGGATACTTTGTCTACTACAGAATAATCTTTCAGATCTTTAAGACAAGATACTTATTTTAACACTTCATAAGAGTATTTTGAAATATCACTATTTTCTTTTCAACTGACTGAAAGTTATATTCCTTATGATCTTCCTTTCGAGATCGATTCGAAGTACCCTTTGAATCAGATTGAGATGATTGATAATAGTAGTAGATAGAGGAATTCCAAAAAATATTATGACTTGATAATTCTAATAGGTTTTAAATCTTTATTAAGAGAATCATGATCTATTTCAGATGTGATATAACTAGGATTATTATCACCATCCGAAAAAGTCATGCAAGGATTTTTTTTTTCTTCATCGGAAGAAATTATAACAAATACATTAGTCAGTGTCTTATCTTGAAACCCTTGTTCTTGAATAAAAGATCCATTATGAACATTTATTTTAATTGAGAGGTACTTATTCTCTCGTGCTAAATTATTTAGTTGCATATCCTTGTCTCTGATTTATTGTCTAAGAGAATTAGTTTCTGCTTTCAATTTTTGAACCTCGGGTGGACAGAAAACTGATAGGCGTTAGGAGTTTGGCCAACTCTTTTTCAGCATCTCTCTCGACATCAGAATCCGACATATAATATATTCTTGTAATTATCTTATCTCGAGAGTTATGAGATGTGGATGCAACAAATCATGCAACTTATGGATTTCCATAATCCTGTAATACGTTAAGTTAATCATTCCTAGGTTCTTTTATAACCATAGTTATATTCGAGTCTTATAGGTTGGATCGCACCAAACATAGATTATTAGATTACTTTTGTGTTTGCTTGCTCTGATACCAATAAACCACAATCTTTTTGGTATCAACCTAGACATACCCTGTAGGATCTAATATAGACAGGAATTGTCAAGAAGATAACAACCACAAGATGTCCACTTGGTATATAGTCAAAGTCCGGAACAGAACTAAATATGAGATCAAACCAAGTATTTGATTAACGTAGTTAGTGCATTTATTTTATTATAACTAAAAAAATAATTATAATGCAAAATAAGATTTTGTTAACGAGGAAAGCACAAATGCAGGAAAAACCCCAGAACCTCGTCCAGTTTTGAATATTCTCAAATTAAGACAAAGACTACTACCAATTTCGTATAGTTGAGACCGAGTAAACTAACTCCAAGTTACTCAATGTAATACCCCGATTTGGAAGGTATGGTTATCCGAGTGGAATATAATTAATGGTTTGTCCTTTCCTAACACCAAGGCCTTTTCATCACAATTGGCTCCAGAGTTGGCATAAAAAAATTTAGTTAAGCGTGCTTGGGTGGGAGTAATCCAGGGATGGGTACCCTTCTGGAAAGTTTTTGTTGAATGACCGCAACGATGCCCTTTGAATATTTGCACTACAGTATGAACGCAATGGATAAGTGGGGACAATATTGATGAAGAGCAACCCGTCGTTTTTTTGTATATATGTAGCCGATCAGATACATAGCAACCCGTCATTTTTTTATATATCTGTAGCCGATCGGATGCGTAGAGCAACCCGTCGCATTTTTGTATATCTGTAGCCGATTGAATACGCATAGCAATCCGTAGATTTTTTGTATATATGTAGCCGATCGAATGCGCAGAGCAACCCATCTCTTTTTTGTATATCTCTAGCCGATCTGACACGCGGAGAACCCGTCGCTTTTTTATATGTGTAACCGATTGGATGCACATAGAACTCGTCGCTTTTTTATATATATGTAGCCAATCGTATGCGCAGAGCAACTCGTCGCTTTTTTGTATATATGTTGTCGATCGGTTGCGCAGAGAAACCAATCGCTTTTTTTGTATATTTGTAGTCGATCAGACACGCGGAGCAACCCGTCGCTTTCTGTATTTGTATGTCATCCGACCGTATGTGCTGAAAAACCCGTAGACGACCGGTATGTCAGCCGACCAGATGCGTGAAGCAACCCGTAGTCTTTTGTATATTTCTAGCCGACCGGATGCGCGAAGCAACCTGTATCCTTTTGTATTTCGCTAGCCTGGTGCCCATAGCACGTTACCAGAAATCTTTGTTGCATAGTCGATCATGAACTTCAAGACAAGATGATATTGATGCTTTGTAAATTTGATAAGTTGACAACCTACTCATGCGACTAGATGACATGCATATTCCGTGAAGTGTAAATATTCATACTCAAGTAAGCTTTAATTTAATTAGACGTCTCATGCTTAGGATCGTATATGCAAGCGGACTGAAAAAGAGGGGGTTCAACAAACCCAATATTTCGATTAACAATCTGTATGGACTAACTCTAATATACTTTTAAGAGAATCAACTGGACAGTCAGACTCAATCTTAATAAAAGTATATCAAAAAGTTATATCTCTCTTTCTCGATTCAATACTTACTCAAGCAAATAGAAATCTGCGAGTCTAATTGAATATAAGAGAAATCACTTGAACGGTATCAAAGACCAATGTTCAAGGATCAGTCAATTTCAATCAACAACCAAAGGTTGCTGTGTTTGTAGCAATCTGAATATGGACATAAGTGTTATCTCAATAAATGCACCACCAGATCCAGGGATTTCAGAATTCTCTTCCATGACTGATTTGATAAAATCTGTAGAAGAAATTCTATCTAAACCTCCTCCAGGTTTAAAATCCCTTGAAGTGTTTTCAGGGCTTGAAAAGAAACTTGAAATCTTATCTCTTGATGTTAAGTTATACCTCCAGAAAGAACAAGAATCTCTTGACAAGCTAAATAAAGTTATAATGAATAATACTCATGTTGAGGTTGATATTAATTTACTAATTAGTGAGAGCAATGATCCTCCTCTGTGTAATCCACTTGGTTGTAGTAAACTAAACGTATTACAAGATGAGTTTAAATCTCAGTCATATAATGGTATCACCTCAAAGCATGAATCAGTTCATTGGTCAATTCCTAATACACTGTGTCATGATAATTATTTTGTTTACTGTTGTAAACATATCAAGATGTCTTCTTACACCAAAAGAGTTTCCCTGTGCAGTACTAAACATTATCTACAAAAACCGTTTTTATTAAGTTTTAAAATGAAACATCAGGGACTCAAATTTTTGTGTATCTCTCTAAAGTCTTTTGCAAAACTTGTAAAAACTGAAAATGCGGGGGTCTAACAACCGCACCCAACAATTCGTTTGGAAATCTGAGAGGACTTACTCCAATACACTTTCTAGAGAATCAACTAGACAGTCAGACTCAATCTAGAATAAAGTATATCAAAGAGTTTAATATATCTAACTCTTAATTCAATCCGCAATCAGCAAATAGAAATATGCGAGCCTGATTGAATATAAGAGGAGTTACTTGAACGGTACCAAATACCAATGTTCAAGTGTCAATCAATGTAAATCAACAACCCAGGGTTGGATATTCTAATTGATTGATCTTAACGCATAACCCGTGATATGTCAATCATTAGTACAAAACAAAGCTAGGATAAGTTTGCCTTTGTTAGTGGTGGTCAGGATTTGTCTAGACAAGGATAAATCAAGGGCTACGGTGCTCCGTGCCACACCCTACAACTCGCATGTGTGGCGTTAATTCCAGTATTATGAATAAAAAATGAATACTCAAGTAAAGATATGGATTTTCAAAATTATAACGGGGAGGTTCGAACTCATGACCTATTGTGTCATAAGAGTGGCCTCTAACCAGTGTTCCACCTTGGTTGGAATTAATAGAAAAGATAAATCAACGGTGGTGGTTTGTTCAACTTAAATATCATTATTTTTTATTAATTAGTGTTTCACTAATTGCACATAATAAATAATTTATTCATTATAAAGTGTTCTTTAGTTAGTATTTCACTAATTGCTCATAATAAATGACTAATCATTTTTTAATTATAAATGTTTTCTTAATTAATTATAAAATTTATTTCTATTAATAAGTAATTTTGATAAATAATATCAATAGATATTTTTGGCGACAATGAGTAGTAGAAGAGGTGGAGGCCGAAAGATTAGTGGTTGTTAAGGGCGGAGCCAATTACAATTATACTTATTTTTGTTCTTTTATCGTAAAATGGGATACAAAGTCCATTTTTCACATGTATCCAACTTGCCAAGAATTTTTTCTCCCTCTTTCCTCAAAATCCCGGCTCCGCTCCCGTTTTTGGTGGAAAAAGTAGTGACGGTGAGTCTTTGGTGAGTAGTGATGGACATTATTAATTTTATGTTGTCGTTACAACATCAATAACATCGTAGTGTGGAAGATGTGGTTGATGTGTTTTTAACACGCTCCCTGGTAGCTTTTCCTACCAGGACGCGACCCAATTTGGCCACGCATGCCATTGGCACATGCCAACACGCTCGCTGGTAGCTTTTCCTACCAGGACGCGATCCAAATTGGCCACGCATGCCATTGGCACATGCCAACACGCTCGCTGGTAGCTTTTCTTACCAGGCCATGGCCCTAATGGCCGAGAATGCCATTGGCACATGCCAACACGCATCGCTGGTAGCTTTTCCTACCAGGCCGTGACCCAAATTGGCCACGCATGCCATTGGCACATGCCAACACGCATCGCTGGTAGCTTTTCTTACCAGGGCATAGCCCTAATGGCCATGCGTGCCATTGACACATGCCAAACACGCACGCTGGTAGCCTAACTTGCAAACCGTGCAACCTACCACCAAGGCATTCCGCACACGCCATTGGCACTTGCCACACACGCCACTAGCAGCTCTGGCATTGCCACTTACACTCAACGTACAACCTACCACCAAGGCATTCCGCACATGCCATTGGCACATGCCACACACGCCACTAGCAGCTCTGGCATTGCCACTTGCACTCAAGGTGCAACCCGCAACAAAGGCATTCCGCACATGCCGGTGGCACATGCCACACGCGCCACTAGCAGCGCCACTTGCACTCAAGGTGCAACCAACACTCGAGACATCAACACAAACTGGGGGATGCTCTCTAGGGTTTTGGTTTGGCGATCACAAAGATGCGAGCGTACACTACGCTCACATTAAGAAAGCGTGAATAGGAATAAAGCGGTCAAATAAATGAGGAAATAATGGTGAAAACGTTTTCACCCATAAACACCATGCGGTTACCACCTCTTCCCATTATTTCACCCTTTAATCTCTTCCTTCATGAGGCCAGGGTACGTTTCAATCTCGACTTGTATAAATAGGTCTTACCTATTTCCACCAGACGACAAGTCTCGGTCAGGAGAAAAACACAACACTCTCTGAAAAGACAACTTTGCAAGCTCTCCAAAAAAGCTTTCATCTCTTGCAAGCTTCCGAAGCTTTCACTTTCTGATACAAGTCGAGATACTACTCTCTCAGAATTATTCTGGTCTCAACACCTTTCTTTGCTTCCCTCCCCAAATCAACCCTTCTCCTCCACTTTGTGACCGAAACAAGTCCGGAACGGCCAATTCTTGGTTTAGGCCGGACTTGTACAGATTGATCTCTCGAATCTATAAAGTGCTCACGTGCAGCACATTTGTTTAGGGTTTAAACCAGTTTCTCACTCACCTACCGAATTTACCGAAATCGGTGGAAACGATTTTACCCATAAACAGTAGTATATCGTATAAATCATGATTTTTTAATGTTAAAATAAAATTGATTGCAATACAAAAACGAATATATACACGGAAAAAATAAATAATGAAACTAATCAACTGACGACATTTTGTTCAATCTAAACCTCATACATGGCATCTGTGATTGGAAATTAGAATTACGTCCAACAACCTACATGGGGTAGGTGGCAGTGATGGTGGCAGTGGTGGAGTCAAAAATTGACATTGAGGAGGCCTACGTTTTTTTTAAAAGAAACATGTAAACTTTGGTGGACTAAACCATAAATATATATGGACAAAGTACTATTTATAAAATAAACTAAAAACTTTATGTAGTTATTAAAAATTTAAGGGGTTAGAGCCAAAGTTAGTCAACCCTTGGCTCTGCCGCTAGTGGCGGTGGATAAAAAAAATGGATTCATATGGTTTTATGGTGGTGGCGGGTATTGGTGAACAAAAACATATTATGCTAATTTCGTAACGCCACAAAATATGTAACGTTATATTATAAAGTATAAAACGTGGTTGATCATTCTAATGTTAAAATAAACTCGATAAAACACATGTCCATTTTAAAAAATTGGTGCAATCAATTGCCATGTTATGTAATAACTAAACGAACAACACGAATCAAGATCTGAACATATGAAATTACTTATTATCGATTTGTCTATGTAAAGAGTGGTCAGGATTTGTCCTTGGCAAAGATAAATTTACCGCTGGGGTTTGTTCAACTTAACCACTTTTAAATGTTTTATTAATTAGTGTCTCATTGATTGTTCGCAATGATTAATTATATTTCTATTATAAATGTCCCTTTAATTATCTAACATAAATACATAATTTTATTAATAAATAATTTTACTAAAAACTATATTAATTCTAATGGTGGTGGTGGAAGTAGGGTTAGTATAAACGGTGGCGGGTGTTTGTGAATGGTGGAGGTGGTAACATTACTATTGGTGGAAGAAATAGTGGCGGTGGATGGTTTTTATGGTGGTGGGTGTTGGTAATAGTAGTGGATAATAATAGTTTTTGCTTTTTAGTGAGTTTTATTGCCCGAGTAAAAAAAAAATCTTGACAAAACATGCAACATTGTATTGTGAAAGATGTAATTGGTTGTTTTTAGCACGATTGATAAGGAAAAAAATCAAATATTTCGAGGATGATACCGGAATGCATAAGACAATATGATCATGACTGTTGGATCACCGAAATGGTATCCGTATTATATAAACGCAATTGGTGTACCAGCGTAAGAGAACATTATCACTCTCCCAAGTACTATTAATTACATTCTTTTTCCTAAAAGACCATCAATTTCGAGTTGTTTCGCGATAACTACCTACAAAGACAACAACTTTCACTCAATTCCCGATATAAAACCTTATTGGCCAAAGGAAACCGTATTTGCATTCTAAAATATTTGTTTGAAAATTATGTTTGTTCATCAAAATCATCATAAAAAACTCTAAATCATAAATCTAAATTTCACCTCCGATGTTTATAGAATATTTTTTATATTTTACATTCTCAAATCATGCGACCTCTTGGTTACAAATCAACAATATCAAATTACGGATCAATATGTATAGATTTCATTCACTGGGTTAGAAGGTATAGTAGATACAGATGGGTAGATCACACAAAGCGAGAACATGAATGAGAATACTTGATAATTTGGTCAAGAAATAAGGTCAAAAACTTAAGATTAACTTTCTATAGGACTAATTAGATCGCCTTCGATAGAGACGACTAAAATACGGATTAATAATAATTTCCACGTAAGACAATTGCAAAACATACTTTGGATAACTCTTCCTATGTAAAGAGTGGTCAAGATTTGTCCTTCCTCAATTGATATGTTATGTGAGAAGAAGGTGATATCTAAGATTGAGGTACAATTCAAATCTATTAGATTCATACCATCTACAACTGGACGCCTTGAAAAAAATTGACGTGTTGTTATTATTATTACAGGTAAGAGATATATTGACCACACTTGCGAAAATAGCTCACTTCGCAAATGATTGGTGTTGCATGTACTGTCTAGAATGCAACGAGGAATTTGAGGAAACAAGGCACTAGAAACAGTGTCTGGAGTATTTTGGATATAGTAACTTAGACCCGATGTAATACTTATGTTTTTTTTTTTTTTTTTTTTAGTTTTTCCATTATCTATTTATTTAAGAAAAATGAACATTGCAAATACATAACATCAACAAAAATTAGACAAATTGCGTTTGACAATAATGGCTACTGATGGTCTGGAAAAGGCAAAAGAAAGGAATTATTTTAGAAAAATTGTTGGGATATACAACGGATTACTTGATACGAATGAAAGAGGTATAACTATTTCGATTCTGAAATCACATAAAGTTCACTGTTGAAGATGACATCAAGTTTAAAGTTAGTAACAAACATAATATGGGCTAACTAAAATGTTAAAAACAAACCGAATATATAAACTTAGAAAGCCGTGGGACTTGAAGAGGCCAATTTTGAAAACTACAATATTAGAAAGCAACGATCCACAATACCATAAATTTTTTTTTATAAATATTCAACGTAGAAGATGTCAACTTTTGGTAAATGATCTATTGACAACCTATTAATTTGAAATAGGATCAAGGTTCTTTATGAGGTAATGTGTCGC